>ML675646.1:19112160-19291061 GCA_007922155.1 Mesoclemmys tuberculata
TGCTGTGTGTGTGGGTTATGAACTAATTGTATCATCATTTATTTTATTCCTCAGCATACTGAACTTGTCATTTTGGTAGCTTGGTGACCAGTTTGTGTACATTTGTTGGATAATGCAAGGCTTGGGTATCCGTAGGCACGTTGAGATTAAACCTTAGATTTTCTGTTCTCTTATTATTTTTATATTGCGAGTTCCTCTGTGTTTAGATTTCTGGGTGTTCATCAGTTTTATAGTTGTGCTAATGCATGCCTTGTTCATTTCTCCATCGTATATTCACGCTTGTTATTTCAAGTATGAGATTTTCTCTGCTCCACAGTACCAGGAGTCAAGACCAGAGCTGGCAATTATCAAAAGGAGATTTGGTTCCCACTTCTGGGAAAATTGCCAGATAGACTGCTTCAAAAGCTGAAACATATTCTAGGAACTTTGATCAACAGTCTTAAAACATTACATTAACTCTCCCTGAAATTTCCAATTACAGTGCATAAGAAATCAAAAGGTCAAATATGACTTGAAATGCCTGTAGGTTGAGGCAGATGTGGAAGGATAAACCTTGGTACTTGGTTAAAAAAAACCATCTGATAATAAATTTCTTTCTAATAACCAGGCTTATCACCATTCCCACAATAGGATTTTTGTGGCAATACACAAGTGGCATGTTCTGCCAAAGGCAGTGTCTTAAATGGTTTGTACATCTTAATGCAGGTCTTGGATAATATGTATGTAGATGGACCATGTAAGTTATTTTGCAAATTTCCTCATCCCATGAAGAAAACACCTTTTAGTCCATATAAAATTGTATATTTACTGATTCTGTAGCACTAAAACCCTTTTTGTAGGCATATTTGATAAACTTTGCATGGTTTGCCTGATGGTTAGTAACAGTAATGGGTAAAGAGCTGTAGACCTTCTGAATGGCTTTGTCCTGATACCCACAAGGCAATCAAAACAAGGTATCCAGAATATGCCATTGTTTTTCTTTTGGGTGTTACTGACTTAATGTATATCAGGAAGGACTATCGTTTGTGATTTGTGGAACGGGGAAATAACTTTCAGTATGGAGGCTGGATCTAGGAAAACTACTGGTTTGTCCAAGTGGAAGGTGCAATACTGAGAGTCTGTTGACAGGTAGAAAAGGAGTCTGCACTACAGCAGAATTATGAAATGTGAACTAGAACTCTGTGGGCCACTGCAGCATCCATCTTGCTTTGCAAGAGCTCCTATGACTTGGATAGATAACATCCAAAACTACTACTGTGTATTACCATGTGGAACAAAGACCATGTGGATGTCCATCCATCAACTTAAACAAAATAGACCTCTTATCTTCCTCTCCAAGTGCTTCCCTCTCCCACCTTTCTCAGTCATTGTGGACCACGTCCTTGTCACTCAGGCCTGTACCATCATCTTATGTACGTGTCATCTTTGATTTGGCCCTCTCTCTACATCCTTGCATTCATAGAATGTCTGAATCCTGCTACATCATCCCATGTTACATCTCTAAGACCCAGCCGTTCCTCTCCATCCACACATCTAAATCTCTTTCAGGTCCTGCCACTCTCTCATGTCAACTACTGCAACACCCTTCTTTCAGGACTTGACAAATCCTATTTTCCCAAAACTCATTTGCCTGGCTTGTTGCTTCAACGTTGTCATTCCTCCACTGGCTCACCCATCTCTACCATATCAAACACAAACTACTTGTCTTCCTTTTTAAGTTCCTTCATGGCCTATCACTACCTCTGAAGGTGTTGATCCACCTTGTCTGGTGTAACAAGCTCTCTACCTGTCCAGTACCACCTGCCAGTGGTCACTCTAGCAGTGCAGTAGTCTACCTTTTCCTTGGTACTTGTCTGGGTTGCTTTAAAGTCTCTCCCTTTCCAGGATAGTTAGTGAATGGAAACAAGGGCAGTTAACACAAATGAACCATTCCAAAGCTGGTTTGAGGCTCTCTTCCTTCTGAGAGTGCTTCTCAGGTTGTGTCCCTAAATTGAGTTCATAAGTAATAAAGAGGAATGATCCCTTCACCAAGTGAGTCATTATCTGGACTTCCACTTCCTCAGAGAGGGGCTTTTGGGCAGTTGTCATCTGGGGAGTTCCTGCCTTCAGTTAGCCCTCCCTCCAGGAGATGAGGACTGAGTTCCATTCTCCTCTCTGTTCTGTGATCAGTTAGTATACCCTATTACATTGCCCCACCTATCATCATATTTTTTTACAGTATCTAGTTGTCGACTCCCATCTCCATTATGCAAATGATGCCAATTTTGATTGTTAATTTAAAATTTTTTCCAACAAGCACCTTTGTCTTTTCTCCTATTTAAAATGTCAATTGTTTGAAGAAGTTCAAATATTGAAGAACCTTATACTAAATTTGCACAAAATAGTGTGTGATAGAATTCAGCTGTGGAAGTAGCAAGGGTGAATAAGATGTCATTGAAAGGGGGGACCAGCATGTAGTGATAGAAATCACAGTTTCTGAATTTTTAATTCCTTTTGCTTGTAGGTAGTATGAAGAATCAACATTTTTTATTTGTTGCGTTGATGCCTGCAAGTAAGACTTACTTTCTTGCTATTTTTGGCTGTAATTTGACAAACATAAGATGCACCATGGTGAACTTGAATCCTTCTCTTAGGTTAAAGTTGGTATACCTCATCAACACCTCCAGTAGTTAGTGAAACAGCATTATACAGTAGATCGCCTGTTTTATGAACTAATTAGGGACTGAGTTAGTAAAATCAGCAAATTCATAAAACTGAATATCTCAAAATTGCAGTTGATATGATGCGTAAGTTGGAATGATGTGCTGCATCGCTTTCTTCTTTTTGTTTCTTTTGCCTTCTTTTTTTCCTTTGGTCTTTCAAACCACTGCAACACCATTTCCAATGGTATTGAAGGTATCAGATTGTGGAGGAGGATGTTGATTAGTTTTTAACTGACGTCACTTTTGTTCTGTGATGTTTTTCCCCCCGACCCACCTTCTGATCAGGAAAAATTATACATATAACTGGTCATTTGTAGCATTGATGTTGCTGGCTCTAATGTAATGTTCCTGATTCTGTGCCCTGCATGATCAAAGGGCCAAGCTTCTGTTTTAAACATTGCTCAACTGAAACCAAAGTAAAAGATGGCACTTTTGTAATTGTTTTAATTGGGGGGAGGCTATTGTTCAACCATGCTAGGGGAATGTCTACACTAAAGGCATAAAGATGCTGTAAAGATGGGGGTAATTAATACTAGGGATGTAAATATCGGTTACAAAAGGTAACCATTTAAACTGTTAAAATTATATTGGTTAAGTGTTCAACCTATTATAATTTTGTGTCCCCCCTTCTCTCATCCTCTGGGTAGCGCCCCCAGCCAGGCTCCCCCTGGGACCAACTGTCTCGTACCTGTGGTCCCCCGTGTTCTGCAGTGGGGTGCTCTGCAGTGTCTGCACCAGGGACGTGGCCTCCGGGCAGCAGTGTGGCTGCCAGAGAGCCTGCACTGCTGGTTAACCCCTGTGCCGCTGGTTAACTGATAAGTATTAATCTTAATGGTAAGACTGTTTGCTATTTTACATCCCTAGTTCATACATTTGTAATTCTAGTTTGGACACTCCCAAAATGCTTGTTTCAGAACACAAATGTTTGTTGTGTTTGTGCCCTAGGCTAAGTCATTACTGCCACAAAAGGTGTGTTTTTTACAGACACAGAACTAATGCACGTTAGTAATCTTGCTGTAAAGCTTTATTGGAGACAGGTCATAAGTAGCTTTTCTCTCAGTGTAGTTAGAAGTCAAGCCTATATACTCCGCACCCGCAGTTGACTTTTCCTACCTACATCATGGTAAAACTTACCACAGAAATTTGTTAGTTTTTAAGGTGCTACAAGACTCATTGTTTTTGCTCCATACAGCCTACCAGGGCTACCCCTCTGAAACTTTACCCAGCCTAGTTTCCTCTCGGGTTTTACAGCAAGATAACTAAATATTCAGTAATTCTCTCTGTAAAAACACACCACATTTTTTTCCCCAGTGAAGGCGTAGATCTAGAGATCAGCCCAAGATAAAATACAAACTTTGTATCTTGGAACAAATGTTTGAGGAATATCTAAACTAGTCTTTACAAACATATTACTACCTTGAATCGATTGGCTATCAACTACGACTAAAAAATACATTAGTGAAGATAAGTTCTAAAAAGAAGTTATTGTGACTAACAGAGATGGCAAACTGGTTCTTACTAAATAAAGCCCATCTTTTCTTTCTTGACTATTTTTATCTTAAGAATGTAATACGAAGGATTTATAATGGCCTAGTGGCAGTAGCTGCTTGTTTAAGGCTCTGTGAGCAGCACATACGGTATGCTCAGGAGTGCTCAGGAGTGAATACATGATGTAGGGTTGCATACTGCTGCAAAATTGCTTCTAGAGAATGTATCACAGTTGTGCCTTACATTGTTCCATGTTTTCCCCCCTTTCTTTCCAAAACTTCACACCCTATGTTAGAGGATCAAAAAAGAAATCCTTTTATCTAGTACTCATATTAATTATTCATTGTGCATTGTCTGAGGATTGCCACTTGAGGACTGAATTAGAGCTAATTAATCTTGTAGTTTCTCATTTTATAGAACATTGTTACCACAGCCTTGCAGTGGTCTGGTTACAAAAACACTTTGTTGCCCATTTTTACCATTCATTGTCCTATCTTGTAATATCTTTTCATTTAACTCTTTATTTCATTTACTGTATGTGGTTTCCATAGGTTTATCTTGCCATAGTCATGTTCTTAGTCCACTGTATTGTTAAATAGCCTTAACAAGCCAATTTTATTTTAAACCTTTTTATTAAAACACAAACATTTAATTATGTATCTGTCAAATACCCATTTAAACATCCTGAATAAAGACATCTTTATCTTTCTAACAGAAGAGAATAGATCTGGGAAAAATACTGAATTTCTGAGAAAAAAGCACCAAGTAACTTGGTGTTTCCTGAAAGTGGTATTGTTCAAAGCTAACACAGACTCATTCATTTTACCTTAAAAGTAGAGTTTAAATTGGTGGTTAGTTGGTAACTGATAAGTAAGTTCTGGCTTTGGAAGCTATGATTTGATGTATACCATCTGATTTGTTACATCAGAAGATTTTTATATACATTTATTTGTATGTAAGTTTCTAAAGATTGTATGTGAACACAAGTCTATGTCTGAGGGATTTAAGCAGGATGGTGGTTTTGTGTTTTCTTTAGTGTGCTCAATTATGCAACTGTATAGTGAGCAATTCTTGATACTATAGCTTACAACCCATTCTAATGCTTTTCTCAGTCTCATCAGTTAGTCCTTATTGATATCATTTAAAATATCTTTGTTTAAGTTTTTTGAATTATGAAATAATAATAATAGTTGTAATGTATCTATCTCAAAGGTAATGAGAGAAACAGAAAGTTAATTTAATGCATTGATGTGAGTTTATTTAGTGTCCTGGCAAGTTCTTCTCTTAAGACATTTTTAAAGGCCTTGACTCTTTTTTTTATTAGTACTCAACTAATTGTGGAGTCAGAGTTTTTAAAGGAGACTTTTAGTTATGATTCTCTTTGTGAAAATTAATAGATATTAGGCAATATGCCATGCAAGTTTAAAACTAATATCAATTCCACTTGTTGTGTTCTCCATAGCAGAAATAATGACTATAAATCTTAAATGAATATCACAGACCACAAAACCAGCAACCGGTAACAACATAATTAATCATTCATACAAATGCAATGTGATCTAACCTTTCAAGCTTGTTCACTGATTAATATTAGCTAGAGTTGGAGTTGATTGATTTGTCATAGAGATACTAAGCTGTAATTTTTATAGCGGAAATATTGACACAACTTTATTTATAGTGGTGTGTTAATGGGCATTTTAGAGTAAACCATAAACAAAGGGTAACTTTTCTGTCACAGTAATCTGGTCTCTTGGAATTCTTGTAAGGTAATCAGCTTAATCATTACCAGGTAGTAGATGCAGTTTGGACAGCTGCTGGAAAGGAAAGATCTCCTTTAGTTTAGTTTTTTTGTGCGTAGGATGTCCTTTTTAGTGCTGTGTCGTCTTCCATTGGTGAAATAATTTCTTTTTGTTCAGGTTTGTAATGTTAATATATTGGACAAAAAGAATACACACTTGAGTAGCTCTGGACTTTCTGAAGAGGATTATTACTGTATGAGGTGACTTCTGAGCTGAAGCTGAAAATTTCATTTACTGGTTCTAAAACAGAATCTAACAAACCAGTTTTGAATCTGATAGGACAAAAGTTCCTAGAATGACAGCAGATCTTGAGGTGGCTTACAAACCTCAAATTTTGGAATATGGTCACGTTTTGCTAAACTAAAAATCCCAGGTGGCTGAGAGATGTTACTTGCACCTTCTTAAGAAAAGAAAATTATTAGGTATAGGCTCCAGGTCTGTCTGGCTAATTTGAAGAATTATATAACTTAAGTCTTCAGGGTCTTCCTTCATTACAAGTTTGTAAGCAGTTGATAAGACATTGAAAATCTTGGAGCAGCTTAAAATAAATGATATTGAATATAAAAATAAACACAAGCCATATTGTACATTATTGCATTGAGTGAAAACCTCTAACTTTTAATTTATCTGAAGCTGCAGTATCAGATAAATCAGTATGCAATAATTTATCTGAAGCTGCAGTAGAAAACAGGAAGCCTTGTTCCAAAATTTCCAGCTTGGAACAGATAGAGTCGTGGTCACTCTGACTATGTTCAGTAATGAAGTGGGCATACCAGGAGTTCAGACCAGACTAAATCTCTATTTAAACTGCTTACAGTCCTTTTGATCTTTTCTTTCCCAGTCCTTTTCGTTAATCATATTGTATCTTAACGATACTTAAAGCCCTTCTCTTAAGCTACACCAGTATCGTTATACAGTAAACATCACAGTAACCAGTTCAATATACAGTATTAATAAATTGTTATAGAGCAGCTCCATCGTCATAACAACTGCATCTGCACTATGGCTTTTGCTGTACAGAAATGTTGTTAAAAAAAAAAAAATACACCCTAACCAATATTACTATGCTGGTAAAAGTTTGTAGTGTAGACCTGGCCTGAGTTGTGGTCTCATTGGAACGTTTTGAAATGTCTGCCCAGCAGCTTTGCAGAATTTTATCTTGTACTGTTAGGATACCCCTTAATAATCAACAGAGAGAAAATGTTCAAACAGTTCTTGCGACTATTGCATCTAAGCATGATCCTGGACCAACCTAAACTGCATAGTTTGTGTTAATTTGATATTGTGGAGGAGAATGTACTGTTGGGGCTGTGCTACATGAACTGAGTGTTGTGATGGCTGAAATAGGGAACCTTCATTCTTCTGGGCATCTGCTTCTGGGACCCACAAAATGCCCAGGCAGACTCCCTTTCCTCCAACTCCCCAGAATTCGGGGTAGGAACCCCTCTACACCACAAATGGTCCAAATATGAAACACCTGTGTGGAGCTGCATGTCATACCATAAGCAACAGATTATGATTGTCTAGAAGTATACAATCTTTTTTAAGGAAGTTTTCTTTTCACTGTGTGAATCAAAGAATTTTAGTAATCTGCAATAAATTGCCCCAATTAACTGACACTGCACGTTGCTGGGCTTTGCCTTCTATTTCATGTTTCTCTTTTCCTATATACATTCTATGTTTTTTTTCCATCTGTTTATGGCCACTTTAGTTCTGCTACATTTTTAGCCTGTGTCAAATGACTGGGAGAAAAGAGATGGAACCTAGCAACATGTACCACTTGTGACTGACAAGTCTTTTTGCCCCTGGCTTTTGGAGGTTGAAGATGGCTTTTGGAATCTTGTTTTGTATAGGAGAAGAGCAAGAAATATACCAAATAAAATCACTGATGCTGAAATTTCCCCCTTTGTGTATACTGATCAATATTGGCTCGAGTATTTTTGTAAAACTTTACCAGGGTCTTATTAGCCAACATGTATGTTATACAAGACATATTGCACACCATATTATTTATAACACATCTCATTAACAATATATTATATATAACTGTTAGCACAAAATTATGCTAAGTTGTGTTAGGTTCACTCCTGCCCACTTATGTCCAGGGTATATTTTCCACAATACATTACAAAGTTAAATGTAGCATTTGGCTGTATTAAATATAAACCCTGTCAAAATAAGGATACATGAGTTTTCTACCCTTGTACAAGGTAAGATGTGCCTTCATGGCCCAACTGTTTTGCAATGGTATATTCAAAAGAAATAGTTAATTGGTACACCGTGGTACCAGCTCCCAGACTACTGCACTGGGCAGCACAGCATGGTCAGGAGGTGAACAGCCCTCAGTGGTGAAAGAACAGGGTCATGGCTACTTAAAAAAGCTTGATATGCACAAGTCCATGGGGCCAATGTCACAATGCATCTGAGGATGCTGAGGGAGTTGGCTGATGTGATTGCAGAGCTGTTGGCCATTATCTTTGAGAACTCATGGAGATGGGGGAGGTCCCAGACTATTGGAAAAAGGCAAATACAGTGCCCACCTTGATTAAAAAAAAAGGGGGGGGGAGGAGGAGGATCCAGGAGCTACAGACCAGTCAGCCGCATCTCAGTCCCTGGAAAAATTGTGGAGCAGGTCCTCAAGAAATCCATTTTGAAGCAGTTGAGGAGAGGAGGGTGATCAGGAACAGTTAGTTTGGATTCACTAAGGGCAAGTCATTCCTGACCAACCTGATTGTCTTCTATGATAAGACTGGCTCTGTGGCAGTGTGGAAAGAGGTGGATATGATATATCTTGACTTTAGCAAAGCTTTTGATATGGTCTTCCACAGCATTCTTGACAGCAAGTTAAAGTAGTATGGTTGGATGAATGGACTATAAAGTGAATAGAAAGCTGGCTAGGTCATCTGGCTCAATGAGTAGTGATCAATGGGATGTGGACAAATTGGAGAGAGTCCAGCAGAGGGCACTGAAAATGATTAGGAGACTGGGGCACATGACTTATGAGGAGAGGCTGAGGGAACTAGGCTTGTTTAGTTTGCAGGAGAGAAGAGTGAGGGGAGATTTAAGAGCAGCCTTCAACTACCTGAAGGAGGGGTTCTAATGAGGATGGAGCTAGACTGTTCTCGGTGGTGACAGATGGCAGAACAAGGAGAATGCAAGAACAATGCAGAACAAGGAGTAATTGCAGAGGGGGAGGTCTAGCTTGGCTATTAGGACAAAGTTTTTCACTGGTGGTGAAGCACTAGAATGGGTTACTGAGGAAGGTGGTGGAATCTTCATCCTTAGAGGTTAAGGCCTGACTTGAGAGAGTTCTGGCTTAGATGATTTAGTTGGAGTTGGCCCTGCTTTGAGCAGGGGGTTGCCATAGATGACTTCCCAAGTTCCATTCCAACCTAATCTTCTATGAACCTATGATTTTAAGGGAACATAACACAGCCTTTTCCTAACGAGCATCTAGAGAGGGATGATTGGCAATACAGTATAAAATGAAAAAAAAAGTCTAATAAAATATTGTTTATATAGCACTATAATGTAGTGCATACACAAAGCTATTGTGAGTCGTATGCACTGTCCTGAATAGCTTACAATCTTAATGGGATAATTTTTCAGGAAAGGGAAGGTGTGTGTGGAGTTAGTGGTGAATAGGAGGGAGAAAGGATTCCTTGAAGAAATACAGTATCGGGCTTTAGTTAGTTAATTTGTTAGTTTGAGGCTGGATTGCTTAGGAGGAAGAGAGGGTGTTTGGCAAACAAAATGAAGACGACTGTTCCAGTTGTAGGAAGACACCATAGTAGAATGCCAAAGCAGAAAAAGAGAAAATCAAAGGAAACGGTGGTGTGTTGAGCACAGAGTGATATTTGTAGGAAATGAGAGCAAAAGGATAGATGTAAGTAAGATATGGACATATTGTAAGAGTCAGGAAGCTAGTAAAGGGAATGATAGGTCTGGCATGGGAGGAGGCAAGGAGAAGACTTCACAGTGGTATTTTGAGCAGATGGCATGGTGGAAGAGAGGTGAAAGGCAGAGGTGTCAGAGTAAGAGGCAATAAAAGTCAAAATGAGACATGAGACACAAGAAACAAGTGTCTAAACAGTGAGGCTAGTGAGGAAAGGGCAGATCTTGTTTATATTAATGAGGAAGATGTGGGGGTGTGGCTGGGGGGGTATTGAAAGATGTGCCAGATGACAGTGAAGTTATGAGTCTGAGATAAAGAAAAATAAGGTGGTTATCAATTAAGGTAGAGAAGGGAGGTGACAGTAAGGGATGAAGAAAGAAAGCTAAGTTCAATATCTGAGACAATGAGCTTGAGGTGGCATGAGAATAAGAGGAAGATGCAGTGTTAGACTGGACTTTAAATGAAGAGGTTGGGGGTAGATTTGCATATATCAATAAATTAATATAACTGGTAATGAAATCCTTGGAAGTGAATCTGCTGCCAAGAAAAAGAGTACAGATGAAAGAGAGAGAGGTATCAAACTTGGAACCTGAAGGGATACTAACAGAAGAGAGTAGGAGGAAGAGGAGACATGAGGAGATGCTGAGGGTCAACATTCTATGTGGAGAACAAAGAGAACAGAGTTAAGATAGAAAAAAAGAAATAACCAAGAGGGTCCAAGGTATTTGGAAACTAATTACACTGATGCTTTTTTGCGATGGACAATTAGGCTATTATTCGGTGCTTCTTATTTGTTTAGGTCATAAGCTGTTTGGCATTCGGGTTGTTTTATGCTCATAAATAGTAATTCAAGGCTGTAGACATGTTCTTTTAAGCAATAATATTTTTAATAAATATTTCAAACACTTTTATATTTGCTATCAGAAGAACGTGACTTAAGTGTACAATACTCAATTTGTATTTATTTTTTTAAAATCCTGAAAAATGTCCTAATGAATTACTTTTGTTTTGTATGAAGAAGTGTCTGAAAGAATAGATAGTGTATCTGTTTCGTATATGTCTGACCACAATGCTAAAATGTGTGCTAGGAATATTAGAGTTAGTTCTTATTGCGATGCTGTGTATTCCCATCAAGTGCTTAGCACGCTATTGGTGGCAGTATAAAATAATTGATGATGACGACCCAGTGTTTGCTGCTGTTAGCAAAAATGTTTTGTGTTTTTGTGCAGATATTTGATTTAATGGATGCCAAAGCCCGTGCTGACTGCATCAAAGAAATAGATCTTCTTAAGGTAAAGACTTGTTAAAGAATTTTACAGAGTTAGTTATAATGTCTTGATTTTGTTTCCATGCTGACAGTAGATGGTGATAAAGTGTCCTCTGTCTTGTACATAAGACTTTAAATGTAATACTTAAAGGTTTTAATTTCATTTAACTTTTTAATTTATTGAAAAATAAACTTTCTTTACAAGGAGGTAAGTATTCAGAGGCAGAAGATCTTAAATTCAAGCTTCTATGTTGAAACATTTGAAGAAAACACAATATTAAGACACTGAATAAACATTTTATATAGTGTACAGTGATGCACTGATTTTTAATGCACATTGAATTTAAATTTCTAATTTAAGTAACTAAAGTATAGATCTGGCATCATGGCAGAAGTTCAGCACATTGACACATAAGGGAGCTTCACTGGGAATACATTTATCACCATCACTTCCAGGGTTATTGGAGGCAGATCATATTGTGAAATAAATTTGCTTAGGACTTGTCTACACTTGAAACATTACAGTGATGCCACTGCAGGACTTCAGATGTAGCTATTACATATGCTGATGAGAGGAGTTCTGCCATCAGCACAAGTAATCTACTTCCCTGAGAGGTGGCAGGTAGGTTGACGGAAGTATTCTTCAATCAACCTAGTACAGTCTACACTGGGAGTAAGGTCATCTTAACTAAGTTGCTGAGGGGTGTGCATTTTTCACACCCCAAGTGATATAGCTTGGCCAACCTAATTTTTTACCATAGACCAGGCCTTAGGTTTTTTGCAAGGAGGCGAGTTGTCACTACAGAGTTTTATTTTTTTCCCAGCCAGCTTATAGGATTGGACTGATATAGCTTTAAAGCCAGCTGTACCTTTCCATTCAGAGGTAGAATGATAGATAGTAGCCACTAGATGAAAGTGTGATGGAGGGGAAAGGAGAAAACCCACATGCCACAGACTGCATCTTGATGTCCCTGCCATGAAATGAGGTATTGTATTCTGTGTTCTGGTCAGTAGCAGAATATACACAGATTAATGGAGAACACTCTGGTCATCAGAAGAAAATTGGAGTTCAGGGTATAGCTGGTAAATTACCTCAAATTGTACATTTTTGTAGAATGTCTAATTTGCTCAAGCTGAGCAGCCACTTCCTCATAATATAGATGGAGCTAGTAGCAGTGCCTGGTTAACTTTGTACATCTTCCAGTACAAGCCCTTCTTTCCAGTTTCTCATAAATTGGCCAAGTTTCAATCATACAGGCTGAAATTTTCCATGTTTGCTTTTTGCTTCTGATTTTCTTCAACACCTGTCTCTCCTTCCCCAGTCCAAGAGTTTCAGCACAAAGGCTTCAGCTGTTGCCAAGAACGAGATTAGGGGAAAATACATAGCTTTACCTATGTTAACATTTTTTTCCAGTTGCTTCTTTGAAGATCTCTAATGTATCCATACTTTGGTGCAAGGGCTGGAAATTTGGAAAGGAGATAGTCCTAGGGCCAGAGAAGTGCTATTTGCTGTCCCCATTAAAATTTATATATATTTGGAAAAGTTGTAAGCTTCTGCAAATAGTCATATGCACATGCTTAGTAGAGCTTGTTTAGAGGTTATCTGCTAAAATCTGAAAACATTCCATCTTTACTCAGCATGTTTCATCCTCACTCAGACCTTGAACATAACTGCACCAAAGGTACTACCAGGAACATAGTTAGAGCCCGCAGTAGCAATGTCAGCTGCCTGACCTTTTGTTCCAGGAAGGAATTATGATCACTGCAAGTCCCCTGAATGTTAATTCTGTGCACTTCACATGTCTTATTATTGATCAAAGCCTCATACTCCAATCTTAGTAGTCAGTCAAGTACAATTTTTCATTCTTTTATAGTTGCAGTAACTGAAAGATGCATAAGGTTACCTCTATCTTAGCTGGTAATGGAACTTGAGACAGATTCTGCACTGCACCTTCTGAAGGGCAGAGATCAGGATGGAGTAGGGGGAGTAAATATTAATTTAAGCCTGCTTCCAGAATCTGGACTCCTTTGGGGGCCAGAGTAAATTCTCATTCATTTAGCCCCACTACTTTCCGAATGAATGTGCCAACCTTATATGTGTGGCTGTGTTATCTGCAGCCACTAGGCTATCTACCTTGGGTGTCTGATTCCAATCAGTGTAATATCTGAGTGCCTCGCAGTCTTCAATATATTTATCCTCACAACACTCCTTTGAGACAGGAAAGTCTTAACGTCCCCATTGTACAGATTAGGAATTGAGGCACGAAGAGATGGATTTACCAAGATTACACAGGAAATCTGTGGTGGATCAGGATAGGTCTCTCCGGTCCATTCCAATCATTGAACCAACCGTCATCTCTAGAAGGAACCCTGGAGATTATCCACATAGGAGAAAACAGTTTACTACATAGTGCATAGTTAGGCAGAGGTGATGTACGAGAAAGATCCTAGATTTTTCCCCTACTGATGATCCATAATGGATTTTTTTGTTTTAGTTTGCTTTCTGGGGGAGGAAAAAAAAGGAAGAAAAAACGGGGGGGGGGGGAATAACTTACAAAACACTTAGTTACAAAACAAAAGCCTATTAGATTGTAGAAACGTACTCAAACTAAGTTTGCAAGGTCCAAGCACTCAAAAATCAGGAAATTCAGAATTGAAGTTCTTGTACAACCGTAATTCAGCCCCCTCGTGGCTATGTATAACTATTAATTACATGATCACCAACTATTTGTTCTACAAGTCCCCTTCATTTAGTGAAGAGGGTGAACAGTGAATGAGACAGAAGTATGTAAGAAGAGAGAAATTTGGGCTGACCCAGCATACCCATTCTTACGTTCTCTTGTGTTCAAGGTACTGGAGTTACTCTGAGAAGCTGGGTTCTATTCCCAGCTCTGCCACAGACTTCATAATATCTGAAGATCATCAGGAAGATTATCATAATGCTTATGTACAGGGGGTTTAAGGTTGTGAGAGACAAACACCCTTAAAGAATGCACTTATTTTAAAAAGAAACCAAAACAACCCTATGCTTCACCACACTAGCAGCAAGGACATGCAATTTTTAGTCATTACAAAACCAGAATTGACAGTATTTGTGTGAAGAATGTGGGAAATATCTGTATTATTTTTATGAATATTGTGTGTGTCTCTGTTCACATGCTTGCTATTGTGCTGTTTGTTTTGTGGGTTCTGATTAATTCCTGTCCATCCATAGGAAGGCAGACAATGGCTTTAGATAACCCAATCATTGGCAATACAGGTGTCCATGACTTTGAAGCCCTATCTCTGACCAAGATGAGCCCACCACCACTCTTATTTTGAGGGCAAGAGAGGTGGCTTTCAAATAGGGAGCATAGAATAAAGCAATCTTGAGTAGATAAATATCTGAGGTCCTTGAGCTGAAGGGGGAGGCAGTATTTGCAGGGAGGCAGATGGGACCCCAGAAGCAGGGTTGTAGACAATGAATTGGGCCTGCCTAAACTTGGAGGGAAGTACTAAACTTTAGGTAAAATACATGTGTAGACCCTTCGTTACTGTAACCCTTTTCTTCTGAATGCTGTGTTCCTATGAATAAATATTTTTAAGAATCTGTTTTTAGTCATTGCATTTACCTACTGGTCACAGCTCATGAAGGGACACCTGTTCCAGTTGGATCTGCTGAGGAAACACTGTTAGTAAACTAGGGTGTTTCAGTCTGGAACTCGGTCTGTGAGTGGAAGAATCTTGGGATTCCACACTGAGGGAGGGAAGGCTTGGGGCCTGTCATTTGAAAGGGTGCACTAAAGAGACGCCTAACAGGGGTCAGAAGTGCAAGCTAACTATGTGACTGTGACAGTTGGCCTAGTTGCTTCCCAGAAAAAAAAACAGTTTGGATTAATTTTAGTTTTTAGAGTACATTGATTTTGGCCATGCCCAGCATGTTCTTGCAAGACAGAAAATCAGAGACATCTATAAATATAAATTTTTAACTTGTTATATACAAACCTGAATTATCCTAGTGGAAAATGGATTAATTAAAGCTGTGGCTGTCCTGCTCAACTATTAACCTATTTCAACACATTCTTCAGACCTTCCCATTTGCCTCTGTAGATGCCTGAAGCCTGCTGATACTTTTTGCTTGATTTTGATATTTCAGTGCATATACTCTCCTGAAAAATGTAGTTAGCTTTAAGGTTGTTAGAGAGACTGTGAGTGGATGTGTCTTACAAATGTAAATGTGTACTCTCTGTTGTTAAACTGTAAGTTAGTAAATACATGTATTAACTTGTAAAGGTATTTACTTATAACAGACTAACTTAAAAACAGACCCTATCTAATTCACTGATACTTTTTAGTCATGTACAGTATTTTATATTGTCTTATTAGTTATTACTTGAATCCAGTTTGATGCTTTGCAATCTCCAGAATTATTTTGAGGTTTTATATTAATCTATATAAATTTATATTTATTTAAATTTCTCTTATTACTTGAAAATTATAGCATAGTTTGAGACTTGTAGGATTTAAAATAGGTTCAGAAATTCTTGTAACATTATATTCTTGTAGTATATTAGTTTTTTCTTGTTAAGAAAGGATACTTCTTTGGTCAGTGATTCAAGATAAAGACATGCTGTAGAATGAAACATCTGTTCCTTATTTTCTTTTCTTAGCAACTGAATCATCCAAATGTAATTAAATACTATGCCTCCTTCATTGAAGACAATGAGCTAAACATAGTGTTGGAATTAGCAGATGCTGGAGACCTCTCTAGAATGATAAAGGTACGCATTTTATTTTAATAACTGTTAATCATCTATTTGGAGCAATGTTTTATGTTTTTGTTTTCTTTTCATTCTAATTGCTCAGTTTTGTTCATAAAGTGAGTCTTGGTCATCTTAAATTACAAATACTGTGTTTGCTTTATTTGAAATGCAAGCTTTAATTGTTTAAGAGCAGGTGTTCAGAGACTCAAAGAAGAAACTTGCAAAGCCTTTCCTCTCCCCTCCCCCATGAAGGAAATTTGTTTGTAAATGCTTTTATTATGCCACAGTAGCTAACCCTGGTACATTTGAGAGTAGGTCAGTTGCTTCAGCTCTTCTGTACATTGTGTTTCAGAAGAGATTAGGGCCCACACAAGAGTCCACAAGATTTTAGAAATCTGCTTGTAGTTGCTGATTTTATGATTGACTCTTCGTACTGGGACTGGAATATTCATCTGTTCTGCAGTTTTTAGTACCAATTATTTTATCTTCAAAAAACGTGTCTGTCTGTCTGTCTGCACATTATGTTTTTCCATTCTATAATTAGAATTTTCCAGTGAAGCAGTATAGCTAAAACGGTTTGTCATTGAGAGGATGTTCTCCAAATAATCTGGGTTGAGTTTTTAGTTTAGCTATTCCTTCAAGTTGGCTAAATGAATAATATGTGTGACACTTCTTTGAATAGTGGCCCTCTGGGTGCTCCACATCAGGTTGTGTGTGCACAAATGCACTCTGGATTGGAGATTGCTGTCAGCAGTGTCTGTGGACTGTGCACTAGGCACCTGGGTATTCTGGTACAAGGACATTTAGAGAGGGATGGACCAGCTGCCACTCCTGTTCCTTCTCAAGGTCCTGCAGCTTGAGAACATAGCAGTGTCTGGTAGCTAGCCTTGGAGCTTGCTACACTCTTACTCAAAAATTTCTTCGTTTTCTTTATTTTCTTAGTATTTTATTTCTATTTTGTTTTTAGCACAGTTTGTGGTTTTGAAAAGGGAGGAGGGGCTCCCTTTCTCTCCTGTTTTTTCTGCCCTCTTTGGCCCTTTGTTTTTTGCAGGCCATGATCCTCCACCTCAAGTGCAGGGTGTATCCAAGACTCCAGGCTTCAAACTCTGCCAAAGTTGCCATAGGTCTTTCCCATGCAGCCAAGAACATTCAAGCTGTTTGGAGCCTCAAGGAGTCTCTCATCCCCTCCAAATGTAAAATCTACTCACGTGTTAAGAGCATATTTAAAAACTGAAGAGAATAGGCTCAAATTCTTACTAATGGAGCCCACAGTGTCCAAGTCACCCCCCCCCTATACATATGATTCACAGAAAGCTCCAGCAACCATCTCTACAGCACAGTAAGCAAAGACCCGGGGGATCCTTTAGCTCTCTAAACCTGAGTCCCATCCCTTGCAGTACCAAGATGACAGCGACTAAGAAGTCCATGCCTCCTACCAAGAAACTATCTGATGAATTGTCTAAAGCAGTGCCTGCATTGGCTCTGGACTCCGTGTCTCTGAGACACAAGGACTTGAGAGCCAAACTGAAATCATTCATAGTACTGCCTCCAGCAACCTGACATGATGCACTGATCCTACTTAGGTGTTATCTCAGGTATCACAGGACGTTCTGACTCCTGATGTTTCCTACCCAGATTCCCTGGTACTGTCCAATCTTTTAACCCATAAAGAGCTTTGGATCCGGAATCACTGCAGCTGAGGGGTACTGAGAGACACTTCCCACTGATATTGTCTCACCTCCTGGTGCCTACTTAGCCTGCACTACCATCTTCAAGAGTTTCTCACCTTCCAATAGTGCCACAGCCTCCAGTCCCTCACAAACTCTTTGAGGGTACCTAGGCACATTTCCAAATGGTACCAACCCACCCCCTGGGACCACTGCAATTACAAGACCCTTTCCAGTTCCTGATGCTAGCTCGGCCACCAGTACCGACACTGTTTGCCCCTCCAGTTTACATAGATGACATTTCATCTGGTTTGCAAGTGTCTGTACAGCGTTACCTTTTTCGACCTCTCTTACCAGAGGTACACCCTGATTATGAAATTGCTAGCAGGAAACATACTTGACAATCCTGGTAAGGACAAAGGTGGGGTCTTGCACCCTTCCCTTACGCTCCTGCGCAGTGGGCTTATTGGAACCCCTGGGCCCCTTATGGTGTTCAGTTATACAGGGTCCCAGCTTGTAAGAGGGCACAACTGGAACAACAACTGGTGCCTGTGGGTCCTTCCCCACAACAGGATCATACAGGGTAGCAAAGCCATCTGCAGAAGAAGAAACATAACCTTCCCATGAAGTCGCCTCCTCACCAGACGAGGCTGTCATGCCTCCCCCAATATCTTCTGCTGTTGATTTCAAGGCCTTTCAGGACCTTATGAAACATGTAGCTGGGACCTTGCATATTCCATTGGAGGAGATACAGGAGCCTCAGCACTCCTTTTTGAGACTTTGTTCACACATCTCTTCAGGGTAAAATTGCCTTGACCGTCAGTGGTGCTCTGATGGCCCCTGCATGTTCTGGCAAACCCCAGCATCTATACAACCTACATGTAAATACTACATCCCACCCAAAGAATTGTAATATTTATTTTCCTGTCCTGCACTCAAGTCACTGGTTGTAGAGGCAGTCAATGAACAGAACAGACAACACCAGTTCTTTTCTACACCATGTGATAAAGAACTAAAATGACTGGATCTTCTGGGATGAAAAAGCTGGTCTTTGGCCACACTTCAGAGTAGCAAGTTGACCAGCCCTGATGGCTAAATGCAATTTTACAAACAGTTGCAAATTCTCATTTTTAACTGAACACCATACAGAGGATTAGAGGGAACAGTTTCCAGTTGTGTTAAGACAAAGCCAGACAATCACCAAGGCATCTCTTCAGGCCTCCCTAGATGCTGCTGACACAGCTGCTATGACAGTAGTCACATATTTCTCGGATACTGTCCTCTGGTCTGCCTCAGGAGGTACAAACACCATTAAGACCTATTGATCGATGCCATGGACAGGTCCCGTCTCTCTCTTAAGGACTGCTGGGCAATGCTATGATCTCTTGGCAGCTATACATCTATGGCAAAGAGAAAGTACAGTATATCACAGATTGCTCAGCTCTCTTTCCTGGTACACTGTCAGTCCATGAAAATAACTGAGCTCCCCCAGGAAGAAACCTAGGTTCACTAGCAAAGGACCATCCTCTACTGCAGCCTCCCAGTCAGAGACATTCTGGAAATGACCGTTGTGACCTGCTGATTGAAGATTACGATCTCTCTCCCCTGCTTCTGATTCGATGATGCACATATCCCCCCATAACCCGTATGGGGACATCTGTCCCATTTTCTGTCTTCTTGAGAGCTCATCACCTTGCACAGATGGAGCCTGGAAGTGATAGCTGCAGGTTACTCCAACCAGTTGAGTTCTCTTCCTTCCTCCTGGACAACGTAGAAAAGTGGTCGACCTTCTGAGATCGACACAATGCGAG
The DNA here is from genome assembly GCA_007922155.1 of Mesoclemmys tuberculata. NCBI lineage: Eukaryota > Metazoa > Chordata > Testudines > Chelidae > Mesoclemmys > Mesoclemmys tuberculata. Next base: position 19,131,532 of record ML675646.1, read on the forward strand.
TATAGATACACGTATAGATGCTGCATGACTTGTTGCTCCTTAAAGCTGTCTCATGATGCCCCATTCCCTGTGATAGTGACCACTCTGGCCACAATTTTAAAATCCAATATTCAGGGGTCAGAGACTGGAAGCCATCCCCTCCGTTAAAATCCCCTGATTGTATTTAGAATATCTCTTTCTGATTGCCCACCTTGGTGAGCACACCTAGCAGCTCATCCTTTTTGTGTGCAACTCCTCAACCGACTATGGCAGCTCCACGAACTAGCTGTGCTCCTGCCTGCAGTAGACCAGAAGTAGTTGATCTCTTGGGCCTATGTGGAGAAGACTGTGCAAGCACAGCTACAGACCAGCTGTAGAATGTGGACTTCTACAAGCAGAATGCACTAGGGATGCAAGCAAAGGGCTAGAAGAGGGATCAGCAGCAAAGCAAAGGAACTTCGCCAGGGATACCACAAGGCTTGGGAGTGCAACAATAGATTTGGTGCTTCACCACCAACCTGCTGCTTTTACAAGGAATTACGTGCTATATTTGGCGGAGACCCTACGAGCACCTGTAGACCATTGTGGATACCTTGGAGGAGTCTGAGAACAGAGACCCTTGCCGTGAAGAGCAAGGAGGAAGGAGAGGGAGAGAAATGTGGCAGGGGTCTCTGCCACAGTGTAGTCAGTTCTGCCAGGTGTGCCTGATGAAGGGGAAAGCACCTTGGTTATGTCTGCATGCATTTTTCCTTACAATGTTTACATTTAAAGATAGTGCCCATCCCATTCCCAAGTTTACAAGACGATGGTATCAACTTTTCATTATTTCACTTGTACGAGAAGTGGTAAAGGTACAACAAACAGAGGTAGAGCTGGCATCTACTTTTCATTCCCTCATTGGGTTAGATGGGGGAGGTGTAACATGTGGAGTACTTTGTTTATGTACGTAGGGATGTCCCTTCATTCTCCTGAGAGGTCTTGATTAAACTTTCATGAATATACTCTGCAGTCCTCTTCCAAAGAACACTTCAGCACCGGCCACTGCTCTAACTGTTAAAATGCTCTTTCAAAGCTTCCCTTAACCACATAAGTCCACACTGGATAGCCTTTGTAGTAGCCCTTGTGTCTGGCTGTTCAAAGTCATCCGCACTTCTGGTGGCAGCTTCTCCCCTTTTGTCTCACAGATATTATGTTCCCTTTTGCCTCACAGACTTTATGCAGGATACAACAGACAGCTGTAACCACTGGCATATTTTTCTTACTGAGATCCAATCTGTTGAGTGAACACTGCCAGCATCCCTTCAGTTTCCCCAAAAGCATATTCAATAGTCTTTCTGCACCTGCTGAGACGGTAGTTGAATCTTTCCTTGGTGCTGTCGAGGTGGTCATTGTATGCCTACATGAGCCAGACAAGCAAAGGGTAGGTGGGGTCACCTAAAATGACTATTGGGAACATGTTTCTGGTAATCCACTGTAGAAAAGTAATCTTTTCTGTTGATGTCTTCTGTGGCAAGGTGTGTCAGTGTCAAAATAGGCATATGTGTTCCATCCCATTGCAATTTGGCATCCCCACTTCTACAAACCCATCCACTATTTCGTTCATGTGGCCGAAAGTCACAGTTCTGCTTAGCAGCAGATGATTAATGGTCCTGCACACCTGCGTGGCAATGGCTCCCACTGTGGATTTTCCAACTTCAAAATCATTTCCTACTGACCAGTAGCAATCCAGTGTTGCAAGCTTCCTAAATGCAGTTGCTAGTAACTTCTCTGTGTTCAATTTGGCTCTTATTCTTTTGTTCATGCACTAAAGGGCTGAGTGAGCTTGGCATGTAGATCCAGGAATGTGGCTTTTTGTGTGCTGGGAACTTAACCCCTATCTTTCAGAGGTCCCCTTGGCAAATCGTTTCAATTGCACAACATGCTACAAAATTTCCTAGAAGACATGGCACATGGGGATACCTACCTGTGGTGCATTAACACGAGCACTCCTGATGTGAACGTACAGTGCTCACACAGTAGACAAGTATGCACGCGCCCAAACAAGCTTTGGTGACTGTATGTCCATGTAACTTGCATTGACCGCAGTTTGTATACATGGCCTAAAATGTGTAATTTTCAGAGGTGTCACGTACCAACAAATATTGTTGAAGTAAATGGGAGTGGTTGATAGTCTGCACATCTGAAAATGAGGTCACTGTTTTATTTGTTTAGGCCATTCTTGATTATCATGATGTTGTATCAGCTGATAATCACTGAAAGAGTCATATTCCAACACAATTTTCAGGCCTTTCTTCTGTGTACATTTTAGCCAAATCATTTAAAAAGTTAGTGAAAAGAAACACCTATTTAAAGCCAATTCAACAAAGCACCCAAGTATGCAAGTAGGTGCTTAAGTGCTTTGTGGAATTGGGGCTCAAAAAGAAGTGGGACTTAGACTTCTGTGGCGGGGTCTCCAGGGTACAGCCTCAACTGGGTCTGCTGAGTCCTTCAAATGCATCAACCCGGGCTACGTTACACAATGATGCTGATGTCAAACTACGAGCTTCTGATTGGCACTGAGCTTATACGTACAGCCACAGGCAGGGACACACCCAGCTGAGTTATGGAATGATTTCCCAGACACTCATGGACCATCAACAGAGAGGCTCCAGCCAAATGCCCCCAACACCCCAGCCTTGCACCCCATAACTATACCGTCTTACCCTGGTCAGAAGCATGTCCAGTATAAACTCATTACGTAGTTCGCCACTCCAACAAAAGGGTAGTGCATGTGCAACAGCCCTTGTTAACCTGAGCTGAGATTTCCCAAGCACTTCAGTCAAAACTCACTGTTTTAGGTAAAATATACAACTGATTTATTAACTACAGAAAGATAGATTTTAAGCCATTATAATGGTAGGCATAAAGGCCAGAGGTAGTTAGGTTAAGAAAATAAAAGGTAAACATGCATTCTAAATCCTCAATTTTTAGTACTAAACAAGAGTTAACTCAAACAGTATCTCACCCTGACAGATGGTAGAAGCAGGTTACAGTTCCCCAGTACACAGGCAGGGGATACCTTCCAGGTTAGGACCACCCTTCCCTAGTTCAAAGTCTTTGTTTTCCAGATGTTGTTCCAGGTGTTGAGATGGGAGGAGAGGGAGAGAGGTCAAGTGATGATGTCAGTGTCTCTCTCTTTATACCTTCTTCCAACTTGGTAGAAAGATCCTTGCTCTGACATGGGGGTTAGGCTTGGTCAGGCTGTCTCCATTGTCTACGTGCTGTCTCTGAGAAGTCTCTGGGATGGCCATTGGGAGAGTGGATTCCCTTTAATGGGCCATCAGTACATGTCTGGCTAGTCCTCTGTTGCAATTGAAAGATTGGATGTGGACATCTCCCAATCTCACACGTTTCAGTAACACATACTGCAATACTTCATAACTTCACATGCAATGATAGTGCATACAATCCAAGAGAATAGTAATGTTCAACAGATCAAGACATTTAAAATAATACCTCACAAAGCATGCTTTGTACAAAACATACCATAATCATACCACAGTGGTGAATGTGGGGGTTCCTGGGTGCTACTTTGAGGTACAGAATGTCACAACTTTGTATACCAAAATGGGTGGGGGAGAGAGCGAGATACTACCATTGAGAGCCTGACCACTATTTGCCACTATAATAGATGTTCAGTATTTTCATTGTAAAGTTTTATCGTCAGCAGTTTCTTATTTACAATCTATCTGTAAATACTCGCTTTAAATTAAAATTTGGTAAATACCATCTAATCCCAGGAACACGCTTTTTTTAGTGAACTTGGGGGTGGTGGGAGGGAATTATTTGGGCCTTCAAATAATAAAGTGGTAAAAGTCAGTAGTGAGTTCAGATGCATTGCTGAGAACTATTTTGAGTGTTTTGATTCTTTCTAAAATTCTGACAGACAGGCTTATATAATAAAAACAAATAGTTTCTGAAACTTCTGTTTAGAATTCATGATCATTTGTGAGTCAGCTTTTCTTGCAGTCCTATTTTTCATTCTTTCGATACACAAATAAGCTGCATTTATGCATATTTTGACCATTTTCTTTGTTGTTTGGCAAAAAGACTGCTGCAAGTTATCTTTAGATGTTTTACTTAATAAGATAAGCAGAGAAAGCTGGACATTATTCAGAAAGTGTATCTTTCTTTTATAACTTTTAAGAGTAACTGTTTATTCATCAAAATAATTGCATCAATTTCCAGAGATGGTTAAATATTTATTTAGATACCAAGATGATTAAACTAATCAAATTGTATTCAACAAATATGTTGTTTGATGAATTTTATGGTTTATGGATTGAAAAAAATATCTAACATACTTTTTTGTGTAATATTTGTCCAGTTATATACCTGGCTGTATAGTGTTTTTCCAATACTTTATTTTATGAATTGCGTTTTTATTGTTCTGCTGCTAGCCCTAGTCTAAATATTTTTTTTCCAAGAGTTATTTTGTGATTTGCACAAATCACTTCACGGCAACGTGATGTATTTACCTTTCAATTTGTCAAATGTTGATTATTCTGACACTCCCATCTTTTTACGCCCACCTCTGGATGTCACTTTGGTTTACTTTCTTATGTGTACACCAATATGATTGATGTCAACACAGCACAACTCTGGGAATCAAGTATTAATTAGTGCTTGCTCTGCAGCAGCAGAACACAATATAGAAAAACATTGTTTTGTGTAGGGCCTACAAGAACAGAGAACTTCAATTTTTTCATATTAATGTATTTTTTATTTGGCTTCTCTACTTTGAAGACTATTCCTCATGAGACTGACAGTTTTAAGGTAGGACAGTCAAAATTGTAGTCTAAATAAGTTGACAGTGTCCTGTTAATATTTATATCCAAATCTGATATTTTTTTCTCTCATGAATTATTAATTCTGTACGTTTACATTTCATACAACATAAAGGAACGTTTGTCTTTTCTTTTGAATGTTCCTAGTTGACACAACACTTCGTAATATGAGTATTCTATGACAGATTGCTTTATGGCATGTCTGCTCTTATGACCCATTGAAGTTTTTTTTTTTTTCCTTTTTAAAAAAAACAATGTGTGTCTAATGTCTCCCTCAGTGCAATTGGCCTCATTACACCTTGTCCAATTCAGTGGGCATTTCTTAATATCTAGATCTCGGAGGCAGTTTGTGATGTCCTCTTTACACAGGAATCATGTTTAATGTAGCAAGCCTAGATTGCTGTGTGATGTTAATGACAGCCTATCAGGCTATCATTAAATATGTATGAGGTGTCACCGTGCACTCAGTCTTCATACTGCTTTTGGAGGAAATTACTTGATAGTCTGCTGTTCAGTTGGCATTAGTTTGTTTTTGGGTGTGTGTGTTGGAGTGAATTTTGTAGTGTTTTTGAAGGAAATACTTCTAAAATAGTCTGAAAAATAAGTGATATGTTATAGAAGGGAAAAACTGCCAAAACTTCTGTGTGAGTGTGTTTGGTTTGTCACTTAAGAGAGGGAAAAATGCAATAATGAGTTCTGGGAAGCAGAAATTGTACCTTGGCCTCCATTAGGAATGGCATCAAGCTACTGTCAAATTTATTCGAAGGCAAAGAGTAGTCCTTAACAGAGCACCATGTTGCTGAGTGCCTTGCCACAATGAGGGGACAGAGACATGTTTCTGAAAATATAAACACAGACTGAACAGCACAGAACCAGCAATTAACCACCAAGAAAAACAACACTAGACAGTTTTGCCAAAATTAACTAATGTATGTATGTAATTAACGTGACACCACTGCCACATTACAGGATGCTGACACAAAGTCACATCCCCACAGCTCATGGCACAACCCAGCGCTAACTCTCTGTTCTTCCTCTCTTCCATAAGTAATTGGGGTGAGCTTTTATTAATTTTCCTTTTGTAAAAGACTAAGCTCTTGTTGCCCAATTTGTGTGCCATTAGGGTCCTCGGTTGAAAATAGTTTCCTGTGTGTGTGCTATTCACTTTAAGACCTCAGTGAATAGGAAATTGAGGAAAGTCACCTGATACGGCGGGATTCATATGAATTGAATGAAGAAAGGGAATTTCTCACTGCTCTTTTTCACTAGACAAACTGCAGTGCAAGTGCCAATGTTGGCAACTTTCTTGATTTGATTACAAGCCTTGTCATATTTTGTGGTTTTCTTAAAGCGCCAGTGGTCACGTGAGAATTTCAGCTCACTCTTTTTAAAATAAAAGTTTTTAACTTGTATGTTTGTGGGAACAATCTTGAAAACAAAGGGACCCATCCCTGTGATGGGATGTTCACTCCACGTCTCATGAGGGGATTCTTGCCAGGGTGGGCTGCATCTGGGTGAGGCATAAGCTGATTTATTATACAGCCCTAACTGAATCTGAAGCCCAGCTAGCAGGAAGAGGTTGGCATTGTATAAAGCCAGGGACAGGGGAGCAGAAGGAAGCTGCAGGAGGAGAGAGTTGGCAGTCACTCAGGGTTGAGAGAAGGGAGTAGGAAGAAGTGTAGTGAAACAGCAGAAAGGATGAGACCACATGGACCTTTGCTGTAGGGTCCCTAGGTTGGAACCCACTGTAGAGTTCCCCTACCTGCCACGGGGAAGGGGTGCAGAAAGGATGGTGAACGCTGAAGACTGTCTGAGGCACTTTAGTTAGAGAGGCTTTGGTACCCTGAAAGGGGGAAACTGTAGTGATCTGACCGCAAAGTGAGAGATTGGGACAAGGCAGAGAAACTACAAGAGGAGGCATCAAACCCGTAGTAAGCTAATCCCCAGATGAGCCACAAGGAGGTGTCATAGCGGTAAATGAAGTAAATCCTGTGACAGTATTGTTAAGGCCCCAAACCCAGAACATAAATAAAAGGTATTCCACATTAGTAGCTGGTGTGGTGTGTAAAATTAAAAAATCATTATTTTTAAGCCAATCTCATACTTTTGGGCGGCATGACGTGGTGTTAGCATTATTGAAATGCACAAATGCTCAAGTGTTGCACAGATGTGCCCGAATGAGTTACAATTAATGTAGTAACAGACAAACATAAATCATCATACATCAAGAAAAGTATTGCAAATCCACTGTTGAATTGGAGTGAGTGGAAGAAGGAAAAAACCTTGCTATTCTGTATTTCTGAATTAGACTTCTAGATACCATTGCATCAGACATTGTTACAAGTAAATAATAAATTATGTCAATATTCTGACAAACAAATTAATTCATAGTCTAGATATTCAGTATTTCCCAATAACTGAATAACTAAGGCTGCAGTAAGATAAAGTACTCCCCAAATATAGGGTTAAAAATTTATAGTGATGTACCGTAGAATTTGAAATCCAATCTAATTTTATCTGTAATGACGATCAATTTAAATAAATTAAACTTCATTTGCTTTTTTAATTGTTAGATATATGAGTTCATGGTGTAAGTGACATTAAATTGGTAACAAAAGTTACATTGTGCTCTCCAGCTTCCTTTTGCTCAGTCTCCATTTTAATGTTCGTGGAACTTGGCTTACCAGAGAGAGCTATCTGAGAGAGAAGCTGTGTGAATCTCAAATAATCTAGTACACAGTTTTATAGTTTGTTCGTTTGTTTTTTTTTTAAAAAAAAATACTTTTTGCTCAGTGGAACATAAAATCCTAGCTATAGTTGTTTTTGTTGTGCAAAAGTCTCCTTAATTCTCACACAGTGTTTCATCTTAAATGTGTAAGACAAGTTTTAGACTTCATGCCTTCAAAGTAAAACTGCAGAGTACCTTTCCTTTTTCTTAATAGCCATACTTTCCTTTTCCTCCTTTTTCTGTTAACCATGGTGTTACATGACAGTCCAATTGCATGCTGCTTACCTTTTAAAGATGTAACTGAAAATATTTGATAAAGAAAAACAGCACATCTTCTAATTGCACTGAAGCAAGAAAGTCAATATAAATAGAAGACTAAATGATCTGTTGAAAACAAGTAAGGCCTTTAATAATATGTTCAAAGGATACAATTTCAAGTGTCTAAAATAAGGCGCACATAGATAAATTAAATTTCTGTTGTGAAAAAGTTGCTATAAAAAGATAATTCCAAAAATTAAAATCTCTTTGGATAGAAAATCATTGATTGAGTTACTTATTAAACCTTTACTCATTTTTAAACTGTTTCATTTATGTAAATGTTTTGGCTGGTCTTGCTTATTTCTCCTAACACATTAAAAAAATAAAAATGCAAACTTTAAAAAAGTGTGTGAAATAGGCCATAAAAAAGTAAATCGCCATGCATCACAAATAAACATCAAAGCATCCATTTTCAGTAGAAAGCAGAATGTTAGCAGATCTCTTAGGATAATAAAATAATCCTAAATATATAAAAATATCACACATGCATTTTGACTTTTTAAAAAAATTTGTATATATTTTTCCAATTCTAAAATGCAGTATCAGTTTTATAGATACTAGTGAAATCCATTCTATTATCCATGTAAAATGAGGCAAATGTTTTAAAAGCTTATATAAGATGAACAGAATTAGGTTTCAGGTGAGCTTGAAAGTCTCTCTCAGTAGGCTTTCTGCATTTGGAAAGAAATGACTTCTCTTTACATGAAAATTGTAACTTTCTGCTGAATAACTGAAATAATTCTAGTGACATGTTTACTCTCAGAAAATGTATCCAAATCCAGTTGTTAATTAGATATTTAGTATTCTTTCCAGACTCCTAGCTGAAATCCTATTCGGACCTTTTTTCTAGTGTGTCTCATAAAAATAATAATGTTGGGGTTATTAGTCTTAATTGTATTAGATAATCAAGGATATCTATTTTTCTGATATTAAAATAATTCTTGAAGAAATTTGTAAGAAAGAATAGGGTATGCAGAATTTCTTTCAGTTACAATACTTAGTGTTCCTTGAATAACATTATCATTAAATGTCAAAGATCCTTAGACTATAGTTCCACTCCATATTCTCATTTTATAATTTTCTCCAAGCCTCAGACTTTTTCCATTTTAAAATGTGAAGGCCTACTGTAAATAAAAGCCCTGAAATATTACTGTGTTTTTTACTGGCCTCACTATCTGACCTGATGAACAAAATCTTACAAGCATTGCCAACAGTCTTAAGAATTGTGAGTCTTAGATTATGGTATACTATACTGCCCATGTTTTCTAGTTCAAAGTGATTGGACACCAACCTCAAATGATGTCTCTGAGAAATGTCAAAGACTTCAAAACGTAGCATGGTTTTGTACCATCTGTTTTAATATAGAGAGGGATTTTATACATTGTATGTCACCTTTTACTCTAAGCTTTTTGTGTGTTTTCAAAAGCTTTGTCTAGCTATTTTAAGTAGTATTTTCAGGTGGCATATAGTATATTAGGAGACTATCATAGGATGGATGTATTATAGAACAAAGCTTAAATTAATATATTCTTAATAGTGTTTTTATAAATGGAAAACGTGGGTCTTTGAACCATATAAACTATTTTTTGGCATTAAGATTTTTTGAAGCTATTGGCAGCATCCTTTTGTGTGTTAACTTTTTCCTTTTATAATAGAAAAATGCTTTCTAATTCTCTTAAACCAGGGAAATACAACCTAGGTGGAGCTACTATAAGGTAGATGCAAAACTGGTTGGAAAACGGTTCCCAGAGAGTAATTATCAGTGAATGGTTCACAGTCATGCTGGAAGGGCGTAACGAGAGGGGTTCTGCAGGGATCAGTTCTGGGTCTGGTTTTGTTCAATATTTTCATCAATGATTTAGATAACGGCATGGAGAATACACTTATTAAGTTTGCGGACGATACCATTTGGGAAGGGTTGCAAGTACTTTGGAGGATAGGATTATAATTCAGAATGACTTGGATAAACTGGAGAATTGGTCTGAGGTAAATAGGATGAAATTCAATAAGGACAAATGCAAAGTACTCCACTTAGGAAGTTGCACACGTTGCACACGTACAAAATGGAAAATGACCAGGGCCCCCACATGGGGCTGGTGGGGGGGAAAGGGTGCACTTTACCAAGGTCCGGAGGCCCTCAATGGCCCAGCCCAGGCTGCAACCGCCATTACCATGAGGAAAAAATTGAGGCTAACTTGTAGCTCATGCCTTAGGATATTTATAGAAACTTATTTCACTGTATCTATGTATCGTACGTGTGGATGAGGAATTGTGGTATGTGTGTGGGCGGGGGTCCATGTTACAAGTTTGTACTGGGCCTGAAAAAATTATGCTTGGGCCCTGGAAATGACTGCCTAGGAAGTGGTACTGCAGAAAGGGATCTGGGGCTCATAGTGGACCGCAAGCTAAATATGAGTCAACTGTAATGCTGTTGCAAAAAAGTGTACATGATTCTGGGATTTATTATCAGCAGTGTTGTAAGTAAGACACGAGTAGTAATTCTTCTACTCTACTCTGTGCTGATTAGGCCTCAACTGGAGTATTGTGTCCAGTTCTGGATGCCACATTTCAGGAAAGATTTGGACAAATTGAAGAAAGTCCAGAGAAGAGCAACAGAATAATTAAAGATCTAGAAAACATGACCTATGAGGCAAGACTGAAAGAACTGGATTTGTTTAGTCTGGAGAAGAGAAGACTGAGAGGGGACTTGATAACAGCTTTCAAGTACATAAAAGGTTGTCACAAGGAGGAGGGAGAAAAATAATTCTTCTTAACCTCTGAGGACAGAACAAGGAGGAGTGGGCATAAACTGCAGTAAGGGAGGTTTAGGTTGGACATTAGGAAAAACTTCCTAACTGTCAGGGTGGTTAATCACTGGAATAAATTGCCTAAGGAGGTTGCGGAATCTCCGTCATTGGAGATTTTTAAGAGCAGGTTAGACAAACACCTGTCAGGGATGGTCTAGATATTACCTACTCCTGCTATGAGTGCAGGGGACTGGACTAGATGGCCTGTTGAGGTCCCTTCCAGCCCTATGATTCTATGATTTAATTTTTGTAAAAAATATTTTTTTCAAATATATAGTTTTCTTGTTTCTTTTTGTACACTGTGTTGGTTTGGTTCCAAGTCCTCTCAGGTCCCATCTGGTGTTAGACTGTTGAGGTCCTTATGATCAGCTGACTTTCTTTGTGCACTCTTTTATAGAAGCATTAAAGAACTCTCTATGCAAAACCTAGTCTGCCTTGTGCTTGTACTAGTTGGAAAGTCTCTGCGGGTTTGGGATATGTGTCTGTCTGGGAAACCCATTACCATTGCAGCCCAAGGAAGTAAGCCTTCTTCTTGGGAAAGGAATCTTAACGTGCTGACCTTTATCCCCTCAGCATCATGCATTGTTATTGGACAGGGAAAACTAGTGGCAGCTCACACCTCTTTGTTGCCACCACACTGCAATGTGAGCCCAGGGTTGTTAGAACTAAAGTTAACAAGACCGTGGGTTTCTTAACATAGGGCTTGACCATCTACACTCATTAGTAACCCACGGGGTAAGAACTGTTGAACCCTGGGTCTAACCTTGGGGCTTCAGAATCAACACTGCATTATGCAGGCTCAAGTGCGGCCACCCAAATCCCAGGCTTCGTGATGTCCTTCCAGAATGTGACCACTCTAGCCCTTTTGTTTTTGGTACAGTGTGGGAAAACTTGACTCCCCACCAAATGAAAGTTGGCCCATGGGATTGTGGAATACTCTTGGTTGACTCCCAGACCACAAGTCCAGTGGGGCTGCATCTACACTGCGGAGCAATAGGGCTTGAACTGTTAGTCCCAGACCCTCCACCCCTGTGGGTTCTGGGGAGCCTGGATCCAAGCCCAGGGTTGGAGTGATTTGTGTATGGATGGAAGGGCAATTGGGCTTGAGCCTGAGTTTGAATACTTGGCTTATGTATATCTACACTGTACTGTAAGCCTGGGCTTGAGCCCCGGCTCCAGGCTAACCTTCCATGTGTCCATGCTACAATTGCACTAACTTGCAGGACTGGAAGGACCAAGGTCAAGTCAAGCCGGGACCCAGAGTCTGAGCCCTATTGCTTTGACTTAGAGCTGCAGCCCTGGCTTCCTGAATTCCATGGCATATCTTCCTTAGTCCTGTCTATCCCAACAATCTGCAATCCACTCTTTTGAAAATGAAAGCTTCTCTCTTTTTCCCTTGGCAAATGGCAGCAGCTCAAGTCAGCGTTAACCTATTTTATTCTGATCACCGAACTGCAAGCATACTATCAGAGCCTCCGTGTTTGCAGTGAAGAGCGAACCGATCAAGCCTTTGCAGAGTGAGCTGCTTTCTGGTATTGTTGAGGGCTGGCAATAAAGTTTTCCCACAGTGCACCTCAGGCTAGAGTGGTCACATTTTGGTGGGTGGGACACTAGGGTCTCTGGGATATGGTTACTTTGACTCAGATCTGTGCACTGCAGTGTGGACACTAGAGCCTTGTATTTGATCACAGGTCCAAAAATTCATAACCTAGGGTTACACTACAGTGTAGATATTCAGGCTCAGCTTTCCTAACATGGGTCAGCTGACTCAAGTCCCACTAATCCTGCACTTACATTACATTCTCTCTCTCTCTCTTTCAGAGGGGGTTTGTGCAACACAGATGGGAGACAGGTCCAGGTACTAAGACCAGAAGAGCACTGTGGGGTCCACCTCTTTATTACTGCACATTTTAAAGTGATAGGCAGAATCATATTAACAAGAAAGTTACTGCTAGTGAGCTGGTTTGGAATTTTTGACAAAATATTTTTCCATTGAAAAATACTCATTTGTCAAAACTGAAGCTTTTCTTGCAAAGTTCTGTTTTGACTAATTTCCCTCTTTGAAAAAGTTTCAGAATTGTTGAAGAATCCTGTTTTTGACATTTTTGAAATCAAAAGTTTAAGTATTCCAGTTCAAAATGACTTCTTACTTTGAAATTGAAGTTAATCTATGGTAATTTTTTAAAGAAAATGTTCAAACTGAAATAAAACACTCTTGATATTATTGAAACAGAGTGTTTTGGTTGACACAAACCAATTTTTTTATTTTCAGTTTACATTTTAAAAAAAAGAATGGTATTTGACTTTGTCCCAATCTGGCATGAAAAATATTTTCAAAATCTCCAGTGCTCACAATACTTTACAGTCTGATCCACTTTGTGTTTAGCTGTGACACTGAGTACCTTTCCCAGACTTGAAAAAGAGCTTTACATAAATTCAGAACCTTATCTCTTTTCCTAGTAAAGTTGGTCTAATAAACGATATTACCTTACTTACCTTATCACTCTAATATCCATTGACCCACATGTCTACAACAACACTGCAAACCTCTACTTGCTAAGTTTGCCTTGCTTCAGTTCTTCATTCAGCATTTTGTTTCCTTTTACAATATAACTTCCTCACTTTTTTCCCTCCATCTTTTGCGTTATCTTCTGCCTTAATGTAGCTCTTTCTGTATTATATATTAGTTTCTTCTTTATCCTGTATGATGTTTTCTAATATTTTTTTGGCCGTTCTTTCCCACCTTCCGTCACTCTCCCCATAGTATTCTCTGTCTCTTCCAGTGATCTCTTGTGCTTCTTAATCTCAACCTTTTGTTCCTCTCACCTATTCCCCCATCACTCTGTACATCTTCCTCATACAGAGTCACACTTGAACCATTCACCTTGCATGCCCCCTGTGAAGGATCCCTGGCTTGCAACCTGCAACTCTGGGATTACTATGCCCACTTAACTCTCCAATCTGGGCTGTCTCACACAATGCTGTGCTAGTGACAAGTAGCCAGCCCCTCCAGGTGCTATCACTCAGCCATCAACATACAGAGACACACCCAGCTAATTCACATGAATGCTCCCTAAGCCATTCACAAACTGCACATAGGGAGACACCAGCAAATTCCAGCAGACGCAGCCTTGCACCCAAGAAATGTACAGTCTTACACTGATCAGGATCTTCTCTTGAACAACACGAGCTCTTTAATTAGTTCGCCACTTGGTCAAAGTCGTGCACCAGCCTTTGTAATCTGAGCAGATTCTCCAAGCGCTTTAAACAAACTCACTGGTAAGGATAAAACATTAAAATAAGTTGATTAACTACAGAAAGATTTGAAGTGAATGTAAGTGTTAGGCATAGAGGTTATAAAGTTGGTCACTTGAGAAATAAAAGGTAAAATTGCAGTTTAAATTTTAAACCATTTTAGACTAAACACTATTTAGATCAAGCAGTTTTTCTCACCCCAGTAGGTATTGTAAGCAGTTCACAGTTCTTAATATACAGGCTCAATTCCTTTCTCAGTTTGGGACAAGTCAAAGTCAGGTCAGAGTCTTTTCTTCCAAACAATCTTGTTGCCTTTAGAGTAGGTGGGGGGGAGGAGAGGCCCTGGGCTGATGCCACAGACTCCGGTTTATACTCCCCAATCCATGGGCATGGAAAGCTACTGTCTCAAACATGGAGTCAAGTATCACATGTTCTATGTTCCCTGCTGAATCACTGGATTAAGCATTCCCCATGGTCTATGTGCTTCAGGAGGGGCTCACTGAGAGAGTGGATTCTCCTTAATGGGCCATCAACATGTGGCTGGCTTGGCCTATTGTAAATCTGTCTTGAAGGTGTTTAGTTGCTCCTTTGTTGCCATCAAAAGGCCAGTTTTGGGCATCTCTTAGACTCTCAGCATATTTAAGTAAGAGACACACAGCAAAATTTCATAACTTCACATACAGTGGTAATGTATATCATTCAACAGGATAGTAATGTTCAACAGATCAGGATTTATCAAATGATACTCCAGAAGGCATACTTTATACAAAACATATAATCATGTCACAGTGGTGAATATGGGGGTTTCAGGGGGCTATTTTGAGTTAGTGTCATACCCGGATGCTGCCTGTACCCTTACTCAGATTAACTGGAAGGTGGGGTCTGCTCAGCAATATGGTGCTGCCAGACAATACTCAGATCATAGGATATCCATGCCCCTCATCTAGTGTTGGACTGAGGTGAATCAGAGGCAGTTTGCCATGCTGTGAACTCTGACCTTTTGTGAAGCAAACACACTTTTGGTTATTACCATTGTTTATTATTCTATATTCTACTGTCATAATTGTCATAACTCATTGGGGAAAATATGCCCACTTTTAGAACTACCTCTATTTTTGTCCTTTTTTCCTCTTCCATCTCTTGCTTTGTTGCTCTCCCTCTCTTCCTTGTCTGTCTCTTTTCCCTTCTCTGTGAGAATTCTCAGTTCTCTTCCCTTCCCCAACGGGCTTTGCTTTCACCACTTTTTGCATGCTATTCTCTACAGTGATCAGCAATTAAAAATTTAATAATTGTGTTAAGGTGCTCTCATTGGTCTTTCAAGCAAACACTAGTGTGATTAATACACGTCAAAGGAGTTCACACATCTGAGTCACTGTTTCAGGGTGTCTGCAGACTTGGGAAGATCAGTTCTGCATTGGGTTATATTTGATAGTTTAAGTTTTCCAACCATGAGGGCTAGAAAAACTTTTTAAATGAAAGTTTATATTCTACAGGATTGGAATCTATCACGTGGGCCACTTAAATACATCAGTCCAGCTGGATGTTTGACCGCCATGGTCAGCCATGAAAACTGCTCAAATGGAAGTAGGCCAAAAATAGTAAAACAACCAATTAAGACAAGCTCATAATGTTTTACCCCCTTAGTATGAATAAATCACAGGGTATGACTACATTGCCACATGAGCCTAGGGTTTAAACCCAGGCTCCTAACACCCCTTCTGTCTGGACACAAATTGTGCTAACCCAGTGCTAAGACCCAGGGTCCCAGGACCTCAGAGAGGTGGAGGGTCTGAACCTGAGTTAAACCAGGATGAGGGTTCAAATCCTATTGCTTTGTAGCATAGATGATGCAGCCCCACTGGACTTGTGCTCTGGGAGTCAACAAAAAGAATTCCACAATCCCAAATTCTTCTTGGACTTGGTTCTGCATAATGCAGTGTAGATGCTGAAGCCCCAGGCTGGGACCCAGGTTTCAACAATTCCTAACCTGAGGTTATAAATAAATATACACCCTCAAGCCCTAGGTTAACAAACCCGGAGTCTTCTAACTTGAGTTCTTCTAACTCTGATCTTGCATTGCGGTGGAAACATACCCATAGCTATCAGGCAGCGAGAAGAGAAGTAGATGGGAGGCCTTGGGCCAACTGTCCTAGATAAATCAGCTGCAGCATGCTATGTTCCAGTGAGCCCTCCACCTTCCTGCCTTTGTGTTACTTGGGTGCATGAAAGGCTTCTGAATGCTTCCCCCGCCTCAGGGGCTGTTAACTGGAGCAAGGTCCGGAGCAGTAGCTTACCCTGTATGCATGCTGAGGAGAAGGGAGTAAATTTGCCCTGCAGCCTTGGCTGTGTCTTTGTGGGGGAGGAGAGAAATCTGCCATCACCTACGTCCACTCCTGCATCCAGTAACCATGAATAATCATGCTAGCACTTTTCTGCTAAAATAATCATCATTAAAATAGTTTAGTCTCAATAGCCCAGAAATGAGGGTGTGTCAGTGCATAACTCTTTGAATTATTGTTTAAACTTGCCTGCTTTCAGACTTAAGAAGGCCAGCTGCTTCAATCATTTTTAGAAGGTTATCTTTGTCCAGAACTGTTAGAAACTGTTCGGAATGAAATGTAATTTTGTCAGAACATCTTGGGGGCATCTGGCCCCATCACTGCCCCCAGATCCAGAACTTTAATTTGCTTCCTGAATATCTTCTTTAAGGAGTGGAAATATAGTTCTTAGTGCTTTCCATGTCCAAAATGCTCTGCACAAAATAATTTGAGCAGAATTTTTGCTAGCAGTTCTATAATGCTCATCACCTAGTTTTCTTGAAAAAATTTGCTATGTCAATAGTAATTCTAGGCTGTATAACTAAACATTTTCAGAATGGGGCAGGAGAGTTTCTTTTGTTATTAAGCTAAAAATGATAGGGTTAGGGAGGGAGCCTGCCATATTTGCTGTGTCACTGGTTTTATTAAGAATCATAGCTAATAACTTATAACAAGAATTTTCCCTCCACTTGATGATGTCCCCATTTCCTCAAGGGGATTTCTTGGAAAGGAAAGTTGCATGTAAACAAGTACTGCTCAACGTGGACATGCTGCTGTATATTTTAAGGAGCCTTACTTAGCTCAGCTAAGTCTATCTGCAGAGAAAACTAAAATGATGCAATACTTGGAAATTTCACCACCTTGGCTCTAAGACTAGATTTTCTATTTTCAGTAGAGGATATCTATCTCTAACATAATTAGATTTTGTTTTCAGGGGTGGTTTAAAACATCAGTGGAGCTAAGTGTCTATGAATGGGCTGTTCTGCAGGGAAAGACAGTAAATGAGATTGATACTGGAGGAGTGATTAGTCCTGTTGGAAAATCAAATGAGCTTCAGTCAGAAACTTTTCTCAGAATCATAGTTAAATTAAAAAAACTGGAGTATTTGTCTTAAGTCTTTGGAAGAAAGAAAATTGAGAGGCCCTCCTATATTATATAGACTTTTGAAGGTAATGAAGAAAGATGCCAACTGTATTTGAGTTAGTGTCAAATACAAGAAAAAAAGGGGCATAAACTTTTTCCTTTTATTGAAGTATTGTTATGCACTATATGTATAGAAGAAGCTGTATATTTTGCAAAATGGAAAACTTCAAAGCAATTTTAAAAATAATTCTCTATCCCTTGTAAGGACTTCTATTAATATTAAGGGTGGTCAACTGTGTTTCGTTTGAGATATATGTATCTGTGAAAGGAGATTGTATTTGATTGCAGTTTGCATTGCATCTCATCTGCATTAAACAGTGCTCTTTCCGGAGATGCTGTTGCATGCATTATATTAGCTAATCTATTATTTTCAGTGATATTAAGAAGTTTTGTTTTTTGCCATTATTTTCCATTCAGCAATTGACAGTTCCACTCTTTTTTTGTTAGAGTTTAAATAATTTATTGTTGTAAGTTTTTTGATATGTAGTTTCTGTAGAAGTGAAGTATTTCATATGAGAGGTGCTGTCTGCTGGATTTGAGGGGAAAACGTACTGCATTTTCAGTAACTGATTATACAAAATAGAAGTAAACGGTGTATGTAAAGTGCAAAGATAAATATATAATGTAATATTGTTGAGTAACGTTGTTACAGAAATACCAAAGGTTAATTTTAGATGCTGGAAAAAGGAATAATATATAAATAATGAAAGAAAAATAATAGATACTTAATTGCCAAATAATGTATAATAAAGTAGCTGTTTCTATTTTGTGTCTTCAAATCTGCTATTCTTAGGTATCAAGTGTATGCAAAAAATTGTCTTTTGTTATATTGGTTGTAGTATTAGGTCAGCTGAGATTCTTTAAATGTTGGACTACAATTCGAGCAACCTCTGATTTTTGTTTTTTGTTTTTTGATTTTTTTGTTTAAGCAAATAGTGCTGAGATCCATACTGGTAGGAGAAATAACTTTGGGTCTGGATGAAAATTCTAGCCTTTGGTTTGGAATCCTTAAGACAAAGGCGAAGAGATGGTCACCTTTAATGACCCTGGGGTGGTTTGTGCAGAAGAGGTGCAGTTGTTGAGGATAGGCCAAGCATAGCAATCTGGTGGTCAAATTTGTCTTAGTGAGAACATGCTCTGACAGTTTTTCTTGTTGTACCATTGTTCCATATCATCTGGAAGGAGACAGTGCTACAATATCTGTCAGGGATGCAATGGGGCATCACTCAAAGACTGCAGAGTTAAGGTTGTGAAGCAGGGCTAGTTGTGTGCCTTAACTCACTATTGCCTGCTTTTTAGACATTTAAATATACATGCATTTATTTATTTGACACCCCCCCTCCCCAAACATTCGGTACAAGGCATTGCCAATCAACCTTAACTCTTAGTTGTTCGTGTTTTGGGGCAGTAAATTCTCTTGGATTTTTGAGGTGGTGGTGGTAGTAAGGAGGTATGATTGCAGAGAAACTGGAGGTGGACCCAAGGAGACATGCTGGGAACACTTCACTGCCACTCAGCTACTAGTTGTGCCTTCCACCTGGCCCCTTCATGCCCCTAATAAGTGCTGGTTGGGTTCAATGGCTATATAGCATGTCATTTTGAGCTACTCAGTTATTCTGATGTCAGGCTATTTGAAAACCTTCTGGGTTTCAGCAGAGTCCAGTCCCATGCTACAAGCATAAATGATTTTCTCTGGCTCAGGTCACACTGGGGTCCAACTTTTGCCTTGAATAACTTTTAAAATACTGCTTGCCCAAAGGGGCAAAGTGCTGATACTAGATGAGATCAATCCTGAGATTTTTCTTGTGTCCATGTCCTCTGTACTTCGGCCTTTCCTTAGGAGATGGCCAACAGTGCCACCATCAGAACAATTGCATTTTCACATTATAGAGTATTTAAAAATAAAAAAGGAAGACGGGCTAGAAGGAACATCAAACATTAAACCAAGACTATCGTTCCTCTTCTTATTCATTAAATATGCTTAAAAAGATGCTATACAGTGTAAGATGAATCATCATAAACTTGATTATGTATTTCATCAACACAAAATAGACCCGTTAAAAGATAAAGCTGTGAGCAGAAGTTTTTCATTTTGGTTTTGGCTTTTCCTGTCCCCAAAAACCAAAGCTCTTACTAAAGCTGTTCTCTAAAAATAGACTATTTTTTGGAAATTGGTTCTTTGCAAAATCACTTTGCTTTAATAGCCCAAGCTTTCCACTATTGTTTTGTTTACTTGGTGCACAGCAGACCAGGATTAAGAATATGCCAGAACATTAAGAAATGCTGGAAATAAAACACGAAGCATATGTCGGAAATAAAGACAATAATAATATTATGCAGATTTATTTTTTTAAAATTGGCCTTTTTTAAAGTGAAAATAATATTACCTGTTTCTTTATTGAAGAGAATGCTTAGTTAAACTGTTAACAGATCTAACTGTTCTTTATGACATCCTGTTCACATGAATAATAAATCAAAGTTCACATTTATAACAAATTAATATTAGTGATGACCTCAGAAAGGAGTATGTTAATATCATGCAAAAGTAATAGATTTTTAGTTAGGTCAGAATACCCAAAATCAATTCACTTTAACATGTATGTATGAATGACTGGAATGCTTGAATCACTGGAACTCTGAAGCTGTTCCTGTAGAATTTTGTGTACAGTGTGCTACAACTCTGTAGCTGGCAAATCAATGAAATGTTAAAGGAAAAATGTATTTTTTTACAAGCATGCATTATACTTTTAAAGATTTTATTTTTATGGGTAAGATGCAAAACCCCCCTGCATTTTGTGTTTTGTGAATTTTTTATCATTGCTTGTACTTAATGTTCAGTTTATTTAAGAACATTTTGAAGATTTTTTTTTAGAGTACGTAGTTATAATTATGATAATTTTCAGAATTCGTTTTGAATCAAGGAAGTATGCTTTCATGTGTGTACGCTGACATGGTGTTGTGTATTTGTTTATAAATGAAAAGAAACCTGATCTCCATCTTCCTGTTGACATCAAACACTCCTCTGATATGCAAATTCAGCGATGGGGAGAACACATACATAGCGTTTGTTTGGATTGAATCCAAGTCTGAGCGAAAGTTGTATTTAAAGAACAGATTTAAAAGCATTGGCTCATTTGAATAAAAACTCATATTGAAATAGTCTTGAACTAAAAGTAGTATTTTTGGTGAAATTTTATGATACAATGTTTTTCTAATATATTTTGCTATTGCTATTTTAATAATACCAGACTCTTTCTCTCACGTTTTGTTGTTGCCTTAGGATGCAGACTATATACAGAGTCAGTTTTTCTGTGTTTTTTTAAAAGACACTGAACAAAAATATCTGTATTTCCCTATAGCACTGATAACTGATCTGTACATGACCTTTGTGTCAAGTGCAGTGCTGATGGTAGATGTATTTTATTGACATACTTTGTAAGCTTTTGCTTTTAATAGTAGAGGAACTGATTATTGTATGACTGTTAGCATCCCTTAAAAGATTTTTCTAATTTGCTTACTCTTCATATCAAACATAGTATGTAATATATTTCTCAAGTGTGGATAGACAAGCAGCAGACTTCTGGGGAACAATTTTCATTTTAAGTTTGCCCACCTCTGACAGCAAAGTTTAAACCTGTCAAACTTGCATGTTCTAGAATTGGCTGTTAAAGGTTCTCAATATGCAGTGATGGAGAACTCTAGCTATTTGCCATCCTAGAATACAGTATTTGAAAGAGATGAACACTGGTACATTTTGCCTGGTATACCTGTTTAACTGGCAAAAAGTTGACTCAGTGAAGTATTTAAAAAAATTGACATATATCATTCCTGTGCTCCCAGTTTTACATATTCCATGGCTTCTAAAATTGATTTACATAGTTTTGATGGTTACTCTTTCTGTACAACCTTTGGTATTTATGGATGTATATCCTTGGTATTTGTTTTCTTTCCAGGCTCATGAGAACAAAAGCCTATAGAAATGAATTTTGGTGGTGAAAAACTTCTTTATTTTGGGGATTCCTGTAGTAACTTTCTTTACATCTCACCTGTATCCGCTATCAGGACACTGATTCTACACTCCAGCATTGTGCCCCCATTTCCTCTTCTGTGGCTTTTTTTCTCTGAAAAAGTAACTTTGTTAAATAAACATTATATGAACTCTTTTCAGTACTGTGGATTTATTTTAAACAGCTTGATATTCAGTATAGTTTGTATATACATTGATTAATGTCAACACGTCCAGTGCTTATGTTAATATTTCAGGGAAAAGTTTAACTTCTGTAACTGTAAATAGTCCTTGAAATTTTTCCTCAGATTAAGTGATTGTCTTAATAGCTTTTAATTGAGAGCTTTACTGTTTTCTCAGTTAATTGTTTTGCACAAGTCCATTATTAAGTTTTCAATACTTCTCTGCTTTCTTTATAAAGCATTTTAAGAAACAGAAGAGGTTGATTCCTGAAAGGACAGTTTGGAAGTACTTTGTTCAGCTGTGCAGTGCATTGGAACATATGCATTCCCGTCGTGTCATGCATAGAGGTAACATAAGATCATAGATACTGCATCTTTAACAAGTATTAAATATATGAAACAACTTGGCAGGTTCAAATGATATCAAATAAGATATTAAAAGAATCAATTTTGAAAAGTAGCTAACAATGTGTGTGTTACTATAGTATTTTATAAGCAACTTTAAAAATAGGAAGGATTTCTTTGTAAAAAAAATACGATACTGCTGGGGGAATTCTGCACCAAAAATTAAAAATGATGCACACAATATATTAATATTCTGTCAAAATAACACAATATAATCACACCAGTTTCAATTATTTTGGTAATTTATTTCAAAATACCTGTCACTAAGTATGCCTGTAAAAATACTTACAACAAAAAAGATTCAGGAAATGTTTTTTGACAAATAGATTCCTTACTAGGCATATTAATACAAAACTTTGTGTAATAATTCATTTAAACTACAATACAGAAACATATTTCCTGCACCCCGCAGAAGCAGTGCAAAGGCTTGAGGGGAATCAGGGGTCACGGAGGAGCTGAGAGGGAAGTAGTTTCTGGGATGGGAGCCTGGAAATGAGCCTGGAGGGTTATTGGGTGTGGCTGGGGGAAGTATGAAACAGGATTTTGGGAGTATGTGCGTGTGTGGGGGAGGGAGTTGGGGAGCCTCCCCCATGCAGACCCTGGCTGAACCCTAGCCTTGCCCATTCTTTCAGGCACATCTGCCCCTGTTCTCATGAGTCCCTGCAACCCTCTCTCAGCCACTCACCTCCCCTCGAGTCCCTATGTGGCCCTCACTCCTCTCCTATTCAGCCCCTGGCTCAGTGCTGTTACCCCACTAGCTCCAGTCTGTCCCCCTCCAATAGCCCTTCTGAACCCCAGTCTGTGACCTCCCAGCAGTTCCGCGTGCCCCACTCTGTCCGTCCCTCGCATATCACGTTCCTCCTTACCAGCCCCTGCCGACAGGGAGCTGTGAGGAATGTAATTGCTCACCCTCCTTCCTCCCCCGCCCCACCACTGGCAGCTGGCTGCTCTGGCCTGGAGCCGGCTGCCCTCTCTTCTGGGGCCACAGCAACCCCTGATGAGAGAAAGGTGTAACTGCAGCACCTCTCCAGCAGAATGTATTCTGTGAAGGAAAAAAAAATCTGAGGAGGACATGAATTCTGTGCATGCCACTGATGCAGAATTCCCCCAGTAATATGACACGTTGGTATGACTAGAGACTTCCTTTGCTATGGTATGGATTTGGCTATCTCAGGCAAATCGCAGACAAAGACTGATAATCAAAATAAGTACTGGGGCTATAAGTGCCAGAGACGTCTTATGCCCCAACTTTCCCCTTCCACTTGCTGGTGCCTACTCTTCATCCCCTTATCTCCTATCATTCTCTCTCCCAAGACTCCCCTCCTGCTCACCTCTCCTTGTCACCCATTCACTTTACATACATGTATACCTCCTCCCATATGTCCCTCTGCTTTCATAATCCTTTGTCTTCCTTTACCATTGGCCTACACTCTCTCTCATTTATCCCCACTACTTCCAAGCCTCTTGCCCAGTAGTGTGCCCCAGCAGCTTCCAGCTCTCCAGCTCTATTAAAGAGAGTTATTTATTTCACATAAATAACATGCCATCATGGGTAATAGGATAAATAAAAGTGATGGAAAAAGAGGATTTACTGTTTATGAAAAGAAAATATTCTTCATTTGTATGTTACAGAATGTAAAAGAGGTTGTGTTTTAAATAGTAAAACAGAAGACTTAAATAGTTTGTATAGCAGTAACTATTATCAGTGTGCAGTTCTGTAGTTTTAGAGCTAAAACTTCTATTTTTCATTGCTCAGTTTCTGTTATAGTGAATTAAACACAACCGTTAAAAGAAACGAGTGATAGCCACAATATTAAATAAAAGTTCATTTGAATGGGAAAAATCTGATTCACATTTTATTAAATATTTAAGATTTTCTAAATAGTACTACTGTCATTTGATTTGATTAACATTACACAAATTTACAAGCCTCATTGCATGTATCAGATGATGCAGTAGGTTTTATAGCTAATGTATTGCAAAATGTTTCTCTCTTTACAGATATAAAGCCAGCCAATGTGTTCATTACAGCTACAGGGGTGGTAAAGCTTGGAGACCTTGGACTTGGACGATTTTTCAGCTCCAAAACCACAGCTGCACATTCTTTAGGTAAGAATTTCATGTAAAATTATTTTGTTGCAAGATAAAATAAAATAATTGTATTTGTATAGACTTCTTCATTTCTTTATATTGCATTAACTCAACTTTTTTAAAAAAATAATTAAAGTTGCCAGCCCACTGGTTAAATCTTATTAAGCTGTGATGGTATCTATTTCACACTCAGTTTCCACTCAGTGCCCTTGGACCACTTAATAAAAGATTCCTGTTTAGAACAAGTCTGAACCTATGGTGAACAGAACATTTTATAGAGGTGTAATAAAAAGTAAGACTAAAGAATGAATTGCAACAGGGTTAAATTGCACTGACCCTCTAATCAGCTGTGGAAAAAATACTGTAATCAGGTACGCAATATGAATTTATAAAATGGAATGTAGAACACTTTTTGGTGACGGACTTTGAGCAGATATGAAATGTAAAAGGTTAGATATTGCTAATTTAGATTTTGCTCTAGAACAGAACAAAAACAAACCTCATGATGTTTTAAAGCCAAATAAGTACATCTTCCTGTTTAAAAAATTAGTTACCAATATTTGACTGATTCAGTATCACTTGAGAAAACATGGCTACATCGTATCTAGCCAATTTGGGGAGAGCTGCATATGGGCCACAGATCTTCCATCACTTAGTCTTGTTCCTGTAAACACAATGTAAAATAACAAAAAAGAATTACCTTTCTTAAAGATATATTTTACAAATTAAAGTATATCAAGTTTTTATACTCATTCTCTGTGAAGAGGTTAGGATTTGAATTTACCATCATGACCTACACCCCAACCTCTAGGTTGTAGTATCCAGGGAGAATTGGAGGAGGAGCTCAGTATTTAGAATTTTGGATAGCAAACATTCTTTTACAAAAGAGTGTGTGTGTGGGGGGGATATCTTTTCAGTTAAGAGTACAAAAGAACATCTAAAAACACCTAATTCATTTTAATATGGGAACTGGATCACTTATAAAGAGTGGCATATTATCCATACCAAAGACATTTGTAGAGAATTCACATCTTTTGGATATCATTTGAGGAGATTATTTCGAATTTAAAGAGATGGAATGAACTTCTTGTAAAAATGATACCAAGGGAGGCTCAACAGGTTGACTCTGTTTTTAAAGAGTTGAGGGAAATTCTACAAATTGTGAAATCCAAATGTAAGTACTGCAAAAAGGAATAACTCTCAGTAAGTAATCTGTACTTTGAAAGGGAGATTGTTGTGGGGACATATAGCTAACTGATAGATTATATTAGGGGATGGTTCTTTTTACTCTGGGGAAAAAAGGAAGTTAAATATGTTGGTGAGTTAAATTATATACATGTGCTTGAAGCTGTGTGTGGAGAAGTACATGATACAAATCCAAAATCTTAAATTAGGGATTCAAAATCTTGCAGAATCTCAGTTAATCAAATCTTAAAAAACATCATGCAAAATGAATGGGAATGTCCACTTAGATGTTACTGGCCATGTAAACTGAGAAGTGCTTTAAACCTTTTACATATAAATTGGAAAAATAGCTGCTTGCTCATGATTGCCTAATCCCAAAAAAACCAGATTCTTTCTCAGATTGTTCTGTGATACCCAAATGAATTTTACAAGATTGCTGAATAGGATATCTAGTTGTTGTCTGTGTTCTGGATCAAGTCAGAAAAAAGTGTGTTTATTTTATTAATGGCCTAATGCACTATCTACTGAATTCAGTAGAATCCTTGCCATTGACTTCAAAGGGCATTGCATCAGCCTTAAGACCCCTCAAGAGGGCGGCCAAGGCTATAGCCAGGATTTAAGGCCCATGACAAGATTTTTATTCAACATAATAGTATCCCAGAACTCGGGGGGGTTTAGTGATTGCTGGATTTTAAAGAGTCAAAAACAATTCTCTTTTTAGAAAGGAGACTTTACGCTCTATAATTTTGGCAGTATAATCAGCCAAGTCCCTATCATCCAGAAAACCTTTGGGACACTCACATACACAGTGAAGTTTTTCCTTTTTATCATAGATTCTTGTCTTTGCTCTAAGCAAAAATTGCCACATGTCAACCTCAGCAGTAATTACAGGGATCTCAGTGGGAAAACTGAGATTAAGTGGATCCATGTCACCTCATATAAAAGCAAAAATAGTGGGGTGCTTTCTTTTTACCAGGCTTGTTCTCGCTAGACTTTGGATATAATTCAGAAAACTCCAAATCACGATTAGATGATAGACTATTTTATTGTAAAAGTATTGCAGTGTTTGCCTGCTATAATATGTCAGTGGGCAGTTCAGGCAATATTGCAGCATTCTTTCATATTGCTTGTCATGGTTTAGGCCCTGCTAATGCCTGTTAATAAAATACTGTACATAAAACATCAATTTGAACAGGCTGCAGTGGGAACAAGCACTGTTGTACTGTATTTGAGAGAACCAGTAAGTCCTGATCTGCAATGTTCAATAGAAAGGGAGCATGCCGAGGAGGTGAAAGTCAGTGGTGGAGGGACATGAGCTAGCCTAGTACTTTGAGTATAAATCAGAAAGATAGGAAAGACCAACAGTTATTTCAACTCGGAATTTTTTAGGTTTACCATGAGGGAGTGGTTGCAAGGTGCTTGGAAACTGAGCGCGGGGTAAAAAAGTCTTTGTCATTTCTTACCAATTTAAGAATCAGTAGGAAAGGGAGAAGGGGCAAAAGAGGTGTTTTTTAAAACTGGAGTGCTGGGTTTTGTTGGAGGGTAGGGAGTTGCTTCTTTTTTCTTTCCATAATTTAAACTCAGAACTTATGCCAGGTTTAAGCCTTGGAGAAGTTTTTTTTGGCTGAGTTGTAAACTCACAAAAGTAAGCCTGTGCATTGTAAATACTGATATCAGCTTGATAATATCTGCTAAGCACTAATTTATAGGGTTAGCACTGGAGCTCCCTAGAGTTGTGCCCTGCTGACCCACCACCTCCTCAGTTCCTTCTTACCTCCTGTGACGGTCGCTGGAATGTGGATCTACTCTTGCTCTGCAAATGTCCCCTTCTTTGGTTGTCATTCACATTGATCTGTAAACAGTTATAATTCTAGTTAGTTTAGTAGTCAAGACCCCTTGTGGGATCACATTTCTCTGGGTTTAAACCATGTGGGGTTTCTATGAAACCCATGCCCAGGAGTGATCCTCTCACCACCTCTTTTAAGTGCCTTGGAGAGACCCATCAGAGGGCTTGCTGCAAAATCTGCAGGGACTTCCACTCAAGGACAAAAAAGGATTGGTGCCAGAGGCTAGAGTTATATTCATGGAGATGGTCCTCCATCCATTTCTGGGCCCGTTAGATCCGGTACTTAGCACGTCGACCTCGATACATAGCGGACCAGCGTCCGTAAGAGACATGGTGCTGAGAAAGGAGTAGAGTGCTAGAGAGCCTTGGCGCTGCCACAGATCGCTGGTACTGAGGGACACCTTGCGGGCGCAGCACTGCTCTCATTCCCCTGTTCTGCAAAAGAAGCAAAAGAAGACAGCAGGAGGACGCTCACTGACATACAGTTCAGGAGGGCATAGGAGCTTGAGCACAGTGCGATCCACATGAGGCCACTCAGGCGCCACTCCATGGCTGCGGCACCATCAACTCAGGCCCCAGGAAGGGGTCCATCGAATGCCTTTGGACTCTCTTGCCAGGGAGTTCAGTGGGCCTGAGGGGACCTGGAGCTCCCCTCCATGCCAAAGACTTTCAAGGCGACCAGGAAACTCATTGAGAGCACGACACTGCTGCCCCTGGCAAGGGAGAGTACATCGGTGCCGAGAAAGCACCCTGTGCCATTAAAGGGAAAAACATGTATGGTGCCTGGACTGCTGTCTCCCTGGCACCAACAGGAGCTGCATCTCCATGGTCCTTGGGGAGTGAGTGGTTGTCAGGCTCCAACTCTGAAACAGAGTCCTACATCTCCAGACAGAGCCGGCACTGAGAGAGCAGAAAATACCAGGGGAAGGAAGGTGGCTCACCCCTTCCCCATGCCATTGCCACCGCATTGGCAGGTGCCAGCTCAGTGGCCTTTTTGGACTCTTGGGCGTTCCATCAAGCCCAGGGGCCCCAATTGCGTTGATCTTTCTCCTTGGTCTCTGGGAGCAGCTACTAGCCACCGTAATCGGAGGACATACCACTACCAGACATTGAAGCCGGCATTGATTACAATGCCACTTCCGGCACTGAGTGTGATGTTGGCACCAAGCCAAAATATTTAGCGCCCTCAGACCCCCTTGGAGCAGAGGGTGAAGAAACTTCCTCGATCAGGGAGTCATCATCTTCGTCTCCTGACAAGGCGGTTGCAGGTCTCTCACTGGCACTGATTGCAAGGCACAGTAGAGCCCACTGGGAACTCCTTCGAAGGGTGGCACAGAACCTGGGGCTCCAGGTGTAGATGATCTCCGATAATGCAGACCTGATGGTGGACATTTTAGCCCTGGCATGAGTAGCCTTGCCTCTAATTAAAACTATACGTGACATAGCAAGGTCGCTGTGGCAGACTTGGGCTTCCCTGTCCCCAACTGCAGAGAGGGTGGAGAGAAAGTTCTTTGTCACCTCTAAGGATCACAAGCATCTCTACACCCATCCCCCTCTGTAGTTGCTGGTAGTCGTGTATGAGACACAAAGGCAGCAAGGGCCCATGTCAGGGCAAAGGACATGAAAAAGCTCAACCTCTTCGGCGGGGAAGTGTAGTCTACCGGGGGGCTTCAACTCTGTGCTGAAGTTTGCTGAGTCCATTCCACTAGTCTTCAAGGTGGAGTTCACAGCCCTGGTTGAGGATGGTAAGGCAGTCACAAGAAGCTGTCTTCAGTGGGCACTGGATGCTGCAGATGCAGCATCCTGAGTAATGGCCTCAGGAGTGGCGATGCACCAGCATCCCTGGCTACAAGCCTCAGGTCTCCCCCACGAGGTCCAGCAAACAGTTCAGGACCTCCCTTTGAAGACCCAGCCTTGTTCTCAGAACAAATTGACTTGAAGCTGCATAGCCTCAAGTTCTCTCAACCCACCGTCAAGTCTCTAGGTCTCAACATTCCAGGCCCTCAGTGGAGAAATTTTAAGCCTCATGCCCTGCCTCTGTGCAAGCAACCTCAACAGCAGCCGAATTTTAGCTGCAGGAGGGGCAAAAACTAGGAGGAAGCCCCCTTAGTTCTCCACTAGCCATGAGGCAGGTCCTGCAAGACAAACCCCTCAGTCCCAAATACAACTTTTGAGGTTGCAGCTGAGGACATTGTACCAACCCGGATCTTGGATCTTCCACCTCATTTCCTCTTAAACCATTTCTACCATGGTGGGCCCAGATCACGTCACATTGTTGGATATTAAGCATGGTAGAACTGGGATACTCCCTCCAATTCAGCTCCCCATCTCCCTCCCATTCTTCACCCTCCTGTAACCCCATCAGGGGCTTTTGGTATTGTCAGTTAAGGTTTACTTGGCTGCAGTCTCAGCTTTTCACCCTTGGGTGACAGGCCACTCTGTCTTTGCTGATCACACGTGGGGTGCTTTCTCAAGGGTCTCGACAGGTTATACCCTCAGACCTGTCAGCCGATTCCCCAATGGGATCTGTTCATCCCTCTGCCTACCATGGAAGGTAGCCTTTCTGGTGGCCATCACTTCAGCTAGAAGAGTTTCAGAACTTGAGACCCTCACATCTGAGCCTCCTTCCACAGTCTTCTTCAAGGCTCGCCTATGTCTGCACCCAGCCTTCCTTCCAAAGGTAGTGTCACAGTTTCACTAAAGCCAGGACATATTTCTCCCGGTCTTCTACCCAAAACCACATGCCAACAGATGAGATTAGAGGCTTCATTCATTGGATTTCAGATGGGCTTTGGCCTTCTACATCGAGAGAACTAAACCCTTTAGGAAAACACCTCAACTCTTTGTAGTGATGGCAGACAGGATGAAGAGTCTTCTGGTTTCATCTTAAAGAATCTCTTCATGGATCATGTGGTGCATCAGGGCCTGTTATGATTTGGCGAAAACACCAGCCCCAGCGCTGACAGCTCACTCTACAAGGGCGCAAGCATCCTCAACAGCATTCCTAGCTGAGGTCCTGATCCAGGACATTTGTAGGGCTGCAACTTGGTCATCTGTCCATTCCTTTGCTGCACACTATGCCATTACTCAGGAAGCCAGAGATGAGACAGCTGTTGGTAGAGTGGTGCTACAACCTGCAGTGCATTAAACTCTGATCCCTCCTTCTATGGGGCTGGTTGGGAGTCTTCTGCTTGGAAGTCATCTATGTGGAATTGATAAGAGCAATCACTTGAAGAAAAGACGGTTACTAATCTTTCTGTAACTGTTGTTCTGCGAGATTTGTTACTCATGTCCATTCAAAGACCCACCCGCCTATCCCTCTGTCGGAGTCTGCAGGCAGGAAGGAACTGAGGGGGCGGGAGGTTGGCAGGGCCCTATATAAGGCACCATGAAGGCGCAACACCAGGGAGCTCAAGAACCAGCGCTAAGGATACCACTAGGGGAAAAAACTCCTGGTGACTCTGCATGAAGCATGCACACACCTATTTGGAATGGACATGAACAACAGATCTCGAAGAACAACAGGTACAGAAAGGTTAGAAATCATCTTTTCTTGAAAGGGGCCTTCTTTGAGGCTGTTTCCCACTCCAGCCCTCCTACACACACAGAATCTAATGAACTACAAACTTCGTCCAATCACCAATCCATGTCTTCATCTAGAGACTTTTTTTTTAACTACATCATAAGAGTAAATTCAGGCTTTCATGTATATCAAGAAAGAGACTAAAATTCTCCTTAATAGTATATATAATTCCTAAATTTAAATTGTATTACTTTTAATTGTAACTTTTACCAAAACTATTGAAACTGCAAAATAAATGTAAAGATTTAAAAACAAATGTCAGTAGTTAAAGTGGTCTGGCCGAGCTCACTTAATGGCATTAACTCTTTGTGTACAGCCTTATCAAAACAGTAGAGTTTTCTGTTGAGTGCGTGTATTTAACTTTGAAATTCTCTCTCTCTCTCTCTCCCTCTCTCTCTCTCTCCCTCTCTCTCTCCCCGCACACGAGTCTATCTCCCTTTTGGTAGAAGAATGCTGGACATAACTCCCTCGGAAGCTGGAATGCACTGCAGCTGGGTAGGTTAGAGGAGGGGTGTTTGAGAATAACATAGAGTACACTTTCCTCATTTCTCCCTCCACCAACCTTTCCAGGGTTGAATGCATTTCCTCCATAGCACTCCTTATCGCCTTTATCAGAAACAAGGATCGGCCTGAGTTTTGGTTCCCAGTACATGGCTCTACAGGGACCAGCCTGTAGTAATGTTGTAGTTCCAAATCTGATTTAGATATGTGCCTATTCCCTCTTCCTTTTTGAAATAGTATAGAGCAAACTACATTTTTAAGTTAAATCTAATAATGGTGTTTGTGGTAACCCATAGAGTTCAGGAATGTAGGTTAGAATTCAGTTGAAATATATAGCATTTCTCTTCTCCAGTGAAACTTTGTTAGGTAGCTGCTTTGCTCATGGTAGGCAACAGAGTATCTCACAACCTCCACACACATAGCCAGAGAGTCCTTTCTGGGGGCAGGGAGGAAGAGTTAATAGGTCCCGAAGCCATGCAAAACCCCCTACGTGCACTGAAAGCACAGGGCCATCTGCACTGAGACCTAGTGCTGCCACACTGGCTTGAGCATCCCCTGCTTTCCTTCCATCTCCATGGCACCATTGCTTCAATGGATGCATGTTGCATTGTATTCCATAGAGAAGGCAAGTTCAAAGAAATTCGTCTTGTACTTGGAGTGGGAGGTGGGGAGGTTTGTGATGGTTCTTAGTTCCTGGGGAAATTAATTCCACAGTCTCAGACCAGCTGCTGAGAAAGTTCTGTCTCCTTCACAGATAAGTTATACCCTTATTATAGCGAGTTCCATTGTGCCAGAGGAGCAAAGTTGTCAACCGCAGTCTTCATCGTGAAGCTTTAGGTGGCCTTCTAGATATTGTAGGGCCAGGCCATGGAATATCTTGAATATAATACAGTGTGATCCTCTGCTCCCTTCAGCATGCTGTCCTTTCTTTCCTACCATGCTCTTGTCTCCTTTTTTACTGCTTTGTCTGTTTTCCCCTTTTAACTCTTCCACTTGACCCGGTGATCCCATCTTATCTCCAGATCTCCCGTGTGCCCTCTTTCACCTCCTCCTTTACTCTTCTCCTTCATCTCTCACTCTTTTCTGGATCTTCTTCCTTACAGTGCAAGCATTCTTTAGTCTCTCCCATTGAAAAAAAACCCCAAACCCTTGACTCCACTTGGCTCCCCAGCTATCATCAAATCTCCCTTTCCTCTCCAAGCTCATTGAATGTGCTGTTTTATAATTGCTTATTGAAATATTGGCCTTCCTGACTCTGTTCTTTCCAAGTTCTCCTACCTCTCTAATTGCTCCTTCAGCATATCCTTTGGATCATCCTTGTCATCTGCTGGCCCCCACAACGTTTTGTGGGGGCTGTACAGGACTCTGTTCTTGCTTTTCTTCTGTTCTCCCTCTACATGTTATCTCTGGATATTCTTATCTGCAAACACAAATTCAACTACCCTCTTTACCCAGATCTTTCTTTTTGTCCAAATTAAAATCTCAACCTGTCTCTCTGACATCTTGTGGGTGTCTAGCTGTCAGCTCAAGCTGTATATGGCTAAAAGAAAGCTCTTAAGCCCTCATCGCTCCCTGGCTTCCCTCCCTATTACCACCTTTCTTGATCATTGCGGACAGTACCACCCTTCTACCTGTCAGTCAGGCCCATAACTTAGCTGTCACCTTCAACACCTCTCTATATGTCCTCACATCCAGGCTATATCTAAACTTACAGATTCTGTCTGCATAACATCTCTAAGATGACAGCCTTTCCTATCAATCCATGCAGCTAAAACTCTTTTTTATCCAGGCTTTCATCATCTTGCGTCTCGATTATTGCAGTATTCTTCTTTTTGGCCGTGACAGATGTAATCTTGCCCTGCTCAAATCCAGAAA
The DNA here is from genome assembly GCA_007922155.1 of Mesoclemmys tuberculata. Taxonomy (NCBI): domain Eukaryota; kingdom Metazoa; phylum Chordata; order Testudines; family Chelidae; genus Mesoclemmys; species Mesoclemmys tuberculata. The sequence continues at coordinate 19,164,580 of ML675646.1, forward strand.
GAATACTAATGCAAAGACCATTTTCGTTGCCTGTCACTTTGTCACCCCTCTTTTTGCATCCCTCCATTGGCTCCCCCTTCTCTATCACATGATATATAAGCTAATTGTCATCACTTTCAAAGCTTTGTCCTCACCTGACCTATCATCACTCATTTGTTGTTGAGATATCAATTCCTGCCTCCAACTGGCCCATGATGTCAGTATGTTAATTTTTCACCCACTTGTTAAATTTTCAAACAACCATCTTTCTCCCCTGCCGGTCTGATCCTTGGGAGGATCTTTGTTAACATCCACAAAACTACCTTGTCATTCTTCTTCAAATCCCTCCCTTAATGCTCCTTTGCCATGATGCCTACAAAGGTCTTGATAATGATTGAGCCTCTGGTGCATTGAAACCCCATGGTGGCCAACATTATATCATTGTTTCCTGGTACTCCCTCATCTGTATCTTTAGCCATCTGCTACCTCTGGTCTTATATTTAGATTGTGAGCTTCCTGGGAGTGGGCCCTCTCTTTGTTCTGTTTGTGCAGTGTTTAGCACAGTGGGGTCCTGGTCCATTACTAAGGCTTATAAGTGCTATGGCAATACACAAATACTAATAACTGCAATCTTGAACTTATTTGAAATGCTTTGGGAAACCAGAAAAGGGAATGGAGGACAGGTTTGATGTGCTTATGGTAGCCTTTGTTGCACTGCTGATTTCTGTTCTAGCTGGAGTTTTGTAAATTCCCCAAGCATATCCTGTTGCTGTAATCCAGTTGAGAAATGATGGAGTGAATAACTGAGGTCAGGTCATCATCTGGTAGGGTGGGATAGAGCTTTATAGCCAACCAGAGATGATAGAAAGTGTTACTCACTTTCTGCTGCTATGTGATATCTTAGTGTCAGTGAGCAATCCAAGAAAAGTCCTAAACTATGGACTGAATTGAACAATCATGTTGGTTGAAGACACATACCCAAAGAGACCTGAAGCATGGCTGCAAAATTTTAAAATGTTATCCTCTGGCATCAGCTCTGAGTTACTCAGGTTCAATGTCAGCCATATATATAGAAGTTGTTCCAATTGTTAATTGTAACCCTCATTTATTAAAAATTATGCTTTATTACTAGTCTGAATTTGTCCAGTTTCAGTTTCCAGTCATTGGATCTTGTTATATTTCTGTTTGTTAGATTGAAGTGCCCTCTATTATCAGATTTCTGTTCCCCATGTATGTACTTACTCAAGTCACCCCTTAATCTTCTCTTTAATAAACTAAATAGATTAAGCTCCTTGAGTCTATCTCTATAAGACATGTTTTCGAATCCTTTAATTAGTCTCATGGCTCTTCCCTGAAGCCTTTCCAATTTTATAGCATCCTTCGTGAGTTGTGCACACCAGAACTGGACACAGTATTCCACTAACGGTTGCACCAGTACCAAATATAAAGGTAAAATAACCTGTCTACTACTCAAAATCCCCCTGTTTATGCATCTCAGGATTGCATTAGCCCTTTTGGAGAGAGCATCATGCTTTCAAACTCAAATTCAGCTGATTAGCCACCATAACCCTCAAATTGTTTTCAGCCACTGCTTCCCAGAATGGAGTCCCTCATCCTGTAAGCATGGACTATAGACTTTGCTCCTAGATGTATGACTTTACATTTGGCGATGTTGAAATATATATTGTTTGGTTGCGCCCATCTTTGTAAGTGATCCAGATTGCTCTGTGCCAGTGCCCTATTTACCACTACCCCAATCTTTGTCATCTACGAACATCAATAATGATTTTGTTAGTTTCCATGTCATTGACAAAAACGTTAAATAGCATATGGCAAAGAACTGATTTCTGTGGGTTACCATTAGAAACACACCCACTTAATGGCAATTCTCTGTGTATAGTTACGTTTTGAGATCTGTCAGTTATCCAGTTTTTAATCCTTTTCATGTGTGTCTTGTTGATTTTGTATCATTCTAGTTTCTCAATCAAAACGTAGCATGGAATCAAGTCAGATCCCTTACAGAACTCTGTTACGTCAGCCATATTACCTTTATCAGCCAAACTGATAATCTTATCCAAAATTGATACCAATTTAGATTGACAAGATCTGTTTTCAACAAATCTATGTTATTTGGCATTAATTATATTACCCTCTTAATTCTTTATTAATTGAGGCCAGTATCACCCATTCCATTATTATTTATTAATAGCAATATACCTTACTAAAAAAAATTTCTCAATTTTAAAACTGCTTTAACTAAATAGAGCACTAAGCGCATAGATTTTATCATTTTTCACATATTGATCTATTTAATGGATTACATCTTTGTTTTCTGTCATCCCACTCCCTCCTTCTGTCATTGAAGGAAATAATGTTTCATCATAGCGTTATGCATGATGAAAACATCTTTTAATTATAAAAATGATCTGGGAAGAAAACGTGTTTTAATCAACTCTATTTGTTTTCTAGTATACTAGAAAAATCTCAGTATTTGTATATTTTAGAACGTCCTGTAATGCTGTCAATGTTGAAAGGATCAAAATAATGTATCTGTTTTCTGTTTGCATCATGCTACAAACTGGTCTTAAAGAGATATAACTATTTTCTATGTCTTTAAGTGGTTTCTTTAAATTCAGTGAAGAATTTATACTGTAATAATTTCTTGGCTTTGTTTCACTTGTCGGTCATTGGAGGCTTCAGTTTGTATTGCAGTTAAGGTGTTATACTAGGCTAAACTCTGTAAAATGCTTGCATTTGTTCTTCTTTTTCCCTATCATCAATCTTTCACACTCATATCAAACCCCTAATGTATCAGCAGATTTCCCAGAGCTACTGGTTAAAATTACCTTTGCTTTTGGTAAACTATGAACCTTCAAACCTCAGTGTTTTCAGCTGCCCCCTGCGGATTCTGTGAAGCCTCTTTCTGGCACATTTCTCACTGCCAGTTACTTGTTTTATGCTTTAGAGCAACGAAAGCTGTAGATCTGTAACCTGTTAAGAACCAGATTACTATTAAATTTGTCTTTCATTGTTTAAATGAATTGTGCCAACAGAAAGTGCATCAGAACACTAAATCATGGCATTTATTAATAGGTGCAGAGAATGAAAGTTTTGAAGATACTGTTTTCTCTGGAAATCTTGAGCTGAGATGTGGTTTAACAGTTGTACAAAAAGGATAATAAAAGTATGAAATGTGCTGCAGTATATCAAGCCAATTTGTCTTGTAATTACAATTTCCAGTTTCCTTTTCTGACAGCTTTTTTGAAATTGACAGATTTACATGGTATGTTGGAATAAGAAACGATGTCAAATACATACGCCATCTATAAGTATAGATGGCATTATGTCAAATGCAGTACTTAGATTGTCAAAATACTGTCATTAAACATATTTATTGTAAAAATATTACTACTGGGAATTTAGGGTGGAATAACAGGTTAAAAGTTTAAATAAATTATTGTTTTCCCTTCTAGTTATTCTTCTGACTATGTTACTGAATTTGGTGTTTGCAACCCCTCACCTCCACCCCTAGCATTCCCCTTCATAGGAAAGAGACCATCCCTTTTTGACCATTCTTGGTTGTAAGTAAATATGGATGGATGGTTTTCACAGTTCTGTCATTTTGAGATGTTGTTTTCTGCCCCATCCCACCTTTCTTTAAACTCTTGATCTGTTTCCGAATTCACAATTGTGACGATTCCACACTCAGGGCAATGCTGAGAGATAATTTGTGTAGTGTGAGTTGACACCCTCCTTTTCTGGCAACTGAAGATGTCTCTTCTTAAACACTTACAGGGCCTGATCCTCCTTGTGATACAATATATGGCCCATGTCTCTGCATATCTGAGAAGAGATTATGTTCTAAGCTGCTACTGATCTGGAATGTAGTTATCAATGCTGTTCTCAAAGTTTGATTTCTATCCCAGTCAAAACTATAAATTACCAGCGGGCATGGAGTGACTGTAATGATATATATAGTACCACCATCTCTAATTGAGGATTAGAATTTTCATCGTTAGAAACCCTTACTTATATATCTTACTCTGTTTCTGAAAAAATGTGATAATAGTTTGGTGACTCCTCAACCCTTACAAGGTATATAGTATGTCATCTTGATGGGCACAACAGAACAAAAACACACACGCTTGGGAATAATTAAACAAAAATATTAACCAAATGGCTTTTTGTATAGAAGCAACAAATATTGTTGGTTGTTAGTTAATGTACTGATTTAAGTATTCTGCTAATTTATAAGATATTTAGCTTCAAATAAAGCCAGTATTTACTAGGTTCAGTTCATTCCTGTTTGGTACATACTGCTTACCAAGAATAACTACTTAACCATTCCCAACACAATTCAAATACAAATGAGTGAATTCCGTTCCCTCCAGTTGTCAGTTTGAATGTATTAATTTACTCTACTGTTATGCCAAAAAACAAAACAAACACACACCCTGCAGGGGGGCTTGGAGTAAAGTAGAAATAAGTTAATACACCAAAAATTTCCTCTAGCTTTTATTTTTTACAGCTTTGTTTTTGGTTAATATCTGTCAGTCAAAACTGAGGTTTAAAATGCTTTAAAAATAAGTTATTGAAGATTTAAAGTTTTAGAGTGTTCTTCCAAATCTCTTTTCAGAAAGTTCAATTTGAAATTTTTGTTGGTTGCTTAACCCCCCCCCCCAAAAACTACTAAAACATTAAACTATTACTATTAAAACTACTCAAGTACTTTACAATTTTTCCAGTTGCAGAAAATTAGAGATCATAATTCAAAATAAAACATCTTCATTAAAATAGTTACATTTCTAGAGCCAGTGTGTTTATGCATGTCTGTTTGTATGTGTATTTTCAACTGCTATATATGCATCTTCACATGAACAAAATTGTATTTTAATTATGTATGATTTATATATAGGGTATAGAATAATAGTTTTCCACCCTACATATTTTAACATTTACAGTGGTATAATTTCATCAAGGAAATATTTTTTTCATTTAAAAATACTTCTGTGTTTATTGCAGTGGGTACGCCTTATTACATGTCTCCAGAGAGAATACATGAAAATGGATACAACTTCAAATCTGACATTTGGTCTCTAGGCTGTCTGCTATATGAGGTAACACTGATAAATCCAGTAAGCTTAATACATTGATGTCTTTTGCTTTATTAGATGTATGAGTCTTAGGATTCATCTATATATTTTGCTTCTTAGTGAGATATGCCATTTAGTGAGATGCTACTTTTAAGCCATATATAAGTATAGATGGCATTATTTTATATTTAGCAATGTGAGGTTTTACAGTAATTTCAAAATGTTATGACTGATCTGATCAAAACTTACTTTTTAGTGAACTTTCTAAAAAGAGATGGACAATAGTTTGTTGAAGACCAGTATCTTTAGACTTAGTTATGTAAGGATTATAGTCTTGACTATCTAATGAAAAACATATTTTTTTCTAAATTCCTCTAAATATTTTAACTAGTTTTAACTAAATAAAGCTATGAAAACAATGCATATACGCATTAAGTATAGGTAATAGAACTAATTGAGAGTATGTCGTTAATTAAAATAAAAACAGTTGGAAGTATATTTTTAAATTCAAGTTTAATTTGTTTGCAGTTATCTGAAATCTGACAAAGAAAGAAATCAGACTATAATACACATATGCATCACTTTTTGGTTTAATTTTTGAGCGTAGCTTTTGAAATACTAGTTAAAAAAGATTGGATTATCTTCAATTTTATTTGCTTGCAATTACTGAATTTCGATATATTTATTAATTCCTACAATATAGAAATAAATTGGGTAAAATTGGCATACCTGTATATGATATTAGGCAATGAAAAAGTAAAGACGTATGGCAAACTTCCTACAAATTAACTGAGTTTTGCTTCAGAAAGGCATGCAAGATTGGTCAGTAAATTTACTACATCCTCATACTTTGCGATGTATCTGATACAGATCTACTGAATATAAACTTCTGTTAAATAATGTTTTGAACAAGTACCTTTCCCACTACAATATTGGGAGCAGGTACCACTCCCAATCTACTCTCAAACACAGTCTACTTTCTATTTGCAGTCTAAACTCACCACCTTCTTGGAGTTTGGCTTTACTGATTAAAAAAATTAACAATAAGAGAACAAAATTCAGCTGAATATTTCTTCCTGGGCTCATTTGCATCTAGGGTTTCTCCCTTTGGATTGCTTAACCCACACCTACATCCCCTCTCTATATCCAGGTGAGGTAACAAGACATCTGCTCCATTGAGGGTATGTCTGCACCTCAGTTAAAAACCTGCCACTGGCCTATGCCAGCTGACTTGGACTTGCGGGGCTCGGGCTGCGAGGCTGTTTAATTACAGTGCAGATGTCCAGCCTCGAGTTGGAGCCTAGGTTCTAAGACCCTGTGAGGTGGGAGGGTCCCAGAGTTCACACTGTTACCTGAGCCGGAGCATCTACACTGCAATTAAACAGCCCCTCTTGAGTCAGCTGGCACGAGCCAGCTGTGGGTGTGTAACTGCAATGTAGACATACCACGAGTCAGCAGAACTCATTAACATTTTCCGGGAGAATCAACGTGAGTTGTTTCAGGTAACTTTAAACGACCCGTTAGTTGTATACCACATTAGGGTGGATTGTCTTCAATTTTTTATACTAAATATCTTTCACAGATATACACATGCACACGTTTGTTTATTAAAACAGTGCCATAAATGTGAATGTCTCTATATGTGCAAACTGTATTTCTGCCCCAAAGAGCTTGCAGTTCTGCACCCATTTGTTACTGACAGTCATGGGAACTATTCACAATCGTAAGGACTACATCTGCTAGCAAATATTTGCAAGATTGGTGCTAACTTGGGACTTGATTCTGCGTGGGGATCCCCTAGCACTGATGCAGTGCCCTTGCAATGTCACATCATTGAAATTGATGGGGTTCACATAAGAACAAATAGAAATTTTAACAAATCGCATTTCAGGATGATGGCCTTGAGGAGAGTGTCTTGATTTTGATGTCATTAATTGTATGGTTTTCTTTAAACCTGGGACTGTGTTTATATGCAAACAATAAATGAAATATTCAATAAGCAGTTAATGCATAAAATATTTCATGAGTTTTAAAGTTAATTTTAGATTTTGTCTGGATTATAAATTATCAGATAGGAGTAAGGACTTGCAGTTCACAAGAATTTATTTTCTGAGTTCATCATTTTCGTATTGTGTACGGTATATTAAATACCATGTGTGACTCTGGAGTATTTCCTTTTTATTTGGCTACTTTGAAGTAATTTTAGAAGAACTTAATAGTATAGACAGCAGGGCATGTCTTAATGAAATAGCATCTGTATTGCCATCTTTTATGACCAAATAAATACCTTCTTGAATACTTTTCTTCAGATGATTTTTAGAATTTCCCTATGATACTAAATTATTTTCAGTGGCTTGAAAAGTTTTACCAGTATGGTATTTAAATATGACATTTAGAGAACAGAACCGTTGTTATATTTCCTGTATTAAAATGTATCCTATAATTGCACAATAGCTACAAATCTTCAAAAATATATCCCTGATTGTTAGGCATTTGAGGCTATATTTACTGTATAGCTAATTCTGCAGCAAGATAGATGCTGCTTTTTTGTTGGTGATTTGGGTGTATCTTTGAAATATTAGGCATAGTAAACAGATGTTAGAACATGTAAATTATTCTTATAATTTTTGTTCCTTGTTTTTCTGGTGGGGCACATCTTGAGATTCCTTCAAGTTATGGACTATTAATTGGCTTTCTCACATTTGAGTATCTGCAGTTTTACATTTCCTTCTATGCAGGTTTCCCCAAATCAAATCCATTCAGTTGTTGATCCTAGAAGATAAAAAAGGAACCTGAGACTTAAAAAGAATATAATAACTGTTGCATGCTATCTTTTCAGTTCTGCAGTTTTCCTTCTATTATAAGAGGTGCTGACCCATTTTTAGGCTTGTTGCATGCTCTAATTAAATCGCTCATCAGTATGAAACCATATAGTCCTAAATCTCATACCCTCTGTCACTGTGCTACGTTTTGTGTATCATTTACATTTAAATTTTTTTTTGTATTATTTCATGGTTAATGTTAATAAATTTTCTGAAATTTCTCCAAATTTGTTGGGGAAAATTCTGGCATATTCATGACCTCTCAATAAAGGTCTAATTGACATTCTATTAAACCTCCTCTCGTTTGTTTAATTTGATTTAATATTCAAATGATAGGAAATTAGTTAGATTATAGCTAATACTGCATTAAAGTAGTTTGTATCCTATCCTACTAAAGGTTTACTGTTTAATAATCAATATTAATGTTGCGGGGCTATTAAGGTTTTTGAATGCGTGTTTTAGACACTGAAAATTAGACTTTCAAATATTCCTGAAACCTCAAAAACTCTACCACTGCAGTTTTAATTGATATGCAACAAAGTAGACTTTACTAATTAAAATCAAGATGCTGTGCTTTTGCTACATGGACCTTTACATGGAAAAGTAGGTTTTACACATTTCCTTTTATTGTTCAGCGCAGCAATTGCATCCTTACAGGGTTGTAGGTTGGTGGCTTACAGTTCAAAAAAAAAAGAGAGCTGCCACCAGCCCTGAAGACAGACAGTGGGCTTTCGTCCCTCAGCCACCCCCAGAATACTAATCAGGAAAGTCAGACCCTGGAGGTCAGGGAGCAAGTCAATCATTCTAGCGATCGTCTCAGTGTGGAGGATCAAATTAGCCTGAAAAATTCAGCTGCTGGGAGGAGAGGGCGAGCAGCTGTCAGGGGCAGCAGCGAGATGCACTAATGAACCAGATGAATAGTGCAAAAGCTTGAAAATAAAAACAGGACAGTTGACATTTTTCATCTGTCAAAGCAGGAGATGCATGAAAATACAGTATTCCTGTTTTAACTCCTTAGGGGACATTCAGATTTTTTTTTAACACTGCAGCATTCAAACAAAAGTACTTTTTAATGAATACCTAGTGTATGAAAATGAGTATCCGTGCATCTATTTAGAATTTCTGCATGTTTATGGATTCTGCGGTTGATTTTTGTTCTTTAAGCCTGCATTTTTAACGTTATTTTTCGAGATAAAATATGCTGTCCTATAAATCCAGGAATTACCATTATAAGAGTAGCACGTTTCTAGAATTATTTTTCTTAGGTGCAGTATTACGTTTGTCTCGGAAGTGTTTAAAATATAGTATTTTTATTTCAATTTAATATGAAATTAATACAAAAACTAGATTGGGATTTGGTATCAAAAAGAAGTAGATTAAATTAATTTTTATAATTTTTCTTCATGTTTATTCCCCATAATATCATTTATCAACAGTGCTTAGTCCATGAACGAGTTAAAGTTATATCTGGAGGACCATAAGACAGATGAGAGCCATTTTCAGCTTGTCCTGTCCCTGCTGAAGCTCACTGAGTAGCACAGCATGGACTAGCGTGTTTCACACACACTCTGCATGTCTGGGGAATGTACACATTGTCCTTCCAAAATCAAACTTATTAGCACATGTAGAAAAGGGTGACTGACTTTGGGGCAGCATTGCGCTCAGAGCAGCATTTGTGCTGCTACGGTTCAGAGATTTAGAAGGTTTTGAACAGAATTCAAAGATTTGAAATGAATTTTTAAGTTTGTAATCCCGCTAAGCGCAGTATTTGTCTGCACTTTAAATGTCACATTATAGTACTGTCTTAAAATAAATATAAGGCTCACTAATGTCATTTTAAGTTGCTCATTTCTTTCAGTGTTCTCTCCCAAAAGGTTTTATGCTTCTAGGTTATACATGAAAATGGCACTGATATCTGCAGATTGCGGGTTTTTTAAGAATCTTTGAGCTAATGCTAGAGAATATATCTCTAATACATTGCAAGCTTCTTTTTGAATAGAGTCTGGCATTCCGCATAAAATTTAGACTATTTTTTTTTCAAGATTGCTGTCCTTTTTTTTTAAGTGTTGGATATGAAATATCATTCTGTACCATTTTCTTAAAATTTAAACTGTTATAAGGTATCTAAGTGCGGTTCCAAGAGCTACTACTGCTAGCCAGTATTTTAAAAATAAATTGTTGCTTTAGACCATGTATTTTTTGTCCAGTTAAATAGGATGCGTAATTGTTTTTAAGAGGTATTGTGAAATAAATGTCATTTTCATTGTTTTATTTTGTCTTTTTCATGGGGGGCATAGGTAACCTTATATCTTAATAGCATAAATGGTGGCTGCTAATCTAGTGCAAGTAAAGTTGAATTATGGAGTATAAACTAATTATTACAGTATAAGTATTATGATGATATTGAACCATAAATCTGTCTGTTGGTTAAGTAAGAGCACTGGTTTATGTTAACCATTTTAGAACAGTTGCATTATTAGATTAAGCAGGGCAGTCAGTTGGAAGTTGGTATTAAATTCTACCATTAAAATGGATTTTCCAGGAAAATGTTACTTTTCAAAAAAATCAGTATACATTTAACTATGTATTTTTTTAAAAACAGATGGCTGCACTTCAGAGTCCCTTTTATGGTGACAAAATGAACCTGTACTCTCTGTGCAAGAAGATAGAACAGTGCGACTATCCACCTCTTCCTTCAGATCACTATTCAGAAGAAGTAAGTAATTTTCCTTTCTATGAGCCAGATCCTCAGTTTACGCAAACTGGCATAATTCCAGTTAAATCAATGGAGATATACCGGTTTATACCATCTAAGGGTCTGCCCCATGTCTTTACCTGTGTTGTTAGGCTTGCCTAAATATTAAAGACTATGATGACATTTCTTGTATCCTTTTAAAAATGATTGGGCTTAATGGTTGAAGCAGCACTATTATTTTCTCCTTAATTTCTTTGACCTGTTAACAAAGGGTCACTCATTCTCTATATTATGTGGTGGATTAAAAAAAAATTACTCACAAATATGATCGACCTAGTTGACTTTTCCAGAATATACAATATGTGCTGCATGTCATAATGGGATTGAACCTTACATCTATATTATGTGTTTCTAAAAGCACTATTATATGGGATTATGTGGCACAATAAATTGGTGGACTAGCCTTTCTTTACAGATTTAGATAAAAAGAAATCTGGTTTAAGTAGCTAGTAAAAACGAGCTTTTTGGTCCGCACCGGATCCCAAATTATCCCTATTATAAAATTTTAACACACACTTTGGCACAATTGGCACTCTTCAAACAAGAGTTGCCCATGCCTGTAGTAATGGGATTTTCAAGTTAGCATTGAAGGGCGTTGGCAGAGCTGTGTTTGGAGAAACAAATCCCCATAATGATGTGTTCAAGCCAATGCTAGTTTTTCACTAGCATCAGTGCTCCAGATTTATTTTTTAAGGCACAAAAATAAAAGGAAAGCAAAAGGAGAGGGTAAAATAAATGCAAATATTTTTTCTAAACCACCATGATCTGACATGAGAAAAGTATAAATGAGTATTTGTTAATGCACTGAAATGCCAGTATTGAAATACTTTCCCACTTTGAAACAAATGGGGCAAAGTGATAAAAGCTACAAAACCAGAGAAGAGGTATTAGCAACTAATTCTAATTTAATTCAGTCTCCATGAATTAAAGATTGTGTAGAAAATGCATATAAACACTACATCTGAAATATTTTTAATAAACATAAAGCTTTGTACTACTTTGCTTAGGGAATAGAAGTTGTAATTCTGCACCTTGAATCTATTGTTTTCCGAGACAGGGACTATTAATAAAAGATTGCTGTCCAGTTTTTGTTTTGCTTTGTCATATTTATGGTGACAGTGTTTTCCTTTCTGAATAAAAACTGGCCTTAAAAAAGATAAATCAAAATGCTTTTACAAAGGATGTACTGATGATCTAGCTATCCTTTTTGTAGTTTATACAGCATAGTTGTTTGTGGCTTTCCAATTAATTGTTTTACATTGACCATTTTTAATTATTATTTTTTGTAGGATGCAAATATGGCACTTCATATAACCAACTTCAGAACTGGAGGTCTAGAAATACAGTAGGGTGTGAACAATAATGCAAAATGATAGCAAAAATGTCAGGGGCCGTTCTTTGTTGTGTCATTCATGCTGTCTTCCTTTTTCCATGAAGCGCATGAATATTTCACATATCGGCATCCTCATCCTCTATTCTTCTTGACTAATTTTCAGACTGTCTGAATTTGCATTTCACATGGTAGCTGATTAGGAGATGCCGAGTGCAGCAGTGAAGCCTCAGCAGGCGGTTACCATGGTGACCTTCAGCAGGATTTTAATGATGATACCACTAGTGGTTCGTTGAAGTCGGCCTGCCTGCAGGGCTACTTCACTGCAGCTAAGTGTGAAGTTGGATATGCGGATTCTCAGCCAAGGGGCAAATATCAAAGTCTGGCCCAGATAGAAGGTCTGAGAGTGGGAAAGGGAAATGGATTCCACCTTTTACTTACTCTGAATAGTTTCCAGTTTTGAAAAGCAATACAAAGCAAAACATGTTATATTTTCTTCATTACAAAACAGACGTGCTCACGTACACTGGATAAATCAATTGTTTTTAAAATCATTTGGAATACTAGTGTTTTGTGACAGACTAAAAGAGCAAGAGCTACAATATCCTTTATAAATATGGGAAATAATTACTTAACAAAAGGAGTGAAATAAATATAAAGTATTAACAGAGAATGTAATAATGTTACTTTGATCTGTTGTGACATAAAGAATCTTACCTCGTATAAAAACCCTTTGAAAAATTGGTATGTTAGTAAATGACTTTTTCCCCAGAAAAAGTAGCTTTTAATTTAAATGAAATGAAAACACTATGCAGACTTGCAACTGCTGAAGAAGAAATATACAGACTAAGTGTTATAAGTCAGATTACAGTAATGTCCTAGAGTTTTTTTTGGCACCAGAAAATTTAGACCTCAGACCTTTATTCGGGTTTGGAAGTGCACTGAGATGGGCAGTAAAGTTTAGAGATTACTGAACTCTGAAGCCCATTTGAATGCCTGATATTCTGTAAGAATTAATTTGATAAAAGAATAAATTCACTATTCCCCTGTCTGTGCATACTCTAACAGGAGTATGAAAATCTTAGTTACAAAATGTAAGACATCTGTTAAAAAAACATTTCTTGTATGCTAATTTTAATTAGTTCTGAGATAAAACTGACATTTAAAATTGCAGTGTCTAATAATTGAAGTAATTTTATTATAGCACTGTCTTTTATTTTAATGAACCACATCTGTGTCATGAGACCACAGTTTCATAGAAAGTTATCCAAAGACACACACTGATATATTTTCACTTCTGTATCTTTCTTCTGAATTTTCATAGCTATAAAGTGCTGACCAATAAAATTCCAGTAGAAGTTGTGACATATTGCCCCACAAGCAGAATTGCAAATCAAGATTTTCAAGTGGCTATCTCAATTTTTGGGTCTCCAACTGTGGGGATACCTTAAAGATGTCTGACAAGCAGATCTGTTGTGAAAATAAAACTCCTTCACAGTGTCTCCTGTTGGATAACCAGAATAACTAACCACTTTTAAAATCATGGCCACAGCACCTATCACGTTGTTTTATTTGATGGGGTGTGGCAAAGAACTTTGTATCCTGATTTAGGGCACTTCGTGATTTCTGAAGAGTACATAACGAGCTAGTCTAACTGACAGGGATTTCATACATTCCAAAGTGATGCCCAGGCAGTATTTTGGCTGTAATAAAGCCAGGAGATCCAGAGTTGCAGTATTCTCTGCCAGCTTTCCTGCTTGTGCTGTGAGAGTTGGCACCAATTATTTCCCCTGCTCTGAAGAACAATTTTTTATCATTTAAAACTGGAGTCTTTACCAAAATTTCAGGTTCTCAGCGCCAAGGTCTTCCCTTTTGTAGTTGTTAGTCTTTTTCCTGACTTGAGGGACACTTACTTATTTGGTGGCTGACAAACCTGTTAAAGCTAAAGAAGATATGCGTTACTGCTGCTCCCTGTCAGGCTAAGCTTCAGGCTAAAGGCAGTCACTGTGCTAAGTGCACAGAGGAGGTTAGGCAGCAGAATCAGCCGAAGAAAAATGCAGTGTGGAGATGCAACAGGAGGTCCGTCCAGCACAGTCACAGCCGTGGTCTGCCTTCAGCACTGTGCCTCACGGCTATCCAATGCCTGACAGGACAACATTACTATTCCTTCACTGTAGCCTATTGACATTAGAATCCCAGGGTTTATTCCCAGGGTTTTTTCAATCTCTGCTGATTCATCCATAGTTTTATGAGTACCAGAGGCTTTCCATAGCTCTTGAAATAGATGCTCCTGATAGTGGGAAAAGAAGCCAGCATCATGCAGTCTAGCGACAACTCTCTCGTCATTCCTTTCACAAAAGATTGATATAACAATCCTTATGCTTCTGTGTTTACAAAATGCTTCATGGTCATAGCATTTCTTCCCTGCGAAATGAGAATGAATATTTTACTTTTCACGGTGTTGGGCATTTACCGTGAACCTTGGTGATTCCAAAGTCCCAGTTTGTTCTTTAATGTACACATGAACCCTAGTAGACAGCTCAACTCTGAGTCTTTCTGTCCCAGGACAGGTTCTCACATAAACCTTTTCTAACATCAAGAATATCAGATCCAGCAATTATCAGCAAGGATCAAACTGTAAATACAGACTCTTGACCCAAAGTAGTGTTTTTATGGTATTCATAACATGGTTTCCTTATGAGGCAGTCTCAGTGGGCCCAAAGTTTATCATTCATCTCAAGGCACGGGGACTCATGCACAGTGTTGAAATGACAGATAACTCCTACATAAATTGATTTGCTGATGGCCCAGAGCTACCAGCTCATTTCTGGAGGTTCACATTCCTCCACACCAAACTGCAGTAGCCACTGGCTGTGTTCTGGTGGTGTTCTGGCGAGGATGGGGGGAGTGTATACAAAGGAGCTTTGCACAAAAGGCATATGGTCTCTTTGGGAAGTCTCCATGCAAACATGTTCTAGAAATGAGGCAATTATTGTATTTACTAAAAAATACCAGAGATATGAAATTGCAAAAGGTGGACAATCAGGTCTTCAAATATCATATATATTTGAAAATACTTACAAACAGTTGTGGCTACAAAGGATGGTTAGGGCTAAAAAGATAGTTGATCAGTGGTGCCATTTTGCCTATTGATCCTCCTTACAGTGACTCTCTATGTCCACTTCTGAAGCTTTGTACCATTACACAATATGTCTGTGTTAACAGTAGTAATTTCACAGGGAGATGTCATTATTACTCACTGTACCAAGATACTGGGACTGAAATACAGATTTTCAGGTAGATAGATTTGCTTAAGAAATTAATAAAAATACCATGTAGTCAAGCAGGGGTTATGAATCGGTGAGTGTAAACTTTACCATCCTTTTTGTCCACCTTTGATACAAACACCTCCATGCATAGGCTGCAGCATGAAAGAAGGCATAGAATGACCTTCCTGAGCAAGGCTCCCTACCCTTTTCATATTTAAATCTCCTTTGAAAACAGACTTCTTTTATGCTGCCTATAGTGGATCTATCTGACACACATTAAATGGTAGAAAATAAAAGAACATGATGCTTTCCATTTCCTCTACTCCTACCTATAGAGGCTCGAGTCCTGCAAGGATTTAGGCATAACTTTATGTACTATGAGTAGTCCTATCAACTTCTCCCAGAGTGAATTAAGCATCTTTATAAATCTTTGCAGGAGCAGGACCATATTTTTTTTTAAATTACATTTGATATCTTTGCATTTTTCTTACGAATGGGATTTGGTCACAGAGTTCTTTCTGAAGGACTGTGGCCTTGATTCCTCTGCAGTTCTCTTCCTGTTGGTGTTACATGCTGTCTGAGCTGCTCTGCATTTGGCCTGGCTAATTTGCCTATCTGCCTGCCCTGTTGCTCACGATATGGTCCACCTATTTATTCTATGTGGGATTTTAAACTCTTTTCCTGTATCTTTTGCATTGAGAATGGCAGGTTTTTTTAATTAAAAAAGAAATAGCGTTATATTTTATGAACTTCAGCATTTTCCCCTCCGAATGATTTAGTCCAATTGTTCTCTTTTGTTAATGGAACAGTGCACTTAATGTGGACTGTGAGAAGCAGTACAATTTCTTTTACATTCACATGATTATTATAGTTGAAGTGGCTAATGCATTTAAAAGATTCTATTACCAAATCTACTGTAATTTTTTGTTTAAAAAAAACCCCACCTTTCTAATCCTTAAATGGACCACTACATTTTCAACGCTAAATTAAATATATCACCCCAAAATATTTTACATTTAACAAAGTATTGAAATTCTCCTTTCAAAGTGAAATTTACTTTCTGGATACTGTGTATGTGTGATCAAATGAAAAACATTACATAGATGTGACATTAAGTTTGAGAATTTCAGTGTGCAAAACAGAAAATGTAAAAATTAAGTGCAATATTGTTACGTTAGCTCTTGAATTTTCTGACTCCTGTGCATTTAGTTCATATCATTTAACATCCTTGTTGAGTTTTTTTTAAAAGAGAATTGCTGTAGTCTGAAGGCATATTTGAATATGCAGTTTATCATACCTTTGAATAATCATGGAGTGAGAGAGCCACTGTTCTTGGTGCCTAGGCAGAGGTTCCTAAAGGCACTGCTGTATTTGGTGCAGTAATCAGCTATAGTTTTACAGTAAACGTACGTGCATATATTATATGCAAGTATTTTTGATGGTAAAGATGACCTGGGAGGATTTGACAAAATGTCAGGGTGGATCCTTATCACTGTGGTAAGGAGATCTAGTGGGATTTGACACAGTGGTTGGAAGGAAAGTATAGGAGAAATTTTGTATCTGGTAATTGCTGGTAAGGGCTAGGATTCTAATAAGCAAGCTCTGGGGAAGCACATTTCAGAGTGCAGACTGCCTTGGAGAATATGAAAAATTTGAAATACATGACAAATTTGCTTCATCAGAATGGTCACTGAACTGACTGGATACCTTCTAATGTCACCTAAAAGGAATTGGGAGGGCAGAAGAATCCTAATAATTTCTCACCTTCCAAATAGGAACAGCGAGTACCTAGAAGTTCCAGTAGCCTTTCTCCTGCATTCCAGTCCATCTGTTACTAAATTTTGTTGACTCTGAGGGGCTCAGTGGATTCAGGGGCTTGTCATGAACTTACTGTGTAGTCTAATGGTAGAGATGTGTGTGCTCTCAGATAGAGGTGTGCTTGTGTATGTTTCTGTCT
Organism: Mesoclemmys tuberculata; assembly: GCA_007922155.1. NCBI lineage: Eukaryota > Metazoa > Chordata > Testudines > Chelidae > Mesoclemmys > Mesoclemmys tuberculata. Next base: position 19,181,785 of record ML675646.1, read on the forward strand.
GGAAGTTGTGCACTTAATTCAATAAGAAAAAATAGAGCCTAATCTAACAGCCTTTAAAGTATTGTTCATTCCATGACGATCTCCCTGTATAGATCTAGTCATTACCATGACTCAGAGTCAGCATTCTAGGATATAAGGCCCCAGTCCTCAAAACAATACACTATTGAATTCATACGAGTAGTTCAAAATAGGACTACATGTATGTGTGAAGTTACTCATGTGTGCTCAGGATAGGGTCTTAAATCCCCACTTTCCCTGGGGAGGTACTATAAAATGTCATGAAAGTGAAAAGATTACCCGATGTGTATAGTAAATCTGAATGTAGTACTGCCACACTTCCACAGTTTCAGCCAGTCTTACTTAATTTAAGAACTTGAGAAAGCACTACTAACACTTGTCAACTGATATTATTTATTGGCTTTCTTATACATTATTGTTTTCCTTTTCTAGCTGCGACAATTAGTTAACATATGCATCAACCCGGATCCAGAGAGGCGACCAGACATAGCCTATGTCTATGATGTAGCAAAACGTATGCATGCTCACACTGCAAGCAGCTAAAAAATCATGAAGAAAAGAACCATACATTTTCAAGTATTTTTACATCTGTGTTACATAAATTATAATACTTCAGAGCTGACTGATGTACTTTGAATTGTGAACCAGTTTACACACAAGCTTCATGAGGTGGTTTGTTTGTTCATTTGTTTTTACCAATTTGGAGTTTAAAGATGTAGGGTGAAATTGTAAAAGAGAGAGATTTAAAATGTAAAGTATGATATGGAAAATTGTGGTTCCTGAAGACTTTAAAAATAGTGATTTCAGTTGTATTTTCTTGTTAATAATAAAATTGCATTCAGTTGGATGTTCAATTCTAAAACATCATAGCCCTGCAGTTTTGCACGATATGGATATTAGGCTCCTTGCCTTGAAACAAAATGTCTGACTTTCTCACTTTTTTAATAACTTATGGAAGTTATGACTCAGCAGTTAATGAATTTATTTAAATTTTTGTTCTATGAGGGAAATAATTATTAGAGAAATTTATTATATTTTATAATGAGTTGTAGTTTACAGTTTTGCTTCTCAAGAAAAATGTAGATTGAAATAATCTGATTAGCTGTTTTGCTAAAATGCAATTGCTAAATGTGAAAAAAAAAAATTGGCAAAATTGTCAGACACTGAAAAATATCTGTAACATATCTCTTTTCCTTGAGTTAATGTGGCTTAAATGAACCCAGAAAATTGGCTTTAAGGGTTGGTTTGGCCAATGTAAACTCCAGACCTGAAATTTGATTGGTACAGATTGCCGTCACACCTGTACAGCACTCCATTAACTTCAGTGGGTCTCTGCAGTCAGATCCTAAAACCCTTTTGGGCCCAATTTGTGGTAAGTGGGGTTTGTCTACACATGCACATGCCTGTCTAAACAGGTCTATTTGAAGGATGAGGGCCTTAAGTTACAACGCCACAAGGATTTCTGTTTGTGGTGATGTTAGTAGATTTTGTTTTTAAATCCTTTGGATGACTGTACTGTACTGTATTTTTAATTCCTTTTTTAAATACATTTTTAATCCAGAAACCTATTGGACAAAATACAATTGTCCACTGTAATACAAACATATGCTTCCTAAAATACCTGGTTTTATGGAATCTGCCCTATCTTTTACTTTATCTACCCTAAAAACATGGTTTTATAGTCTGTAAAAGTTACTCTAGCTTTTGTATTTAAAGAAAAAAAAAAGCAGTGCTGCTTTATTTGTGCAGTCAGTATATTTGCTGATTATATGTTAAAATGGTATAATTTTACCAGTATTTTATCTAATTTCAAGAGTAAGTTCAAAATATGTTGGCTAAACTTCATTTTGGTCACTGTGTATGCATGGATGATTTGTTTTATTGGGAAGTGAAAGTAAGTACACACAATATGTTGTAACTATAAATGCTTATGAAAATTGATATCTAATTTCTCTGAATTTCATGACCATATTGTTAAGCAAACACACAAAGCTGTCAAAGTGGCTCATTGCTATAAGGTTGGCGATAAGAATTTTATTGACACCAGCTTTATTGTTGATATGTAGTTAGTTAAATCTTTTTTGATACAAAAAGTTAGGGAAAAAAGTAAAGAGTATTTAAATGTAAATATTGGTTCTGTATACATTCAATTCACTGTGCATTCAACATTTCTATCTGTTGTTTTTCCACATTTCCTTTATTAAAAAAGTTCGCATAGACAGTATAATGAACACAGTGCAGCAATAGTTTTGTTTCTTATTCTTTTTGATTTGACATAATTCAGAAACAATAAGAACCCAGCTATAGATTTATAGACAAGCTTCACCATATAAAATGTTTTTAAATTTGAAGAAAAGACATCCTATTGAAAATTATTTGTTTGCAAAAATGCAATTTTTTTTAGTCCATATGGGACAGATCCTCAGCTGCTTGAAACTAGTGTAGCTGCATTGATTCAAATCAGCTGAGACTCTGGGCTGTAATTTAATGTCAAAGATGTTTTGTTGTAGGATGAATCCTCAGTTTTTCATCTAACTGGTGTGTGTGTGTGTACTGAATGTAATCTTTTGGGGCTGCATTGGGACTACTCAGATGAGTAAAATTATTCATCTGTAAATGTTGGCAGGATTGGGCCCATGCCTTGCCTGTCTCTATCTGTCAACCTTTACACCGAGCTTCCATTGAATATATCAATTAATTTATAGTTCTTGGTGACTATTATGTTCCATAAGATTTGAAATTAAATGAAATAGTTTGTGCTAAAATAGGGAGCAGAGTAGTATTTGCTTGACCGCCAGCAATAGGTGTTACATGCAAAAATATTAAGTCATTCTTTTAATCTATTATTTCTGATAAACATAACTTTTACAAGGGTTGAAAAAATTGTACACAATGAAGTTATTGCTATAAGATAGTCTATTTATTTTAACCTCTGCTTAGGTCAAATATGCACATCACTTTTCCTGAAGAAATTAATGTTTTAGGTAGGAATTATTTCTGGAAGGCTGCATGGTAAGAAAATTATGACAATACTTGAGTTGGCAAATACACATCAGAAACATTAAGGCTCTTTCTTGGTATTGATTTAACCTTATGTTAAGTAAAATAAGTAATTACTCTGGTTTTAAAAGCAGTAAAATGAATGATCCAGAGATGATTGAGTTAAATCTTAGGTGTTGTAAACAATTACCTAATGAAGATGAAAATGCTGAAGCCTAGTGTCAGATGTTACAGTTTACAAAGGGTAAATGAAGTTTTACCCTTATTTTAAGGGTCAGGTTCTGCAACTTGCTCACACTACGTAGTACTTAATGTAAATATATAGAACCACTCATGTCAGTAAAGACTGTAGAATCTGTCCCTTAATAAAGTGCCTAACAGCATACGAGAATTACAAATCAGTAATAATCATTACAACCATTTCATGAGTGCCTTGCCACTTAAATAGCTTCTATTACAGAACACCATTCTAGTTGCCACGTACTGTAGGTGGTGTTAACATTTACATTGATATTTATTTTACAAGTTGCATTAAAGGCTTTTCCTTTGAAATGAATGTATTGTTATAACAAAAAATATGTAATTATTCTCTGCCTTATATTTCAATAGTACTGTAATATTATTGTCTTCCTTTGTGAAATATGGTATTTTGTTGTGCTTTGAACGCCCTTGCTGAAAAGTTTGCCCTTGGTCTTAAACTACTTTGCTGTACAATATCCTAATATAAATAAAACATACAAAAATTAAATACAATATTAAAAACCATAGTGCAGCCGTGATAATTTATGGAGCCTTTCCTTTTACAGATAGGTAACATCTAGTAATTTACATATCCTGTGAATAATCTACTACTGCCAGTAGTTGATTATAGGTGAGAGTTATTGAATGGTGCAAGAAAATGTTTTAAAATCTTTATAACATAAATAAAAAATGCAGAAAATATTACATCAGGCATGTTCATGATTGCACAAATGTCATGCTTTTAGGTAATACTTTTAAAAGAGTATTTTTAAATTAAAATTAGGGCACATATGAAAATCATAAAAGTAAGTACATATCTCATAAAGCACTAAAGCCCCAATTCTGCAAGCTACTGCATGTGGGTGGATCCTTCTGCCTTCTTGGAGTTCCACTGATTTTCAATGGGCGGCTTATGCACACAGGTTGAATAAATAGGAGCTGCTGTACAGTCTATGCAAATAACTTCTCTGTTTATTCAACATACCAATTAGACCTTTATATTTCACTGTTCTGTATTGCAAATTACTGTCTTTATTTCTTTTCTGTACAGGTCAGTTGTTCAGACATTAATAAGATTGGTAGTCTGATCGTTTAAGTGTTTCTTTTTAATGGATAGGAATTTTACAAAATATAGCAGATGTATTAAAAAAAACCCATTAAAAGTGTCTGAGAAGGCTTGTGTTTCATTAATGTGCATAATAAAGATAGCCCTGAAGGGCAATAGTCTTGGTAGCTGCTTGGAAGTGGGGGGGAATGGATCACCTGTGTCCAGTATAGTTTTCTGCGGCAATTCTCCACCCTGAATCTCCATTTGAGTTGCTGCAGAGTATTGTCGGATTACAGGCCTGGTGAAAAAAAAGGTATGGGGGAGACTGAGTTTGGTGCTGGGTGGAGAATGCTGTGACTTACAAAGCCGGGCGAGGGACTCTGGAAGTGGATTCAAAAAGGAACGTAATTTACTAGTTGATTATAGAGTGTATCTGTTAGAAAAGCATCCCATCTTGATTTAAAAATTGCCAGTGATGGAGAATCCACCAGTATCCTTGGTAAATGGTTCAAATGATTGATTACTTTCATTCTTAAAACTTTACGCCTTATTTCTAGTTTGAATTCGTCTAGCTTTAACTTCCAACTGTTGAGAATTTTGTTATACCTTTGTCTGCTAGATTGAAGAGCCCTCTATTATCAATTTCTGTTCCCCACATAAGTATTTATAGACTGTGATTAAGTCACTCCTTAATGTTCTCTGTGATAAATTAAATAGATTGAACTCGTTGAGAGTGAGGGGGCTGGGCCTAATTTGGGAGATAGGGTTCTGGGTGGTGGATTTTTAGATCACTGATCTCTCCATTACTTGTAACACTCCTATAACAATCAGTATCCTAGGCCAATCCGACCATTTCTAATCCCTATATTTAATCAGTGAGGAAGTTACATATTCCTAAACTTCACTCTTAGTGGGTTTGTCAGTGAGCCCAAATGTGTGGCTGACCAGACCTTGCTTTCAGAATCAACCTGCAAAGCTGAGATCCTGCATTTAAAAAAAAAAAAAAAAAAAAGGGTTGGGGGGGAAGATACATAAAAGCATAATGGCTATTCACAATGGTTTATTTTTTATTTATTCTAGCTTTTGAACATGCATTAAGTGTGGCTCTCCCAAGCCTCAATCCAGGCCCTTCCCTGAACCTGTCCTTCTGTTCCTTTTGCCTTGTTCACCCCTTAGGCACTACTGCAAACATTCCAATCCCCCGTTTCCCCTGGGCATATCTCCTGCTTTCTCGTGAAGTCTGGCACAATCTCCAGAATATCACTGTGGTCTGTATCTATCACACTTTCCATCTGCTTGTTGTCAATGAGACCTGGCTTTCTGCTGATGACTTTGCTTCTCCTTTCACTCTTCTCTAAACACAGAGGTGGCCTCAGTCTCCATGTTTCATCCTTTTTTCTATTCCAATCCCTGCTTGTTTTGAAGTCCACTACACTACACATCTAGTTCTTCTGTCTCATATCTCTCCAAGTGGCCAATATCTGTTGGATCCGTGACTAACCTTGGTCTCTCCATTACTTTGTTAAGCTCTCTTCCTTCCTGATTCTTCATTCTCTACTCTCATCATGGGAAACTTCTATTTTCATATTGATAACCTGCCTGACTCCACTCTCTGTCACTTTCTTTGTCTACTTTCTTTGATTTCTAGTTTTGGACAGACTTCTTCACTGTCTGTCACTCCTGTGACCTCGTCTTTACTAAATACTGTTCTCTTTATGATCTCATTTCTGAATTCCTTCTCTTTGATCACCACCTGCTCTCTTTCAGCATCTCTGTCTTTGTCTCTCCTCTATCACTTGCCCATATTGTGATCGCCAGTCTATTAACCTTTCTGACTTCTCTACTGCTCTCAGCCGCCTTTTACTCCTTGACCTCCCTCCTGTCAACTTACTGTTCTCTATTTTCATTTCTAACTTCTCTTCTATATGTGGCTACTTGAGTCCTTTCATGTACTGCCCATATACCCATTTCTCTCCCCCACATTCACTACCTCCATTCCTGGTTCTGCACTGCTGATCAGCTGTGGAAAATATCTCAGAACTTTGCAAACTTTTTCCACAGCAAGTTTGTTCATTCTTCACTTAGTTCTGCCTTATTCTTCTCTGGACACCTTTATTTCTCCTCCTGAAGAGATTTCTACTACCAACGATCTCCTACTACCAACTCATCTCTATACTCAGTTTCTTCCTTAAATCTTCCATGTTTTCCCTCCAACAAATACCCTCTAACCCTTCGGTCCAAAATTTAGTCACTATCTCAAAAAACAAATGGCATTATCTGGGGAAATGTCTTCTCTGCTTTTCTCTTGTATTCTTCCACCTTCTCTTTTCCTCTGGTTTCTGAGTGTGAAGTAACTTTTCTACTACACTTATCTGTGTGCTCTATTTAACTCATTATCTTCTCTTATGTAGTCATTTGTTCCCTCCTTGATTTATCTTTGTTACCTTTTGCCTTCTGTCCCTCTCTCTCATGATTCATTTTTCTTCACATTAAAACATTGCACTTTTTGGAGGGGGTGGGGGGATTTCATAATTCTACTTGATTATCTTCTATTTCTCTCCTCTTTCTCTCACCTACAGTGTGTTTTTGTTTTATGCTTTGTTTGTTTGGGGATGGGGGGGTCTCATTTTTCTCTAGCTTTCCCCCTGTTGGTGCATTTTCATGATTTTGACTTTACCACTTCAATGTGGGAACTCCAAAAATGGACCACTCTTTCCTGAACTTTGTCCAGTTCTGTATCTCAAGCTGACTGCCCGGCAGCTCTAGGATGTCCAGCCACCATCTCATACTCATTCATTCCAAAACTGAATTTATTTTCTCCTAACCCTTCTCATATTATGTAACATCCTTGAGAACTGAACTACCCTTCCTGTCTCCAAGTGTCACAGCCTTGCTATCATCTTTGATTCTTCTCTTGCCTCCACTACCCAATAGTCAATCTCTCACTGAGTCTCACTGAGTCACTGAGTCTCACTGAGTCACTTCATCCTCTTCAGCAAAACCACCCTCCACCCTCCCCTCACTATCCAGGCTATGAAGACCCTGTCTATGCCTTTGTCATTTCTACTTGATGTATGATTTGGTTTCTCCTACCTCCAATCTATCCAAAATTCCATAGCTCAAGTACAGTCCTGGAACCTTAACATTTCTCCAGCCCTGTAGGGGGAATTCCACTGGGTTCCTCTCAAAAGACCTCCCTCTCCATAGGATAGGTGGCATTTTAAGAGCACAAGGCTGTAATCTTTCTCTCATTCCTGCAACCACTGAACTCCCCAAATCCTCCTTGAATCTTCTTCTTGGCTTACTGTTTTTTTCTGCCTCAAATTCAGGCTTCTTGTTCTGAGTCTCCTTATCCTATGTAGCTGTATAATTTTGCTCTACCTTGTTTTCACCTGCACCCCCTGTTGCTTGCTGTGTTCTTGTCTTGGAGTCTTGATTTCAGTGGGGCTACTCGTGTTTAAAGCTGAGAATGTGCTTCTCTGCTCTGTTGGATGAGAGCAGAATGCTCAGCATCTTGGAGGATGGACCCATTAGTGCTTCAGTTGTCTTTCTCCCACCTTAGCTCTGTGCCTAGAATAGTTACCCCAATGGTCTCTTTCCTTCAAGTCCCTTTTTAAAGTCCACATTTTCTATTCTTCTTTCCATGAGCAAATGCTATCCTTACTTACCTAAACTGTTGTCCCTTCTTTTCTCTTATTTATCCTGTCTAACTTGGAGTGAAAGCTCTTCAGGGCAGAGAGTGAAAACACGCTGTAAACTTATGGTGCTGTATGTCACTTCTAATAATTAGAATGTGTTTTTTGACTATTCAAGAGTAGTCCCATCTTTTCTTGTGTTCTGCGGTGCCTGATAGAAATGAGCATAGAATTTGCTATTGCTCTTCACCAAAACCGAGAGGTTCTTTGAGCGTATAATATGGAGCTGAGGTTCAGATTTTGTTTATTTCAGTATGTGTATATACAATGAATAGATTGCTCCCTTCCCTTGGTAGTGTCCATTTGTATCAGAAGATTTTCTTTCAGTGGATCAATTAACTATCAGACCAAAGAATTTTTTATATATTTTCAGTTTTTCACTTGTCTACAACCAGGAAGAGTTTTTAGATGATGACCTGTCAATACTGAATTAGCTTCCATCTATAGGCCTATTAGCAACCTTTTCCAAATAAGGAAATGGAAGACTAAGGTAAATTGTCTGCCAGTCTGGAGGCATAAAGGGCCCTCAAACAGGACTGAAACAGTCCCCAGATAATGCCCCCAGTACAGTACATGGGTGTCCCTGCAGCGTTCTCATACCCGCCCTTGCAGCACACAGTGTGGGGCAGCAGTTTCCAAACATTTTGCCGGTATGAGCCCATTTTTATGAATTATTTCCTTTTGGGACCCCAGACAGCATTGAGGAGCATTTTGGAGAGCAAAATGGTGTTCTCTGCACAGCGTGATCTTGCTCACATGGTACATGTGAGGTCACACCACATGGGGGATGCCATTTTGCTATATGAAATGGTGCCCTCTGCACAGTCATGCTGTCAAAACACACAGTAGGGATTGCTGTGACCCCATCTGCTGATGGCACGACCCCATTTGGGGTTGCAACCCACAGTTTGGGACCCACTGGTGTAGGGGCACACCAGGGATGGGAGAGGAGGTTGCCAGAGCACACTGATGACTTGGCCTCTGCCTTCTGTGAGGCACAGAACCTGTTCCCCAGCATTTGTAGAGCTACTAGCAAAACCAAAAATTAGTTGAATCTTGAGGTTATTGTGTTAAATGCTTATCCTGCTTGTCTTGTGCAAACACAGCATTGGGATCTAATCTCAGTTTAATTATTGGCTGATTAAAAATGACACTATAAGATCTTGGTATAGCTAATCTGTCAAAAATGAGTGACTACTTTTCAGAGGGGAATTTTAAAATCATCGAAAAATCCCATTTGCATGAAATATACTGTAGGGGGCCTCTTCTGTACATGTTTGCATTGAGAATCTACCACTGTCGTACTTTTGGGCCATTGGAACTACAAGTAGCATAGCAATGACGTTAGCAACAGGACTGCATTTTCTGGTATTCTGCCTTGTTTTAGGGAGGTTGGGTTTTGTTATGTTGCTGCTTATTTTGACTTCTGATTTTGCTAATACTGTAATAAGGTGTGAGACAAGCGCCAATATTGATGAAAAGTCCAGGACATTTTATTATTTTCTGAAGCAATTGTTGGTCGAACCTATTTGTAAACTGTATGAGTGCTCACACAGGAGGAAGAGAAGGAGGTACTGTATACCATATGACTATATACCATGTAGCATCTGAGGGTAAAATAAAATATTACCATTAAACTTACTAAAAAGGTAAAAATGACAGTCCTGAGTTGTGATAGCTGTGAACACATGCTATTGCCTATTTATTACTTGCTGAATTTACATGGTTTGAATGGAAAAACCTGCCAGTGAGAGCAGGGAACCTAGGAAACTGAAGTTCACCTTCCAATGTTACCTTGTAAAGCCCTTAAGGAAAGCACTTGGCCTTTTGTAGTGGGTGCAGAAAGCCTGAGTTTCCAAATCTTTGGGTTCCTGGGGAGCTGTACTTTTAAATCCACAGATACTACAGAAGAGCTGACTGAAATATTTTCGTTAAATTTTTATTTTGAGGAAAGAATGTCACTTTTGTTGATGAGGAAGAAACTTCACTTTTGGTTAAATTTTCCTTTTTTCAACAAGATCACTAAAATTTTCATTTACAACATTTTTTAAGTAGAGAAGGGAGTGGGGAATGGTGTTTTTTGTTTAAAAAAAAAAAAGGATTAATGGGAAATAGAAAACAAAATCCCATCCCTCCAAAAAAAAATCCCTACAAAAAATAAATGGCATTTTTGACCAGCTCTACAGCAGAGCCTCCACCGGGTGCATGTCTTCTTTCCAGAGTGGTCTACAGCAACATGGCTCCTCTTGGCAGCCTCACCCCAGATCTGTGCAGCACAAGCAGTGGAGAGGACCCTGGGGGAATCCATGCTTGGAGCTGCCTTCACTCCCACACTGCACAGAGCTGTTGCTTCCAAGCTGTAGCTCATAACCAGTGTAGCTACGACCCAGTGAAGCTGATGCAGGGGAGGTCTGGGAGATATTCCACGGAGCAGCCGTGTCTCTTGTTCATTGCCAATCTGCCTGATATTTTAAGGTCATTTGAACCTGAAGGCATTCGTTATTTATTATGAGCACTAGTGCTTTTCACTTTTTTTGTTTTTAACACAACTGTTACCTATTTTAACATCCCTGCCGCGGTCTGACCCAGCCACTGAAATGGCTTCTTTTGACAGGCTTTTCCTCACCAGAAAGGTGGAAACTTCATAGAGTGTTTTCAGAACTATGGAAAGATTGATAAATGTGCACTTGTTTAGGGGCCTGACTATGGATTTCTCATCCCTGCTGCAGCTGGAGCAGCATAAGGGGGTTCTAATGGCACTGAATCTGGCCATGGAACAATTCCCCCCCATGCAGAATCTTTGGTTGACAGCCATAAGGCAAACTTCTGAGAATTCCTTTGCAAGTCTTCAGGTAGTGGGCTCATGCCGGACAGGGCTGGATGGTGGACAAGTGGGAGTCATGTCAGGGCACAGCCATAGAATGCAGCATTTCAGAGATTCGGGGTAGTGCTACGGCCTGTAAGACAGACCTCCGTAACTTAGACAGGCCGTCTTGCTGTGCAAATTGCACATGTGGCTCTGGAACAGCTCAAAATTTGTAGGGCCCCAAAATGGTTTGAGTCACTAGCTTTTCTTACCCCAAGCTACAAATTTTCTGCTGCATTTCATTTTGAACATCTTGGCCAAGGTCTTTTGAATTGAAGCAAAAAACGGAATACTTTCAATAGCTACTTACAGTAATCCTGTTTCACTAACTTTAATTTAGCTGAAAAAGCTGCTTCTGTCCTCAAGGAAATCTGAAACGAAATCGTAAGTATGCGTTTTCACTCTACTGCTTAAACGGATATGCAGACTGAGATGGCATAAAGAAAACCAAACGGTTTCAGAAATAGCAATGGACTAATTTTAGCTTTGTGTTCTCCTACCTTTATAGAAGATCTTGAGTCTGATAGGGAAACATAGATGGCTGGATCCTCCGGTATTAATCAAGTGACTTCAGTGCCTTCGATAGAACTATGCTAATTCACACCAATTGAACATTTTGTGCTGATTTTCTTAGAGAGCTTGGTTGCCCACTTACTTTATCTGTGTACAAGAAATTGTCATGACTATAAAGAAAAAAGTCGATTTTTGCAGATTGATAATTGAGTGTTAAAAATACCCATTGAATCTTAATCCAGTAAAAATAAGGAAATGCAGAGTTAATTCTCTCACCTCTTAATTAATTCCGAGACATCTGGATGAATTAAATTAGAACTTTAACAGTGATTTTTTTTCTCCCGTCTGTTTGACAAAGCTGTTTTACCTTTAGAAAAATAATAAACAAAAAATGTATTTCATATACGTATTTTAGCGCTAGGCTTACAAAATACTGCTTGTTTATATAGAGAGGTGTACATCTCTAAATTGATCTGCAGTGATCCCGATACACTTGTTACCATCTATCGCTGTATCTCTCTATTACATTGTGCTCGTGTGTTTTATGAAGGTGAATATCTCTTCCAGGGTAAAAATCTAAAGACTGGTCGTATGTACACAAAATGTTAGGTTTATATCTTTATAAATCTCTCATGCCACAAAATGAAGCAATTATTTGGCCTTGCCAATAGATTGTATTGGTATCAGTAATAACTATGGCTGTTAGTAAGCCTGTGAAACTGATGCAAGCTTCATTAAATAGAGCCCTGCTGATACTGGCCATTGATCCAAAAGCTAGCACAGGTGTACTTGGCTACAGTATTTCCTCCCTCTACCATTTACTTCTCCCTGGGGATAACCCATCAGAAGAAATGGCCCATTTGCCTCAAGTTTTGAGAAGCTGTGTGCAGTTTGATTGCAATTGTCAGCCCAGCTGTTATTGCTGTAAATCAAATTCCAACCTGATGAGGGCAAAAAGATCATGTCACTGGTCCATCTCTTTGTTATGGCATTCTGCTACTACAGTATTTGATCTTTCAGTATGATATGATACACTTCAAGAAGATCATGTGGCAGCACGAAAATGTGGTACTTGAAAGGCATTTGTCTTTTAAAACTGGATAGTACTACAAAAAGATGATTGGTTTGAGCTATAACATTAATTCTGTATTGAAAGGTTTAAAAAAAAAAGGGGGTGCAAGTTTTAAACAGTATCCTTTAAGATCCTAAATATTTTGTTATAAACCTTAATTTCATTTCAAAACCTTTTTCTCCTTTTGCTTTCCTGCTGATCACAGGCCCATATGGAGAGAAACAGATGACATTAATGCCATCTCCTTGAGGGCTCTTTGGTATCTAAGGTACCACTCTTCATACAGACTATATCCTTCTGATCTTTTTATCCTCTTCAGCCACAGTTTGAGTGACCCCCATCTTTAGTAACAGCATTGACAACTTCTGCCTTAGAGCTGCCTCAGGACTGTGTAAAGTATAGTGATGATCTTTTGTGTTCAGGTGCATCTCAGGGTATTTCTAATGCTATGAGCTATAGTAGGGACCTGGCAGATTTTCTGCCCCTTCCAGTGATGTTGCTTTTTGGATATGTTTTTAGAGTAAACATGATATGTTATATTACAGTATCCAAAGGCCTGGACTGGGGCCCCATTGTGCTAGGTGCTGGAGAGAGACACATGACAGTAAGTTCTCTACCCAGTAGTGTTCAAAGCTCATAAACAAATTTTACAGTATTGTTTTACGGGTTGAACTAGGTCTTTTTGCCCCTTGATGCCCACAGCCATCATTGTACATGGAACACGGGATAGTGATTTGCCTTCACGAAAGCACCTCACAGGTGTAAAATCCACATTCTGTGTAAACCATTTAAAGTCAGAATTTGGCCCTTCATATTTTTATCTTCCTTTTTGTGGCTGGGACCATAAAGACTTTTACTACAGTAAGAACTAGATATTAACAACCAAAAATGATTGTTGATCTAATTTCCACAGCAGTCTAATGTTAAATATAGGAAGTCTCTGTACGATAACCCTAGAATGCACTGAACTGCCTCGTTTAAATGCTGAACTGTGTAATTCAATTAGTGGTCCCATAAATTTTAAATTATATCATATTGTAATAACCTTTCATAATATTTTAGACTATATTATGTACATTATCACTTCTTTTTATTAAACCGTTAGAGTAAAATGCCTAGGCCGTGAGACTGCAGTAAAATTAATTGCATTTTTCAGAGCTCTTAGTTACTGTCTTTATATTCGCTCTTTGAGGTCTAACCAAGGTTGAAATGCAATATTTCATTCTTGACATTTAATCCATGAAAGTGTCCTTGGAGATGTATTATTCCTTTAAAATAATTTATGTGTACTTTGGAATGATTGCACCTGCAGCAGGTATGTCAGTATCATATGTGTGTCTCATTTGAAAACACATTTAAAATAATTATTTTATAAGAAACTGCATAATTTTCCCTGTGGGATTGTTTTTATTGAAATATATAGAGATATTTATAAGACAATTGTGTAAATAACCAGATTATGACTCTTTATAAACGTAATCACTAACATGTCATTGCTTTCATCCCAGCTTATTCTGTTTCATATATTACTTAGAGATGCCATAGCCCATTTGTAAATACGAGTACCTCTGAGCACCTACTGTTCTTGTACGTTAGGATCTGTAAGCCATTGCATTCTAAAGATCTGTCCGCATTATGGCTTGAACTATGTAAGGCATCTATCTTACTGAGTAAGGATGTCTAGCCATGAAGACATCCACTCTGAAAAAGGTCCGTTAGGTACTAAATGCAGCAGGCCATCTACTTAGTAACGCATGTCATGGTGAATACATCGTCCTGGTGGTCTGTTTCCTGCACTGTCTCCAGTTCAGTGTCTCTGTCCTGATAAGTTCTCCATAGAACTGGCCTCAAGTAGCTGTGAGACTGCCTCTTGTTCCACATCTGTGACCTCCTAGGACAGCTTCATTCCACTGGAACGATGTTGACCAATAGTGAGAAGCTTGTGAGGATGAGCGAGAACGTTCCCAGGAGGTGGCTCTGGCCTGTGGGGCTAACCTCCGCAAGAGCTAAGAATGACCATGGGGCTCACTGCATTCAGAACTAACGGCAACAGTCAGCTCTCTGACCGAGCGTTTCCTCAGTGTGTTCTGCTCCCCTCACGTCCATTCGCTCACACATGCAAACGTTAAAACGCCTTTCGAAGCAGTGCTTAACTTGTAATGAAAGAGAGGCCAGAGCTCAAGCCACTTTTTTACTTTCATAACTGATATGGCAAGTCCGGAGGTGCTGGGTTCAGCCCTGCTATAAAGTGATCAAGCTATTCCTCCTACTAGGTGGGAAGGAAGAAACAGGAAGTGAGAGGAGTTGTTCAGATAATGGCCTGTTTATATTGTGGAGTGTAGGAACCCGTTATACCCACAGTGTTGTATAGGGGAAATTATTATGTAGGGAGCCTTATCAGCAGAAGCATGGAGGAAGGCAAGCCAACCAGCAATAGCTACCTGTACAGTCCTCGGCAACCAGTGAAGTGTTTCCTGTTACTTAAAAAGTCTCCAATATCTTTCCTTACATTACAATAGCAAGTTGACAACAACTAAAATGCCAATCATAGACTAGATCTCTGCTCTGCTAGGTGCTGTACAAACACAGGCTGAGAGAGTCCCCATCCCAAAGTGCTTACAGTATAAACACACAGGACAGACAAAGGATGAGGAAAAGATTTGCTTTCCCCATTGTAAAGCTGGAGTGCCGAGGGTAGAGATAGCAATGATGAGGTTGGGTGAATTTGTTGTTGTTTCTCTTTTTAAATACATTGAGGAGGCTTAGATACAACTGGGATGGGTTGCATATAGATGTCTAGTTTTTAACTAAGGTTTCCTGGTGTGAGTAAGAGAGTGCACAATCAAGTTGTAACACAGTTGAGCTGTGTAATGCCATTATTTAAGTGAGAAGAGATGGTGTCCTGTTTTCTGAATGCTGTGCATTCAAATGCAGAGGAGAGAGATGCCTTGCCTGCTAAGGGACAGCTGCAGTGCAGCTGCCATTGAGGTCAAATTCCACAGGCACCCCAGTGCTGCTCCTCTCAGAGACTTTATTTTTGTGCTTTTGTTCTATGTTTCCCTTCATCTGAAATAAAGCATCTCTACTGAAAAGTATATTCTGAGATTTCTATGTGGGGGAAACACAGCACATATCTACCATGGATTCCAAACTGAGTTTAAAATGCTGTCGGCTACTTAAGGTTTCTAGCATGGTTGTTGCTACCATGGGTCAAGATGGGTGAGTAGAGAGGGCATTAGTTGACAGTTAGGGGATTTTGTAACTACTTACAGTAACTAGCTTTGAAGGCATAAATCATAATTTCCCTTGATTAAATCCCATTTTCCTCTGTGATTTAACTTCTGTATGACTTCTTTGGAACGGTTTCATTTTTTCTTTGACTGTGTAGGGGTCTAGACAGGGGAGATTAAGTGTAAATTGACATTAAATGTTCTTAAAAAGTAAATGCTACAAAAGTCTCTCCTCCCGCTGTCTCCTTCCTTATCCTCTCAATATCTGTGAAATATTTTGGAGTGGCTCTTTGTCTTCCATGGAGAGGAAGTTGTTTCCCTGCTCTGCCACACCCACCATCACCAAATGTAACCATGGCCCCACATTTGCAGCCCCAGCTCTGCATTCAGGTCAGTGTGATGTTTCACTGTCCGGTAGAAGCTCTGAGAGTTACTCTGCTTCGGGCAGGCACATGGTTCCAAGGAGCACAACTGCTGCTCCACACTTGTATACAAGGTATGACATGCACTCCCCCCACATCTAGGAGCCAGGGATCCAACCATGCACACCTCCTTGGAAGAGGACCATGCTACTGTGGGCACCAGGGCCAAGATTTTCAGACGTGACTGCTTACTTTCGATGCCCAACTTCAGACACCTTAAAGGGACCTGATTGTTCGGGAGCACTGTTCATCTGCCCTCTGAAAATCAGGCTCATTTAAGAGGTTCCTGTCTGAGTACCCAGAAATCACTAATCACTTTTGAAAAGCTGGGTCTAGAATCAGTCTTTGTGCTCACTTTGGGTAAGAAAGAAGTGGAGGGGGACGCCTTCAATCCTCCTTCAACCCCTGTACAGCATCCTAGCACTGGGTACAGCCTTGCTGTAACATCTCAAATCCCATCTCAGATTCCCATATAGCTCTTGTGGGTGTGTCTGGAATTTCATAGTGGACACTCTTCTCAGTCAAGGCATTTGATGGCAAATACTAGGAATGTACAGAAGTCAATGAAGCTAAGTACCTTCACAGCTGCATGCAGAGCCCACTTCTAGTCTTCCAAACAGCCCCACAATGGGCAAACTTATAGGCAGGGCTGGTAATTATAGGCAGGCCTGTGGCAGGGCTGGTACTTATAGGCAGGCCTGTCAACAAGGTTGCCTGACACTTCCCGTTATAAGATCCTATTTTCAGTCGCTTAAAACTTTGCCAAAATTAAAAAGTGTGGGTTGAGTTTTTCCGTACCAAGGCTTGGCGTCAGGCTGAATTATTTTGGAAGATAGCAGCCAAAGCCCTTCAGATATTTCCAAGAACAAGTCTAGGGAGAATTACATTGTTTTGACCATAATTTAAAAAAAAATTCTGACTTCTTGGAAAACCTCTACAGCCCCTGTGCTTTGGAATAGGGACTTGAAATTTGGCAGAGGGTGATGGCCTTTTGCTGTTCCCATGAAAATCTTCCTGATTTTGGCCAAGTTATAAGCCTTTGAAAAAAAACGGCAGTTTTCATATGCTCTGTGGTGACATCATCCATTTTAGCAGTTAAATTTCCAGAAGTTTCCATCTGCACTAAGTGTGCTCCAGCCTGGGGCTGAGCAGGACTTTCCCTGAAATTGCAGCTCTGTTCTGCTGTGAGCCAGGCTGGGTCCAGATGCCTGAATGACAGCAGGGAACCTCTGTCTCCTGTCTTCTCAATGACCCTCTTCTGGCAGGTAAAGGAGAAAGCTACCTGAGACAAATGCAGAAGAAACGAGAGCGCCACCTTGGGGAAGGTGGCAGGAGTACGTGAGACAAAGAACCTGGGGGAAGGACATGGACTAAACGCTGTTGGGGGGAGAGGAACACTGGGAATAGAGTTGGGGTGTGGGGTCTGGGACTGGCTGGACAAGGAGACTGCAATTGGGAGGTAAGGGAGGGAGACTGGTCTGGGAGCCAAAGGTAGAGATTTGTCTGGGCAAAGAAATTGGGACAACAAGCTAGGGTGTACACTGAGGTTGGATGAGGAGCCTGGAAGGGAGATGGCAAGTGGAAGGCCAGGGGGATGGGTAATGTGCGGTGAATGGAAGCTATTGTGGAGGAAAGATGAATCAGATGAGAAGCCTATGGGGGAACTGGAAAGTAGGGGGAACTTGCTAGGAAAGTAAACTAGGACTAGGAGGAGGATCAAGGTGATCATTGACTGGGGCTGGCTATGTGAAAATAGGATTGGGACAAAGAGACAGGTGAGGAAGAGACAGGACTGGATCAGAGAGAGGTTGAAGTGGATGGGGCAGAAGTTATGCTTAGTGGGAATAGGTAGAAAGAGTTTGTGTCCACTATAGGAAACTTCTTTTCAGAGACTGTAACAGAACCTAAGATTCCTGAGTCCCATTGCTCCTCTACTGTCAGCATATATCTTTCAAACCCACTGCCAGAGTGCCCCATCCCATTTAACAGCGTATTGGGCTGCATTAGTAGGAACATTGCCAGCAGATCAAGAGAAGTGATTATTTCCCTATATTTGGCACTGGTGAGGCCTCATTTGGAGTTGTGTGTCCAGTTTTGGGCCCCCCACTACAGAAAGGATGTGAAAAAATTGGAACAGTCCAGCGGAGGGCAACAAAATGATTAGGGGGTTGGAGTACATGACTTACGGGGAGAGTCTGAAAAGCTGGGCTTATTTAGTCTGCAGAAGAAAAGAGTGAGAGGGTTTCGATAGCAACCTTCAACTACCTGAAAGTGAGCTCCGGGGAGGCTGGTGCTAGGCTGTTCTCAGTGGTGGCAGATGACAGAACAAGGAGCAACGGTCTCAAGTTTCAGTGGGGAAGGTCTAGGTTGGATAGTAGAAAAAACTTTTTCACGAGGAGGGTGGTGAAGCACTGGAAGAGAGTGGTGGAATCTCCATCCTTAGAGGTTTTTAAGGCCTGGCTGGGATGACTTAGTTGGGTTGGTCAAGCTTTGAGCAGGGGGTTGGACTAGACGACCTCCTGAGGTCCCTTCCAACCCTAATTTTCAGTGATTCTATGATCTCCCTGTTATGCTTGTCCACACAGAGGACGACAATCTACCCCTACTATGCATTACTGCATTAGTTCACGTGGCACAGGTCTGTGAAGTGGTTCTAAAAGTTCCAGACTTGCAGATTACCCATGCAGTGTCAATCTGAGGCACATGATGGAATTTCTGTTTTGTCAGTTTGCTTTTTTTTTAAACCTAGGAAATTACGTACACAAGACTATGCTGAAAGAACATGATTACGATCAGAAAGTGAAGCACTCAAAGGCTCAGAAATACCAGAATTAAGGTTCCCTATGCAACCTTCATTTGGCTCCCTTTGTATGAATTATGATGCGGTCTTTCATTACCTGAGCACATAATGTTTTCACCAGCAACCTTGATTTTGAGTGTGTAATTGTGAGGATGTAATCACTGTCCTTCATTTAAAGTAACTTGAAGGTGACATTAAGCTCCTTTATAGAATCAGGTAGTTGAAACAATAGGGATGTCCAGCTAAAAGAGCAGACACATGTCATTGCCCAAAACAAATGAACATGAGTTTGAATTATTCGGGTAGATGGGGCTTTGCTGGGCATACAGGGGTGTGTGTATGAAAGATGCTTTAGTGATAGGGATAGAGAAAGAAGCACTGGTGGCATGACCTTAAAAAAGGTAAGAGCACGAGCTTTTGGTACGGGATGGGCTAAATGAGGCTTGGAACTGTGAACAAAGAAATTCTCATGTTGTGGTCAAGGAAACAGGATTTTGTACCATTGTAAACAAATAAGATTGCATCAAAGAAATAACTGGTTCTGTCATCAATTTCTCCTCCAAACAGAAATAACCAGGCTACAGGCCCATGAATATTGGCTAGCCGCTTGGGTCAAAAAAGGGGTAACAATATTTACTTCTCTTGTACTGTGCATATCAAAGATGAGGAAAGCAAACCAGACATACTGAAGTCACCAATTTAAAGAGACAATTCGGATGATTGAGAGATGTGGACTGTATAAAAGCAAAAGATTGTTGTATGACTATGTAATCCTTTAACCTATACAATTCTCTTTGATATGCCACTTAAACTTAAAGAACACATGCTGATCCAAGTAGTGATATTTTTTCATGGCATTTCTTTATACTGTTGCCAACAAAGATAATTGCATGTTTAGGTATTCTTCAGTGACATTTTTTGTATTAAAACTTCCAATCTCCTCTTTTGCTTCTCTTTCATCCCAAGCTCACTGACCTATAAAGAGAGGTATTCAGAAGAACAGCTTTAGATAGATTCATGTTTGTTTTGAAATAGACGTCCCTGACTTTCCAGGTAGCTGTTTTTGATAATGCAGTGCAAGCATTTAAATGTTTGCAACTTGAATCTACCTTCCAGGTACTTACATGATCTATGTTCACTTACCTCTTTGGACTAATGTCTCTTGGCCGTTTTTCTGACACAGAACAAGCTGTTAGAATTTCTGCTATAACCCTTATTTCTTTAGCTATGTTTATAAACCACATCTTTTTGATTTCTCAAACTTGATGGGCCATAGGCATGGGCAGGCAGACTTGCACGTAATGGGATGCGCCAAAGTAACTGGGTATAACTTGGCATCCTAAACATGTGTAAAGCCTAGGAAATGAAAGAATGTCAGTTACTGAAAAACTGAGCCAAAATTACTTTTCCTCTGGACAGGCTTTTGTTTATTTAAACCCCCTTACCATCTATAGAATTTTTGAGCTAGTAAAGATATTGCACATTATGTATGCTAGTTATTGTGTTGTACCATATCTTCTGACACATCATTGCATTTGTTGTTTCTCCTGTACTCATATTCCTGCTGGTTCCCTTTGCCACATGTAGCAACCTGTTACAGGTAGTCAGTGAAGATTAAAACCAAGATCATCATCATCAAGGCTACAATTAAGCAAACCACCTGAGCATGTGCCTGTCCTTAAGCATCGGTTTTTTGAGCCCTGGACGTCATATAGGACTCCAGGACTTCATATAGACTTCTCATATTTGACCACAACAGGACTACTCATGTGCTTAAAGTTAAGCCCATGTGTCAGTGTTTTGCTGAATTCGGGATGGTGTTTGAAACTGGAATTGGTGTTTGAAACACAACATAACATTACAGGCAACACACTTACCTGGGATAGACAATGTCCTTGCGGACAAACTGAGTCACTCCTTCCATCTCTCTCACGAATGGGAGCTCCATGACCCCATTCTCCACGACCTCTTTCAACAGTGGGGAACCCTGACCTTTTTGCCTCGACAATCAACAACAAGCTCTCTGTCTTCTGCTCCAGAGGTTCACTGGGGGATGCCTTCCTCATCCCATCAACTTCGGATCTCTGATATACCTTCCCACCCATTCCGCTAATTCTTTGGGTGGCTTCACGAACTGAAAGAAGACCGGGCACAGGAACATAGTTTCATTATGGCCCAGACAACACCGGTACTTGGATCTGCTACACCCTTACATGCCCCCTTCCCCCCAATCTCCCTTCTCCTCCTTCCAAATCTTGTCACACAGCAACAGGGACACGTCCAACACACCAATCGACCCCACAGCATGGTTTTTGCACGGGGCTCATGAATAGATTAATGCCTGTTTCTCCCCAGCATGACAGGTACTTACGCACAGCTGACTCCTGGCAACAAGAGCCTGTTATCAAGCTAAGTAGCGGCAATTCACTCAATGGGCTTTGAACAATCACCATCTTTTATCCAGCATATCCATTCTGAGAGTCCTAGACTACCTCCTCCACCTCCGACAATCCGGCCTTGCGTACTCCTCCATAAAAGTTCACCTGGTGGCCATTAGTACTTTCCTCCTGCCTGAGGCCCTGCCCCAGGACCGGGCTGCAGACTTTAGTACTAATCATAGAGGAGGGAACTGCGGTAGCTAGAGCAGCGCTCCAGACATCCTGTGACGCTGCTGATTCAGCAGACAGGGCAATAGCCTCTGCCATCTATATGCAAAGGTGCTCGTGGCTGCAATCCTCAGGCCTCTCCCCGGAGGTGCAACAGTCTACCCAGGACCTCTCCTTTGATGGATCGGCCCTATTCTTGGACCAGGCAGATGCCACGTTGTATGGTCTGAAGGACTCCAGGGCCACGCTTCGCTCCCTGGGCTTTTACACTCCCCAGTTTTCCAGGTGTCACTCACAGCCCCAGGTGCAGCAGCAACCAACACCGCAGCCCTGGCCTTTCCAACCTATAGGTATAGAAATAGGGGGTTTAGAAAAAGAAATCAGCACCCTAGCTTGTCCTCAGCTCCCCAGAAGAGGCCACCCAAGAGGTTGGACAATCAAAGGAGACAATTTTGATGGTGTGCCTGAGGGTGGCACCCCGACACTCTCCTGGATCCATCCTTCCCCTTCCTAAACAGGTTAAGGCCCTTCTACCCCAAACGGGCAAAAATCACTTTGGACCATTTGGGTCCTTGGGATAGTCTTGGGGGGCTATGCCCTGTAGTTCTACCCCCCCCAAACAACCCTCTCCCTCTGTCCCTCCTCAGGGACCTATCTCACGAGCAACAACTCTTACAGGAGGTGGACATCCTCCTCACTCTGGGTGCGGTGAAAACGGCACCTCAAGGCAAAAGGGGGAAAGGGCTCTATTCAAGGTATTTCCTCATCCCCAAAGCAAAGGGGGTTCTGAGACCCATATTAGGCCTGTGTCATCTAAACAAATATGTCAAACGACTCAGGTTTCGCATGGTCTCCCTAGCTTCCATAATCCCTTCCTTGGATCCAGAAGACTGGTATGCTGCCCTCGATCTCAAGGATGCATACTTTCATGTGTCTGTCCTCCCCAGCCACAGGCGTTTCCTTTGCTTCATGGTGGCTGGCTCCCACTACGAGTTTACAGCCCTCCCCTTTGGCCTATCTTCAGCTCCCAGGGTGTTTATGAAGTGCATGGCAGTAGTGGCTGTCCTCATTTGCTCTCTGTGCCGCAGATTAGGGCTACTTGTGAACATACAGAAGTCCACATTGACCCCCAGTGCAATGCATAGAATTCATCGGGGCTACCCTGGATGCTTCCCAGCCAGAGCCTTCCTGCCTCAGCTATATTTCGAGGTACATTTCAAGGTACATTTCGAGGTGATGAGCAATCACTCGAAGAAGAAAACAAGGTTCCTTACCAGTAACTGCTGTTCTTCGAGATGTATTGCTCATGTCCATTCCACAATCCACCCCCTGTCCCTGCTGCTGGACTTGGCAGAAAGGAAGGACTGAGGGGACGTAGGGGCAGCAGTGCCTCATATACCTTGGCATGTGCGGGTGGCTCCAGGGGGCACCAGAGCCGGCCCTACAGGATCTGCTAAGGGGAAAAAAGTTCCAGGTAACCGTGCATGGAGGCATGCACATACCTATAGTGGAATGGACATGAGCAATACATATCGAAGAACATCAGTTACTGGTAAGTAACCCTGTTTTTCTTGAAAATGTTTTTGGCAGGTAAAGCACTCCCAGCAGGCCCCACATTATGCTACAATATGAGGATTAGAAAACCCTTTGGCCCAGTAAGAAGTTGATTTTGTAGTCTCTTTGTACTGATAAAATTTCTTCTGGCACTGAACTCCCAGTGTCAAAAATACTATGACCTTTTACAAGTTAGCAAAAGATGAAAATGTTACTAGATACTAAATTCAAGAAATCAGTTAATAGCTACTGTTTTCAGATAGGTAGGTTTCCACTGTTTGGTAATCCCCCCCTACCCCCCAAAGAAAGAAAGAGAAAGAAAGAAAGAAGAAGATTCAGCTCAAGAATGACTGGTATATAGTGCTCTCAGATTCTGTGGATTTGGTAGCATGAGTCTCCCAAGATAGGCTTTTGTGAATCACTTGGTGCATGCAAACTAAACAAATATCTGATGGGTTCACAAAAGTCCTTCATCAAAAAAAAAGCCTTTACTTACCTGTATTTTGCTGTTAAATGCATGTACAATAATCAGAAATGAAACCTCCAATAACTGACTTTGACATACTAAAATTCTTTTAATAGTGAACCTTTCCTTGTGACCTTATCAGGCAGTCTCGCCTTGGGCAGTGCTATTACAATTCTGTTATTTTGCCATGTCACTTTTCTCAGTTATAACATGACTCCATTATGTAAAAGGTTTATGGATTTGAAGCCCATCGGTGGTCATTTCCTCCTGTGACTCTAATCAGCTCTATTGCTTTTTACACATACCAAGAACATTCAGACATTAGTAAGATTAGTAGCTCAGCAGACAAACAGAAAATGGAAGAGAAGAATAGTAGTTGTGAATACATGTATCAAGTAAGTCTGGTGCAATATTTTTATGGCCCTTTTGATTGATTGCATTGGGCAACATGCACGCAGCATTTTTCCTCTCTGTCCCAGAAGGATTGTTACTGTGGTTCACCTTAGCTTCTGCACAGAATATTACTTTGATACTGTAATAGCTTTAGAAAAGCTCTTTTGATGTCAAGGGCTGTATAGAACTGTTCTTTTGATTAAGAAACACTTAAGTAGTTGAAAAACCTAGCAATAGATAAAGAAACAAAAAATGATTTGTCAGTTGTGCTTTATTAAACTAGATCTATAGGAGGCATGCTCTGTGTGTGTGTCCTATCTTTATCTGTCTGTGTATCAGAAATTTACACAGTACTTTTACCTGGGACTTCAGTAACCTGGACTCTGGTTTTTGTTTTATTTTGTTTCCCTCCTGCCCATCCCAGGAACCCCCATATTAAGTATTTGCAGGTTGAACAATCTGGACAGCAGCCACTGTAGTCCTCCTTTCCCTATTGTCAAGGATTGTCAAGGATTTATTACGTACAATTTCATTTTGAAACCTAGCCTCCCTATGCTCGGAAAGTTGCCCATTGCCAGCATTGGGTACAGCTGAACCAGTGCCAAACACAACTTAACTGCAATACTACCTTCAGTGCCACGGCAGAAACCATGGTTTAAGCCTGCAATAGTGCTGAAATAATGGTTTGTCCTGGCGTAGAATTGTCGTTGTGAGCATTTTTCTTAACATAAATCAGGTCCTGAAGAACTGAGCTTTGTGACGGTCATTTTTAAGTCATCTTTCTGAATGGAAGACTCAAACTAGCCTGGCAGAAACGCTAAGCAGCTTTGAAAACAAGAACATTATTAATGAAAGTCACCCAACCAATAGAACTGATCTTGGAGGCTGATATTATGTTATATAGGAAATAGTTATGGAGACACCATAGTAACTACACATCGTGATTGTTTGGGATTTGCACAGAAAGCATGGATTCAACCTCTTACTACATAATAAAAACAATACATTCTCCCCAAAGTGAGTTTTAGTTCTGTACACCTATGTATGTATACATATTGTACATAAATACATAAATAAGTATGACCATTTTAATTAAAAAAATGGAAATGGATAGTGTGCAACTCTTCTAAGAATGCTTGTAAGGAGAGGAAACCTTTCTGGGACAGCCTAAGTGAGTGAGAGAACAAGGGACAAGAGGTGCCTACCTAGAGTTATTGCAGGAGTTGAGGTTTGACTGAGTGCCTGAGGAACTGAACTGCCCCGGACCAGGGCTGTGGAAACGGAAGAGCCAGTGAAATAATTGTATTGGCTCTGTCGAAAACTTTATACGTCTGGCAGTGAAAGTTTTACTGATGCTCAAGCTTTAGCCACTCTGTGAGGCTGCTTGACTCCTGCTGCTTCACAAGAAAAGCTTTGAGTGGCAGAGAGAGGAAGTCAGAGCATCAGTTAAAGCTTTGTGTGCTGGGTATGGAAAGGTTTAAGTGCAGGGGCTGTGGTTATTTGACAGTCTCCTCTGCCCCATTCATGGGACAGTCCCTGAACCAGTTTCCAGCTCAGGGGTCTTAGTTCCCAAAATTAGATATACCAAAAATGTTTTTTAAACTAGGACATTCCAACAAACAAATCTTCCCTGACTTTGATGTGGGCTTCCTCAAACGTATTTTTTTTTAGTAATGCAAACAGTCTGGGTGAGATTTTGAAAAGCGTTCAAAGCTGGCCCCATGATACTCCAATTGAAGTTAGTGGTTAAACTCCCATTGACTGTAGTGGGAGAAGGCTTAGGCCAGGGCTGTGCGCTTTTGAATGACTCCCTCCCCCACAACCAAGAAAATCCTAGGTCAAGTCTACTTTCATGACCAACACGATATCAGTCTCCAGCACCATCATGTTACTTGACCAAAGTAATATATTAACACGCATTTTCAGTTTAACAACATTGTCACCCTGAATGCACAAATCACAACATTGAAAATCACACTGAATGCACAATCTGAACTCTCGATATACAGAGCGTAGTGTGTGGTTCAATAATAACTGGTTTTGTGTAGCTGATCTGACTATTTGAAAGTCGCAGTGTGAATGCTGGAGGGAGTGGCCTCTCCGTAGTGTTCTGAGTCTAGGCTACCATTCTATACCCAGTTAGGGATTGTTGGTTGGGTTAATTTGTTTGAAAAGTGCAATTCTTGCAACAGGGCATGGAAAAAAAAAATTCTGAGAATTTGGATGAAATATGCTTTACCTCCCACTTAGTAAAAAATTCCATTTGTTTTGGATTTCTTCAGTGTCTTGTACTATTTTGGTCTGAATGTTGTCAGCAGCAGGGTGCAGGAGGGTGAGGGTGAGGACTGGGAAGGCAAACCCCATGGAGAGGGCTGAAAAGGAAGGGACTGGAAAGGGGAACTTTCAGAAGTTTGGGTTGCTTTTAAATTTAATCTTAACCTAGAATTTTCTGGGAGTTCAATGCTTGTTTTATTCGTAATCAAACCATTCTTGTAGGATATTATCCTTAAAATACTGATCTTAACTTTAACTCTGTCTTAATTTTTTTTCTGGAATATGCAGCTGTTTTTTTGATGTGTAAAACATTTTGAGCTCACTGACAACTTCGTATTCTTTCTTTGGTGTATGGCATGTGATGCTTATAGCTGTTAAATGGTAAACTGTAGCACTGGAAGGTCAGCATTCAAGTTATATGATTTTTCAGTTCTCTGATGTGTGCATTGTTAAGCAGAAGGTGAACATATGAGAAAAGATCTGAGCATCTTGTTGAGTATCGTGATGCTGGTGGGCTGTTGTTTTATGGACAGTATTGCCTTTACTTTCTATATACTGTTTTGTTGTTGGGCAGAAAAAAACCAAGCAACCTTATGTCTAAATTGTTAGAAACTTCTATGTGAATAGGAAACTGAGAATAGGGCATAAAACCTTTCATCACTAGATCATCAATTTGACTCCAGGCCAGGTTGGAGTAACTGAATATTGTTAACTAGGTCTGGTAGGAGGGAAAAATGGGGAGTATTTTAAATAGTTATTTTCTTTCAGTATTTCTCATGAAACAAATTGGGTTTACATTTTATTTTTTCTTCTCCTTTTCTCTCTGTGCATCATCCCCCCCCCATATTTTGCCACTCAAAAAGGGCAGGGGAGGGCAGAACGGAGGGAATGAAGAGCAAGAGGGACGAGGGGCTGGATAACTTTAAAAAAAACAAAAACAAAAAAACAGTTAATTTGAAAAGCCATTTTTTATCAAAAGATGTTTGACTGAAATGTTTTGACCGGTTCTCTGGATGGCTGCTTGGCCGCCTTGTTATGAACAAAGGGGTAACCAACAACAGTTATGGAATTCGTGAGGCTTATCGCCCCTCTTTCTGTTAGCAGTCCCCATTTCGCTCTCTCCTCTCTGCATTATGGGTCCTTGACCTCCGTTTACTTCCTGAGTAATCATTTATCTTGCTAGGTAGGCGAGTAGCTCTTGGCTCCTTCAGTGGCTCAATCAGCCTCAGCTCTGTGGGTGTCCACCTAGGTGAGCTCCCTGAAGGCTGTGGTCTCTGTGCTCTGGGCCTGCAACCCAAGGAGTGTTGGAAAAGGGTTATGGTCCAGCCTACTGATGGGGCCCCTTAGTGTGGGAGGAGAGGTACAGAGTGAGCAGTAGGGAGCAGTGTACGGTTTTTCTGTGGAAACAGACATTGCCCTGAGTCCTCTCTTGACTTAGAGCCTGACAAGGTAGATTTTTGCAATGTCACTTTGACTGAAGCAATAGCTCCCCCTGCAGGGAGGAGGCTGGTCTGCTTCCCCGCAGCTTGTTCTGCAGATGAGGCTAAATCAGAATGCGAGTAGCAGCGCCAGCCAGCTCTTTGTGACACCACACGCTGGGGACTGAGCTGATTTCCGGTTGGCATGTGCCTGTGCTATAGCAACTAAGAATACATTTGGTGCTTGTGTTGACACCATGTTTATCTGTCTTAGCAAACAGGCCGTGGCTTAAACAAGCGATTTATAGCCTCAGACCCCTTGAACTGGTCCTCTAGATCAGGATGGGGGTATATTGGTGGTATGTGGAAAACGTGTACTGCTGCGATGTCTTTTATACAGATTCTGTGAGGAACCAGAGGGCTTTAGGACCCCTGTGCTGTCAATCTGGCACACTCCACAAACACTGGAGGTTACTTTCAAACACGGGCAGCTGACACCAAATACCATGCAGCAAGACAGATTTACACAGGATGAGGATCCGGCCTTGAATTTGGTAAGTGACTTATTGTAATCTCCTGGTATAAAGTGTATCTTGAGAGACACCTCCTTTGTCAATATATTTTTGGTGATACACTTTGCAAAAACCTATCTTACATTATTATCTAAAAAAGAGCAAAATATAGGTCCCCTGGTGAAAGGATCCTTTAATTTAAAGATGGACAAAATTGCACTGGAAACTACATGGCATTATTTCATGGTAGCCACTTAAAGAAAATGATTCTTAGTACAGATTTCACTCTGAGATGTTTTGTAGAGAGGAATAATACAATATAATACAGTACAAAGAGACATGTTTTGAAGGGGTTTCTTAGTCTATTGATCATTTTGTTTTTGAAGTATTTGTTGTTGCTTTCAGTGCTATTTAAAGTTTCATCTATGTCTTCAGAAGGGAATTGACTCCCTTCACAAAAAGTAAAAAAGAAAAGGGAAAAAAATCAGAGTAAAAGATGAAAAATTAGAAAGAAATCGGCATGTGAAAGCCTCAGACACTGTTTCTAAGCTGAAAATATGTGGTATCATGAACTATGAGAATGAAAAGAAGAAAATCCAGACTAGCTGCAGTGCCTTTGAAAGACCAACATGCATCATGAACAATAAGCTTCTCAGACTAAGAAGAAGGGTTTTGGCACCAGTGTATTGACACCGGTGGCATATGGTTCCAAAACATGGGCACACACCAAGATGATGGAACAAGAATTGAAGGTTTGACGTTGAAGATAAGAAAGGTGTTTGGGAGATTCTTGGGAGACATGACAAGCCAATAACTTTTAAGACTATGAAGAAATTTAAGTAGCAGTTGGCTGGCTATTTTGTAACTTTTCCTTACTTACTCCTTGTCTCCATAAACCCTGGAGGTCTTTGGCTACTGACCATTTTCTGACAAGGGCATATTTTTCCCATTGATGGTAATTAATATTAAGAGTTCTTAGGTCTTGCTCAGTAGTATCCCACCATCTTGTGCTTAGCTGGTCACCCTGAGGCTGTTCTTCCAAGACCTGCTCAGCTGGTCTGCCTTCCGTCATCCTAACTGCATGTCCTGCTCACTGAAGTCATTGAGATTTAACTAAATTTGCTATACTTGGCTCTCCATAGATATCCTGCAGTTCCCTTTAGATCTTGTTTGTTACTTGTAATTTATGCTTACAAGAGTATAGAGACCTATAGATTGAAGAGGCTAAACAGGCAGCCAACTACATTAGCTTTTGCAATACTTACATGATCATGCTTGGACAAAGACAAGGACTTCTTATTGGTGCCTTCGTCCTTCAGAGACTGGAAAGATAAGATTCCTTTGTCGATCAAATAGCTGGGGATAGAGTGTGTCTCAGCTGGATTTTTAATGTCTTGACTACTGAGAAGTTGAGAAGCATCATCAAAAACTGTTCAGTTCTCTGGAATAATGTGTAGATATAGAATATCACATTTGCCATTTGTGATATGGGTTTTTTCTTTCTGCATAAAACTGAATCTGAATTTACACCATATAAGCAACACTTCATATCTAGAAATCTAGAGGAAGGCTTATTCAGCAGCTTTTCTTCAGCTATAAATTTACTCTCCACCCCTACTGCTTTGACTAGCCATGAGGTTTCAGTCTCTCTGTTGCAGTGCATAACAAAGCTTAACAGGAGTCTGGCTGTTAATATGTACTATCGCATTGACATTCATTAACGCAGCATGTCAGATATTTGTGTTTAAATGTTTTCTTCATTTTTTTAAATTTCTGAAGTGCTTTCCTCCTACCAAAAGCTTACAGATTGCTAATCAGCGCTCTATGCTTCCAGCTTGCTAGAGATGAATGAAGCAGAACTAGATCACTGTCCAGAGGGATTAGAATTAATGAGGACAGGACCCTGCCAGGAACCTTGTGCTCTGGTTGGAACAAAGGACGTCTCCTGAATGCCTACTGAAATTAGAAAATAGTTGTATGTTTTATGATGACTCGACTGTGCAGTCTTTTTCACGAACAATTTGTAATCCCCTCCCCCCAAAAGCATAATTAGTGAATAACCACCACCCAGCAACCTTTTTTCATTACAGAACATTGGCTCTGGTGTTTGTATCTAACTTTATTTTCTACTTTCTCTGTGCATTCAAGGTAACTCTTTTGTTCCATTTTCAGCCCACACGCTGACACAGCTCTCTCCCTCTCTCTCCCTTTCCCTTTACAGTGTTGTTTAAGCATGCTGTAAACTTATTCATTCCCTAAAGGCAAAAGCAGCTATCTGAGCAGCACTTTGTCAGCATAATACATTTACAGAATGCATATTTATGAACCTTTGAGCTTTTATTGTTCCAGAGGGCAAATAAAAAACATGAAAAGTAGCAATATAGTGTTTCAAAGGTCCCTCAAGAAAAACAAAAGTAGCTGGAAATAAATTTAGTATGAAAAAAAAAAAGTTCTTCTCTAGAACACAACCCCGAATTAGTGCATCTGAATTATTGGCTGGTTAGGACTTTTTCTCTTCTACCTATCTCAGCCCATCCCATGCCATGTTTTATGAAATGTTAAACTATTTATGTAGTTATAAACTTTAAAAATGACATCATTCAAAGGGAGGATTTGACATATATGTTAATAATCCAGAGATGGTTAAAATAGCATATTGCATTGGATTATCATAAAGCGAATAAAGGTTTTAAATGGAAACAATTATCTTACTTACAAGGTGCAAAATCAGTTTTTAGCGTGACGTCTTCTTTTAGCGTGAAACGTATTTTAAAATGAGGGATGGTGTATGACCACTGGAGTCTTCACCCAACTTTCTAACTGAACTGAGCCCAATGATGGAGTTCACACAATTCTGCACTTCCTTAAGTATTGCCAGAAGCAGAACTCAAAAATACCAGCATGAGAAGAGATGCTGTTTGCAGCCTAAACAGAAATAATAGAATTAAGAATAGAAGATCCAACATGGGGGGAAAAATTGAACAGGCTCCACTTGGGCAAAAATAGAACCATTCCAAATTTTCAGCTTTCCCAAAAACTGGAACCAAAATGTTCTGACATGGCCTCTTTCCTTTATGATCAGAGGTCCTCATTATGCATCCTGAAGCAAAAGCTTCAAATACATTTTAAATGGGAAGCTCAGTTGGACCAAGTCCCCAAGCCAGGGGAGTAGATCAGAAGAGCTCACCAGTGGAGGGAGAAGCTGCTTAGTCTCCCACTGAAGAGAAGAACTCATTGCTGGAGGAAGTAGTAAACTGCCTGTCCTCCCTTCTAGCAAGACCTGACACCAAATGCTATAGTTGGAAGTTGCGTGTGTCACAGGGTCTGTCATGGAAACCCTTTTCCTTTCCTTTCCTTTCCCTTTCCCGGGACTGGGCTGGTGAGACATACAGCTAATTTCCCCTATCATCTTCCCACCTGCTCATTCCAAAGGTCAAAATGGTACTGATAAGTTTTGGATGAACATCTTCATTTGGAACGCACTGTTTGTTGTGAACTTAAGCTCTACTCATTCTGAGGGATTTCCATTACAATGAGAGTTTTTCATGAGAATGTCATGCCAAAGAGTTTGAGACAGTTCACTGTGGGAGGCATTCCATGTGTGCATAGGCTCTGCACAATGCCTATCTGCTACTTGAGCCCTCAAAACAAGATTTAAGTGGGACTTGTGCCAGCACTCTGCACAAGAGTGAATTTCTTCCTGTATCTGTAGCCAAATGGAACACTTTCTGGTTCATTCATCACCACTGGCAAAGTTTTAAGCTGCAGTGGACTTTTCTGAGCTGACACTGACAGTGTAGGAATTATGCACCCACAGTACGTTAACATTTTACACCATTTTCTGACAGACACTAATACTGGTTTATTAAATAGAAGAGTAACTTGAACATTTATGTTTAACACAGCACTGTGTGTGGAAGATCACATAAGAATTATTGCATGGTCAAAGTCTCACAGGTTACAAAGCAGTGATTCAAAATAGTGCAGAATTCAATTCAGCTTTTATTAAAACAGGATGGATATTTTAAAACGTGTTTTCACTGGATCCCCTCCTTGCAAATGGCAAAAATGATGTTACTTTCTAGCAAGATGGATGCCTCCAGCAGGTGAATCTGAAATGTCAATGTTTAAAAAAAAAACAACAAAAAACCCAAGGAATAAAACCTTTTTTTTTCAGACCCACACGACAATTTGCTCATAGTCAGCATTGCTGATCACATTGTGAGTCTTCAGCTTGCCAGAACTGGGCAGGTTTCTCTTAGCCTTGTGTTACCGTTTAAAGAGTGATGTTTTTCAGGAATGTGTGACTTGGTCGTATAAATACGCTGTAGGCAGAACCTTGGCATCCAAAGTGCCACTTTTATTTTTGTCTTTTAACCAGCTCAGAAATTCAGGGAATGACCTTGGTGCCCTAGCCAACACATTTCCTCACAATGAAGCGGGTTCTAACATCTAACCTTGTGTGCCAGCTATTGCAGAGTACAGTAGTAGTTTTTTTAGGGAATAAAGGGCCCAGTCCTGTGAGTGCCTTCAACTCCTTTTGGTTTCAAAAGGTGTTCAGCGTGCTCAGCTCTTCGCAGGAGCGAGCCCTTACAATATATCTTGTTGTCGTGGCAACAATTATGTCCTCATAAGAGTCCTCACAGATTAGAAGTGAGAAGTCATGGAAGCTGAGAGAAAGAAGAAGAAAAGAAGTCGAGCATGCGTGGGTTTGTATTAAGAGTACTGTTTCAGACCTGCTCAAGTCATTTTGATAGCATAAGTAAACATGTCGTAGCTGCCCCCCTTTAAGACTCTTTGCAGCACGAGGCTGATTTTGTGCCTACAAAGCACATCCCTATATTGGGGCTGTGTGATAGTGCGATATCCCAGTGGAAGAATCTCCAGCGCTCGTTGTGACTGAAGTAGATGCCGTGGCTCCCAGAGCTCTGGGGTGCACAGGGGCAAGCTCTGTCAGTGACCGCAATGGTGGGAACCCTGCTGTAGGCGAGATGCTGTTGGCCCCCCAGTGTGTTAAACACTCCTGTGGGTAGGCCTGCTCTAAGCAGGGCTGGATGACATGGGCTGCGATTTTCAAAGGAGTCTGAAAAAATTAGTTACCCGGTTCCTGTTGAAATTCATATCCCCCTTAGGCTCCTTTGAAAATCCCAGACAGCATGCTTAACTCGCCATTGCCCATCAGGACCTAAAGAAGTCTGAAAGAAGAAAACAAGAAGTGACAAAGATGACAAAGAAAAGGGGGGAAAATGGAAACCGATCTATGCCTATTCTACAGCCGAAAAGAGACTGTGTTTGCTTCCTTCATCTACAATAGAACCTGCTCTCCACAGTTTGAGAGTAATTCTGAGCTAGCAGGTAAGCTTTGGTCTATTTTTATTTTATTTCTGCATAGCTGGTGATCTTTGACTAAACTCATCCTGGAACCAGGTTGGTCTTGGTCTCTTTAGCAAGGTACATGCTTTAATATAGCAAAGTCAGTAGCTTTGAGCTTTGCAGGGTCATACTATGTATGCACCCAATGGACTCTGCATTTTTAATAATCATAGCCATCATTCGTGTTTTTAATATTTGCATGCTATGATGAGACCAGGGATCGCATCTGTTTGTTCCGTTGGGACATGTTCAAAGATTTAACAGGAGTTCCTATAGCGCATGTGTAAAAGAAGTGCAATGCATAATATGCCCTGTGTGTACACCCATTTCTTTTAAAGGTTACGGTGTCATTCTGTCTGTTCTCTGTCTTCTTCAGTGTGTAGTGTCCGGGCACCTTCCAGTCATGCACTAAGTTCTGTGATTAACACTGGCCACATGTGGCTTATTCTAGCCCTCATCCTCTCTTCAAAAGCAATATTGTGTGTGTAGTGTAGTGTTTTATTCTTTTATGAACGCGCTGCTGTGTTTGTTAGAGAAGACAAGGTCAAAGCACGGTGCCTCGTACTTGGAGCAGGAGGTGGTGAGGTTTGTGATGGTCCTTAGCTCCTGTAGGAATCAGTTGCACAGTCTCAGACGATTCCTCTGCGAAAGCTCTGTCTTCGGCAAGATGGAGCTTTGTGCTTTATGGTAGAAAGTTCTATTGTAGCCGAGGAGAAGAGTTCTTACTTGCAGTCCTCAGACCACCACTTTAGATGATCTTTCAGACATTCTGGTCCTAGGCCACTGAGCACCTTGAACATAAGGACCTATCTAAAGTGTTCCTAAGGTGTCTATCGCTGTAATGTGCAGGCACCAAGTAGTGTGTTGATAAACAATACAGATATTTATTTTACTTTTTAGAGTTCTTTGAGAAACACATTAGGTCTGTTATGTCAATAGGCAGAACCTAATTTATGTAATTGCTCAATCTCATGCTTTCATTCTCCATAGTCTACTGTCATAATTATTGTTAGGTCAAAATATATCATGCTTGCTGATATTTATTTTATATGTATACAGTACATACTCATGACAACCTGTTTCGCCTCTTTTCATATTGCACTTATTTATTTACAGTCTTTCATGCAGAGATCATATATTATAAATCACAGGAACATTGATAGGCGTGACAGACCCTCTAATTCAGTGGTGAATGGTCTCTCATGCATAGCTTTCCTTTGATCAAACAACTCCAGCCAAGCAAGGTTAGGATGGAAAGAACATGCAGAAAATTAATAACTATGAGACGACAATATGAAAGGAAGTTTAGAATAAATCTATAGATGCAACAGCCTTTGCACTACAGCTATTTCCTTTTGAATAGACAATCCAGATGCAGCCACCTCTATGCTGTCTGTGCTACTGGTGGGATGTTTTGCATATTTATAATCTTACAATTTAACTGCCGGAGGCCAAGTGGACTCGGAAGTGGGCATTGACATAGTTCTATGCCCACGTAAACATTCCATGGAAACCCGAGAAGAAAGTTCTTTAGTTAAGGATTAGTTTTGATGGCTCAAGGGATTTAAAATACCTATATACAAAGATATAATAACTCTTATAGTGTCTGCTCCCCAAGGATACTGAAAGTGGAGCACATTGGTGCAGGCAGTGTGTTCAGCTGTGGTGGAACATGTGGCAGAGACAGGAGAGTCCTCCTCTAAAGGAGGACTGGGCGATGACCTTTTGATAGAAGATTGTTGCAGCGTGATCCACAAAGTAAAACAGAATTCAGATTTCAGAAGAAGCCAAGTACAGCCCTTCATATCATAAGGGGTTCTGACAGGAATCTGGAAGAGTGGGCTCTAGGATCTAGAATATAAAAAAATAATGGTAAGTCAGAGTACGATACCCTGCAATATTTTTTAATTTATTTAATTTTAAATGTAATATGTTTATTATGGTGGTGCCTAAGGCCAACCAAGGATGGGGCCTGCTTGTGCTAGGTACTGTACAAACAGAGTAGTGCACTGTCCCTGCCCCAAAGAGTTTACAAACTAAATAGACCAAACAGGCAAAGGGTGGGAGAAAGGAGGTATCAACATCCCCCAATTCTATTCCCATTCGATTCTCTTTTCTTCTGATAAATATTTTTCTTTGCCTCTGCCAACCATATTTAACTATAAAGATACTGAGACACGACACTGCCAGATATGATAGTGAATCATCTTTAAATAGCACCTCAAATGCAAGCATTTTACATTAGGGTTTATGTAACAAGAATGTAACGGGAGCATTTTTGTACTACAAAATGTTACCTTCTTTCACCACATCTCCTCAGCTGCCCCTCACTTTGAAGCAAATTCTTTAAGAAATTTTGTAACTCCTTTGCAAATTTCACACATTCGTGCTGTGTCAACAGGGAAACAGACATACAGAAGATCCACAGTTAGATAAAAACAGGAATGGTTTTATTGAGGTGTAGTGATCCCCTGCCTAGCTCATGGCTGCCCAGAAGGAACTGCATGTTCTCTCCTACAGAGCCAGTGGGATGCACGTGGAAGTTGCAGGGAGGTCAGAGGCTACAATGAGTACCCTGCATACAGATAAAATTTCACTACAGTTCCCAAGGTGGAAATCGTTTTGCTTGTAATGAAAACTCATGGCTAGATCGTTGTCTGAAATGACATAGCTGGAACAAGCAGCCAGTACATAGGGTTCCATAGGCACTGTGGTTTTCAAAGTTGCTTTTTGAAAAATGATTGTGTGGAAAGTTTTATTAATTTTTTTTATTACAGCAGAGCTATGTATCTTTAAATTATGTTTTGCCTCAGCTCTGATGGGCTGGCCTAGCCCCCAGCAGAGTTCAGATTCCCTTTCTTCTTAGTTCTATCGCTTTTCTGCTTGGCTTTAACTATTTGCCCATCCCCTAACCAAACCAAGTGTTTTGACCTCTGCTCGCTGAACCTTCCTGCCTGCTGTTTTAAGTGCAGCAACTTCTTTCATCACTGCTCCCACTATACATTTGTGGTCACTTCCACCTGAGAGAATAACTTCAATGCTTGTTCCTATTCCTCCACTACCAACCCATATTAAGATAAGGACATGGAAGCTTCCTCAAGGACCTCCACTGCAATCTCATTTTTATATTGGGAGACGGTAGTTTCCTTTGCTACCAGCCCAGTTTAGCACTGGGATACAGTACAAAGAGGTGATCATGTATCTAATACTGAGTTTTCTCTTATTTATTAATCCATTATTTTTATTTTTTTTCTTTGTATTACAATCACAATCAGGGATAAGTGCTCCATTGTAATGTTTTATTTTGTCTGTCTACCTTACCTAATCTAGCTGTTAGATGAGTAGTTTACAGTAAACTACTGTAGTATCTGAACACGGCACAAACTTATAGAATACTGAAAGATGTCAGAGGTTAGTTGTTGATTTTTTCCCCCCTGCCACCACTGAAAGGCTAAATGGGGAAAATAAGTTGAACAAGTCAATGTTACATTTTGTCCTGAAGGTGTCATGAATCTGGGGTTATGCTGCTTTCCAGCTAGAAAGTTCTCTCTCACACGCAAGGCTTATTCTTGGGTTGACAGTTCCACAGTAAAAGAAAAAGGGAGCTCCTAAAGGAGGCTCTGGTCCTTTAGAATGAGGTGGTCTCTTGGATCGTTTAGATCCAACTATCTGATCTTTGTGAAATATGGACTGAA
Source organism: Mesoclemmys tuberculata (assembly GCA_007922155.1). NCBI lineage: Eukaryota > Metazoa > Chordata > Testudines > Chelidae > Mesoclemmys > Mesoclemmys tuberculata. Next base: position 19,218,980 of record ML675646.1, read on the forward strand.
ATCTTAAATTTGAGTAAATAGTCAATAGGAAGGCAGTGAAGTGAGTGGAAGGCCTGCATGATGTAGATGTAAGGAAGGAGATATAAAATTTTAGGAATTAATCCATAAACAGGACCCGATCAGTGGCTCCCCATTTCCCTGATTCTTATAGCCAAGGCTCTTATATAGCATGACTACATTTGATTTTCTATCCAATTTAATCAAGTGGTATCATATTAATTTTTTGCTGTTGTTTTGGAACTTATTAATAAGGCAAAGTTACAATAAAACATTAACATACCTTGTATAATACTTGTTACTTATCATATTAGTTTTGATAATGTTAATTAATATTTGTGACTACCAACTGAAATGTTGGAGATTTGGATTGTGTGTGTCAATGGCTCCCTTTGAAGTTAATGGGATTCTCACCATACTTCGTTGGCGTTTGGATCAGGCACCAAAACAGGTGAGTGCCAGATATTTTCAAGTCTACCAAGAACATTTCGGCCAGCCAGTGGCTGTTTGTATTCCCACCATTTGACCTATGGGGGGAGACATTCAGCCATTTTGCAAGCCATTCTGCAGTTGTTCTGGCTGGAAGCACATCTCTTGTCTCCTGTCTGAAGAGAGACACAGATGTTGAGAATCTCACTCTTTCTGTGAGTTATAAAATAATCAGCATTAGGAGTCATATCTTAGTTGTTTTCATGGTTTTGGACCAGGCTGGAATTGGAAAGGCTCTCTCCGCCTCTGCTGCTGGCTGCAGTGCTACAGTAGGGGTTGTGTGGTGTGACATTAGAACGATTCCACCCAAGAGGACACATTAGATTTAGAGCCACCCAGGCTGCCTGAATCTTTTTGCCTTGACTATCTTGTGAGGCTTTTGCCTTTTCTCCTCCATCCACCATGATTCGTGCTATTTCTCTGGTTTTTTTTTCTGAATAAGAACAACTGTTTCCCCAAAAGTGAATCTTTTGAAATCAGTATCATCTGGATTTCTGCCTGTTAATCTAGCCCTAGTCATATGATGTCTTTTCTTTGACGGGGTAGAAAAACTTGCATTTCATTCATAAATTGAACATAATGGATACGCAGATAGTTAAGTCAGTTCTCGCATGAGATTTTTGTGGTTTTCTTTTGTATTTGGCTTAGTAATGGATTTAAAGCAAGCCAGCGACGATACGTTGAGTAATAAAGTTATATTTATTGGATGGGATGGCTCCATTTTCTGGCAGTTGGAGACTTTTTTTGTTCTTCGGGGTTATGAGAGCACGCTATGGAATGTCCAGTAATACATACACGCATTTGGATTTCAGATTCAGTCAGTGGAGAATGTGACCCCATTTGAACCCCAGGAGGTAAAAGCGGGCTTAAGGATGGCTTGATTTTCAGAGGTATTGAACAAACTCTCTAGAAGCTCCAGCTGTATGTGATTCATTGGAAGAGTGAGGCTTCTTGGCAAGAGACTCACCCTCGATGTCAAATCTTGCTGCTCTGTTTCCGCTACTGCTGTGATACTGTTTCTGCTGGCTTGGCTGCATGAGCTCAGAAGATATTTCTTGGAGATCCCCCACCACCAATATCTCCACCCTTGGATCTTTGCATGCTCAGAGCATGAAATCCAGTTTCAGTCCACAAAGGTGCTGAGTAAATGTTATGGGATGGATAGTGCTAAGCCTTGAGAGGGCTGTGCCGGGGAATAGGAGAGAATAAGAATTCCCACTTTCCCCCTGGCCTTGGAGGACTAATCAAACTGCCACTCCAGTGCTTATGGTGGCACAGGGTTGTGCAGCAACTGCTCTACCTCAAGGGCAGCTAAATGGGGAGTGGGCATGAGTCTAGGTAAAGCTATGCTTCCACCATGCCATGCTCCACCCAGTAAAGGTGGCTGGTTATGCACATGGGATGGGCTGGAGTATTATGTACCCCATGAAGGAGTGTGATCAATTACTCCATTCCCCTCTGTGCAACTGGAGAACCCCAGGACGAGTTGTGTTTCTGGGACACAATGCCTCCAGTTGCTCCCAGTGCGGCCAGTGTCTATGCACCATCCCTTACTATGGGCCATAGCAGCTAATCGGATCTAGCCCTACATAAGCTCTCTAGCAAGGAAGTCTTGCAAAGATTGCGTCAAATTAAATAAAAAGAAGAAACATGATTTGGAGGACGAAGCCCAGGGATAGAAGGGAACTCATTTGCAAGTGGAGAGAACACAATGCAGTTTTTGGGCTGTTTTTTTTTCTGCATGGGACCTAATAAATCTCTTTCTATAAGGAAGGTAGAAAAAGGCAGTTATATTTGTACCAAACATGTCAGAGAGACTAGAAGAATGGGGCCATCCCTGCAAAAACGCTCTTAGCAATGCTGGTACCAAGGTGAGTGAGAGTTTTGAGTATCTGCTAGTCATGCAACTTAGGCCCTTGGGAGGGACAGCTATAGCCTGCACACAGGATTTTCTGGAAACTTTCTCTGTTATGCATCTACATTTTCTCCGTAATTGGGTCAATGCTGCCCTCTCTGTTTTGTTTTGTTTTTTCTTTCCCCTCTCTATCCTCCTCCCTGTTTCAGCTTGTACTCCACTGGGATACATACTGAATGAGATGCAAAAACTAAGGAAGAAAACCAGTAACCCTAACTAATCCACCTACCATGTCAACAATGGATTAGACATAGTTTTCATGATTTATATTTTGGGGGTGCAATTGTAGGCTAGTTCCTTTTTTCTTTCTTTTTAAAAGCAAGATTAAAAAACAAACAAGAAGCTTATTATTTACTAGCATTTATAGGTTTTGCTTTTTATTCAGCTCTTTAAAAAAAGATCTAAGAGTTTTCAGTTGAATTAATTTGGTTTAAGGGTATAAATCCTTTAGCTGAAAACCCTTGCATCAGTAGTTCAGTAATAGCACCCATCGGCTAAACTAAAAACACTACAGCCTTACTTAATAATTAAATGGGGATCTCATTTTAGTCACTGTATCTAGCACCGAATCTAGTGAGCCCGCCAGCTGCGTATTTGCTAACCCAGAAAGTTACAGCTTATCATGTTGTACTGAATTTCTCCCAGTCATTCCAGTCTTATTAATGCCTCAGTGTGGCATAAAGTTTCATTCATTATTCATAATAATCCAGTCAGAGGGCACTCTGAGACCTGATAAATTCTCACCTAAATGACAACGGCTGACAGGGCCTAGGGTTTTATAGCCCTTCTCCTGCCATAGCAAGGTGCTGTGGGCAAAGGTCCAGAATGATCCTCCACTAATGACCAGTGTGATATATGAGCAGCTGCTGATTTTCTGACATGAAGTCTACTCTGCTGAGTATCCAACCTGCTAACAGTGAGCGGTGGATGAATATCTGACAGGCGATATACTTCAGGAACAGGACACAACATTTTTTGTCTCAAGTGAGAACTAACGGGTTAATCCTGTGCCGGAACACTAACAATATTAACACCACCAAAAAATACCCTGGAACACAAGCAATCAGTAGAAGTCTGTAAATTCTGACTGTGCTGATGGGCAAATGAGCAGACGGCTTTCAGTCCTGAAAACTCTTCCTTTTTGGCACACAGAGGGTTGAATAATCATGACGTTAGGAGCCTGTAAATTGCTTTATAAAAATCAATAATCATCCGCTGACGGATATTAATTGCACTTTTTCACAAAGCGAAAAAGCTTCATAATATTTTATTGGTTTTTAATGGCTTCTTTGATACCACAGGAGGTAAGTAAAAAAGTCTTTCTTTTCCCCCCCAGACACAGGGCTCCTTTTTCAAAGAAACATATATATACTTTTCTGAGTTTTAACATTTCCCTTATGTTGGAGGTTCAAATTAGAAGCAGGTGGAGTCCTTTAATTCTTCCCTTCTCCTTTCCTTTCATCAATGACCAATGTTCTATTATGCTGCCTTAGCTTTGCAAAGTTACACAGCTAAAACTGGTGTGTGTATAAATAATTATACGTATATGCCCGTATATGAAGTGTGTGTGTGTGTGTGCACGCGCGGGTTTCATCTTCAATCACATTTAGGGCCTGATTTTAGCAATACATTGATTGATGTCAATGGGAGCTGCGCTTGTAAAAAGAAAATCACCAGACTGACCGTGCTGAAGCCTGAAGTTTTCTGTTAGTTTACAGAATAGCTTACTGTGCATGCAACCAGCAGTGCACAATTTTGCATGCTTCTTTTCTGATGTGCTTCAACCCTGTCCCAAACAGATGAACTCTAACAGGATAAAATTAATCCATTCTCCAATGCTTGGCATCTAGGCTGAGTTTGCCAACAATTATGACATGTAGGGTGAGAGGTTTGTGTGATATGAATGCACTGAGCACTGGATTAGCACCACTAAACTCATTTCACGCAGCCTAGCAAACAGCCCTCAGATGGAGGCAACGTTTGATTACTACTGATCTGGGCTGAACTTGAAATGGTGAGGTAGAGGTGAAATGCTATTGTCTAGCCCATTACTTGAACCATCCATTCTCTCTTCAATATTAATTTTTAACCTATTTTTTTCAGTGTATCCCCAGCAAGACCGAATAAAGACTCAGCTCTAAACAGTGGTTTCCAATACAAATGACCAGGCAGCAAATGGAGAAGCAAATGCACCCTCATTCCCAAACTGATTTATGGAAATCAGCATTAAGTTGGAGAAAAATGTCATTGCAGTGGTACTGGGGCCAGTACTTCATTTATTCCTGAATTGTATATACATCCGGTTTATTGTTGCTGCCAGAATTACTTGAGTCTGACCGGCCCAGTGGCTGCAGGGGCGAGTAAGGTGTACTACAAATATTCTGCATGGTACCTCTAAAAGTAGCAAAAATTCAAGACATGCTAACAGCATATGCTCTTCTTCCTCTGGCTCCTAAGAACCCCAGGTCACTGTCCAACCCTTCTTAGCAGAGTTTCATGACATTGTGTGGGCCAAGCACATAAGCTCATTCACTCCATCCATACCGTGTGGGCAGACTGGCAAGAGGACCATCTTGAATGGACTTCCAAGAGACTTTTTGGGCTCAGGAACTATTTGAAAGTCCTTGTCTCGCTTTCCCCTGCTCTCCCTTGGTTCTCCTGTCGCAGCAATGCAACCCGGACATCTCTGGAGTATGCTTTCAGGAAAGACACTGTAATGGCTTAAGGCCAGTGGATTGCAGACAATTCCCATGGAACTAAAAAAGCGCCTTATTTCCTTGGCCGAAGTTATACTAAGGATATTCAACATTAGACTCCCACACTGCGGCTGGAAGTGTGCTTCCCAGCACGAGTAGACAGACACATGCTAACTCTGCTCGAACTAGTGCACTAAAAATAGCAGTGTGGGCAGGCATAGCATGCACAGTGGCCCGGGCTACCCACCTGAGTATGTACCCACCAGTGCCGAGCAAGCTGTTGCCCATGCTATTTTTAGCACTCTAGCTCAAGAGCTAGCATCTCTCTCTACTCAAGCTGGGAAGCACACTCCCAGCTGCCTACAAGGGACAACTTTGCTTGACCTGTTTTGAGTACTAGCACTTCTGTTGATAGGTGCACAGAGAAGGTGTACATGAACTCTATAGAATGTAGGGTGACCAGATCACAAGAGTAAAGTATCAGGACACATGGGGTGGAGGGTGATATACCGTATCATATAGAAACGTGTAAAAAATATTATTAGTAGTAAATTAGTAATGGTATATGCATAACATCAACAATTACAATATAATATCGCTAACACAATATACTGTAGGTGTAAACTGATAATTAACCCATTGTATTAATTAAAAAGTGGTTTGATCTTCTTATCTCATTTTCATTTGATAACTTACCATGGCATAATTAATTACACATTGAAACTCTGCTAAAATGATCATTAATGCTGAGTAGTTGCAATCCCTGGTTAAACATACAGATTTGTTTGTGCACTAAACAAATAACATGGGTAAACAGTGCGTGGTTTTATTCACTCAAAAAATCAACTTCAAAATTTGCATACCTGGCAGACATGCCAGCAATCAGTCTCATACTTCTTCGATGACTTTGCCATAGTCATGACTTGCTTCTGGACAATCACAAAGCTATAGAAGTTGTTGCAACTCAGCCGGTAATTCATTTTGACAAGGTTTTCACATCACGCCAAGTCTATGCTGCTTCGACCTTGGGTCCATGCACCTTTCATGATTGAAAATACATGCTCTGTGTACACATGCTGACTAGTATACTGAACATGCATGACACACACTTTGTCATGTTCAGGAATTTGGTGCTACCATTCTTGTTTCTTAGTACATGAGACCAGAGTTCCCGAACTGAGGATTTGCCAGGCTCCATCTTGAAGTTGATGTCTTTGATGAGGCAGTACTCACCACAGAGCTGATCAAGATCCACTGTTTTCTGTAAGTTTACAGCGGTCACAGCCGCAGACAGATCCCTGTATTCGAATTGTCTATTAACTTTAATGTTCCATCACTGAGTATTGAACAAGTAGCCAGTTGTCGAAAAATCAAAGCATTTCTCCAGGTATTGGACCAACACATCATAAAATTTCATGAAGTCTTTCCGGAGACATTCTCCAGTGAGAGGTAGCAATTTAATGCATTTTCAACTTTGGCACCAAAGAATTTGTCATGCTCCTGTAGCTGAAGTTTAATTCTCAGATTATTTGTGGCATACACTTCACATGCCATCACACTCTTGTTTTCCAAACAGAGTACAGTATTATTGAAGACTTTAAGGAGATTCTAGAGGAAAAACAGATGAGCCTCAACTTTGGTAGGTGGCTCACCTTCGTCACCGTTTTCTCTGTTGGAGAGCAGCATTTATAGAGATTTAGGACACTTGTTGCTGCCCAGAGAAACAAAGTAGCTCTTAACAGCCTGCCACATACTTACAAGCCTGTTTACAGCTGGCAAAAGACTCAACCAGCATGTTTGGAACGTGGCACAGTAAACTGGCATACTCCCTATCCACAAAGTCAAACATATCCTTTGGTGCAGCTGCTCTGTTAGCAGAACTGCTGAAATGATTGAATGTCTTAGTCACCAGAGTCTCAGTGTCAACTTGCAGGGTACTGCTAGCATGTTTCACGTTTTTGTGCACAATGTGGCTGGGCAATTTGCAGGCAAGATGTTTTCATTTTGTTTTTTTAAATTCTGATACACTGATTGTTGCTTTCGATAATTCAGGTTTGCATTATCATTACAATAGGAATACGCTTTGGTCAGGTCTAGTTTGTGTGTTGCAAGTTTTTCAAGCAATGTGTTGCTAATAGCCTCTGCAGTCTCTTTGCTTTGCTCATAGAAGTCTAACAGTGTATCTTGGACCTCACGTTTGGGTGTACAGTATCTCAGTAATAAGGGGTACGTTTTCACATTGCTCTTGTTAGATGTATCTGTGGCAACTGAGAAATAGGGACCATCTGGCTTGCTGACATCTTTTAAAAGTTTAATAAGAGCGGCAACAGCACATTTTTGATCATTGCCTTCCCTGTAGTCTGGCCACAGCTGACGTGCTTCATGATTGTTGACTCTGGATACAAGGTAGGTGCCAGTTTAAGTTCACAGTCACACGAGTGATGAGTGTGGATGGAATACTGTGTGGTACACCTAAGTTAGCTCAGCAGCGATAACTTGGTTATTGAAGGATTCATTTGGCCTGCTGAAAAAATTTGAGACCAGGGTATTTTTCTTGAGTCTTGGTGTGTTCATGGTTTTTTGGATCAGCTCAATGCTTAACATCAGACTCACCACCATGGGAAATGCCAAATTCCTTCCTGCAAGAGCTTCCAAAAAGGTCTTGAATCACACTCCTACGATTTCTGAATCCAGGTGTGTTTTCCCATTCTGTCCTGTATCTGCACTGTCTCTTTTTGTTTTTTCATAGTTGCCTCCTCCTGACTTGCCTTTGCCATTTCTGGGTTTTTGTCTGAAGGTTAGATGCAACTGAAAAGAACCATGCAGTGTCTGTATGCATACACATGTTATGTGCTCACTGTAGTTTGTACTATGGTACATACTGTGGTCCAGAACTGTAATGCCAACTACATATCCCTACTATAAATTGTATTACACTGGAAAACTAACCAAAATCAAAATTCCCAGAAGATAACATAAACCACAATCGGGTTTAACAAATAGGACAGCCCAAATCGACAATTTTGTTTCACTACCAAGTTTTAAATTTTACCTGAATATCAGGACAAATGGCAACCCGATTGTACACCAAGTAGGATGTGGGATGAAGAGTTAAATTCGGGATGTCTGGTCACCTGAAAATTAGAAAGCAAATGTTTTTCTGGCAAGTTGTGGCTTTGATTTTTGAGGATTTGGAGTAAAAGTGCTCCTGGATTCTTCTATGGTTGCCATAATGACTTAAAATATAACTGCACTGCTCATTCTTATGTTGTCCTTCTATCCTACTTACCCATATGCCTTTTCCTTCTCTCTCATTCTATCCGCTCCCTTTAAAAAACAAACAAAGCTTAACATTTCTCTTGGGTCCTGCACTAGGTACGTTATTCCCTTGCTGTCTTTGTCCTGAGAGGTAAACCTAGGCAGTTTTCTAGTGCTCCTCTGCTACCTCGATCAATAACGGTGCCTCCTACCTCCTGTGCTGTTTCTGCTGTTCCGTCTTCTGTACTGGGTAATACATATGCTGAACTCAGAGCAGAGCCATAACAAACAGAACATCTGCACTGCCATTGAGGGAGCAGAATCAATGAGCTCTTTGCCTGAAGCTTTCGGCATGGGGGAAGTGGTCAGAGAAAACTCTAATTATGTGCAAGATACCCATAAAAATGTGTTGTTTTAATGATTTTCATCAGTGTGGTGGGACAGTGGGATATGTTACTAATATGGCTGGGCCTTGGTGAATTTTCTCAGTCTAACAATTCCACTTTCAGTGACTATGCAGCATGGATCTCATCTATGCCAGGAGCACATCAGTCAAAAATAGGCCATTCAGTGTCGCCTCCAAAGCTTTTGATGAGCTTACTAGACTCTCCCTGTTTTTAAGGTGACTTACGATTTAGTTTCAAGTTCCTTTATACTAAGTAGATAAATAGAACTGCTGGGTTTCTTTCTGTTTATTTGAACTATCTAGAAGAGATTCTCTTACTGTAGCCTCATAATTAAAGGTGGACTTTAAAATATACTTAAAATATACATGAAATAGTTTTAAAAATTAGCTGTAAAATGCTGTAAAGAAGAAAATATTTTCAAAAATAGGAGCCCAAAGTCATGTTCCTAAATACATAGTTAGACACCTTCATAATTGGCCTGATTTTCAAAAATGACGAGTATCCAAAAACCATACTGACTTCAGACGGAGTATTTGATGCTCAACGCTTTTGAAAATAAGGCCACTTAGTTAGATGCCTAAATATTGGCTTTTAAAGCTCCGATTTTTGAAAATCCTGGTGTAAATGGATTAAATTTTCTTATTAGTATTTATTAAATATTTCCCTTTCACAGAAGGATAGATGAACAGGGTAGGACCCTAACAAAAGAAAAAGATTCCATGTAAAATAAGCTCTCTACAGAGCAAATTTTTCTCCCAAATACTGCAAGCGCTCCATATACCCAAGTGCAGGAAATAATGGATTTTAATGCATATGTTTCCTAATTCCCTCCAGGATTTTACTTACCTTGAGAGTCCCTTCAGGGCTATAATGGTAAACATTTAACAAGAGGAACTCCCCTTCCCTTCTGTAATCACCTCACATAATGTTCACTGATTAATTTACTTTAATAAGGGGAACTGCATTTCCCTTCGGTTGGGGGCTGACTGCATTACAGCTGGGAATTCTACTTTTCAACTGTTTCCTCTCCAAGGTTTTGCAATTAGACGTTTCAGTTTGTGTCTCACTAAGAGTGAAAAATAAACAATATCTTGTTTGGCAGAAAACAACCCTGGCTTCTTCTGAAATTTTAAGAAATCTCTCTAAATTTCCAAGATATGTTTTTAATAATCTGTGGATAACACTTGTACTTCTGGTCAAATTTAGGGTCACCTCATGGCAACCCAGTCACCTGGTCTTGTTTCATAATTTATCCATTTAAAGTATATAGTATCTTTCTAATATGCCAGTCATCAAGCTTGTCCTAGAAATTGTGGCTAGGAGGTAGGCACCCCAATCCCGTGGAAATTCCATGGCACTTTGGAGCCGTTCTCTTTTAGGCATCTTTGGGAGTCTCCATATGCATGTTTTTCTCCACCTTTATGAAGCCAATGCAAAGTGTCTTCCCTTTATCCAGTGGTTAAAGTAGATTGAAACAGGAGAGGGAGCACAGTTTCCATGGGAGAACAATTGCAAAGAGCAGTTGGCAAATAGTTGTCTCAGTCCTAGCTCAGCCTGGTCATGGTCATTTGAAGACTATAAAATTATTTCCTTTTAAGAACGAGAATGACTTTGTACAGGGAGATAAAAGGGCGGAGGACCACAGGCTAGTGTATCATGCTTATTGCTAAAAGCAGCAAAAACTGATAGGCCTTTCAGCAGGCCTGTGTAGCCTTGACATGACTAAGCTAGGAAGGGAGGGGAGCCCCTTTATCGACCTTTGCCTGACCCTGCTCTCACTGATGCTCTGGTGGATGTGTTGGGATCTGTGTTTCAGGAAAAGAACAATAGGTTTATTTATGTATGCCCTGTGGGAGATATTTGTCCCGGCCTCGAGATACGCTAATTCTGTTAGAACATACATCGCTAATTAAGTACGCTGGTAATCTTAGGTCTAGCTTTTGATGTTTTTTTTTCTTGTTCCTTGATGTGTTATTGTCCCCTAACAAAGATAAATGGGAGGATCTCTGTTTGGACTCAGTGGTGAGTGTGTGTGTGTGTTTTGGATCCTATGAAGACAGGTGGAAGATCTGGCCAATCGTAAAGCCATTGCTGTTCCTACTCGAAAGCCGCCCCAGACTTCGGTAATTATTGAGGGTTGGGGTGTTTTACTAACCTGTTGAGGACATGAGTAAATGCTTGACCCTAAGTGAAACAGCTTTGTAGTAAGAGCACTGTTGTGTTATACTGTTTCTACCAGTCTATCTATCAGCTGGATGGCCATGTCTCCATTTCACTTATTTCCTAATGCTACCACGCACAAAGTAAAGTTACCACGAGCTTTGGGTTGGCAAAACCTTATGGAATTCCTTATGGAATTCCTGCCCAATGCACAAGGGCATAGTTGGCAATTACAGCTAGGAAAACTACTAATTACTAATTTTTTTTTTCCAGTGGTAGTTCCAAAAAAACTGAAAAATATTCATTTGGGTTGAACTGAATCTGAATTTTTGGTGAATCAAAAATATTTATTTGGTATCTGTTCCAGGGTAGGAATTCAAACTGTGGGTCTAGCTTCAAAAAACCCGAACAAATTGGCTGATCCGATAATCTCTCAAAGGTTGGCCACACTTTGTACACCACAGTATACTGAAGGCCAAATTCTGTTCTGTTTCTTTGGTGTAAGTCTGGAGTAACTGAATTTCAGTTACTCTCCAAATCTTATATCAGTGATTAGGTGGTGCTGGTGGGATTCCTGGCCATTGCCATAAATGTAGTTGCTTGAAGGCATGTTTTCTGATGTTTTCATGATACCAGACCACATTCAAGCAGTTGGATACGTGGCAGAAATCTCTAGCTTTGGTGGGCTTTTCTGGCAGTACCTTGCCTTAGGAGGAAAAACACCGTAGCGCAGTACAGCACTTATTGCAAAGCTATATTTTTTGTGTAGTAGGTGGACGGGGACTATTCATTTCAAATACAAGTTTCAGGAAGATAAAAAGAAAATTTGTTTTGTTTTGTTTTTTTGTGACAGTTCTATGGTTTGTCTCTAGGCATATTGAGAGCTGATTTTCATTTTACCACATCAAGACAACTGTCTGAACTGCAATCCAAACTGAATTCCTTCAACAACAAGCCACTAGTATCACTCGTAGTTCCAATTGTTCACACTTCTTTTGTGTTCACTCTCTCCAGGAAGTCTCACTTCCCCAGCCCACTGCCTTGGGCTAATAGTTTGTAACAAAGTTCAGTCTCTAAAATGTCATATATAAGTGGAGAAAGGAAAATCATAAAAGAGAAAGATGAAAACATTTACCACTCTGGTTCCCACACACTCAGTTTCTCTTGGGTCTCTTGATTCATCAGCCAGTTAGCAGGGCATGCATCCACCTACACTGTTCCTGCTACCATTGGTCTCTCCAGTATTACTGGGGTACCATTCATCAAAGGAGGCTCACTGAAGAACGATGTAGTGTCCATGCTGGCAATTGATCCAAGAAAACAACTCACATTACTGAACGCCACCAAGGGCCCACTCCTCTTTCTCCTCAGTAACTTAAAAAAACGTTAAAAGGCCAGCAGCATTTTACTGAGGTGGCAAGAGTTAACATAATATGCCAGGTTACAAGGGAAAATTGTATACACATACCTATCTTGATAGGGGGCTGAGAGTTAGCAGAAAAAGATAGTAAATTCTCTGCCAGCATATCCAGTTGGAAAGAAGTAATTCTTTCCAGGACATCCGATTGTACTAATACATATCCATGTGGTGGAGTTCTGCAGGCGAAGACCATATGATTGAAACATGGCATCTATATTTTTCACTGTCACTTGTACAATCATGTGTTACAAATGTGCCAATCCCAAACACATGCTATGTTATGTGTGGGTATTCTGTTATTTTTATACACAAAAAATATGGAACCAGATTGTGAGTCCTTGTGCACAAAGAATAACATATTACTCTAGAGGTAAACCCAGTGACTTCACAGATGCAATTTATGAAGAAAGGTATTACTAAATGAGAGAAGGGACCTACTGTGATTGAAATTGCATTAGCAAATGATTGAGTCCTGGACATCTCAGCTAATAGCCATCAATGGACCTATCCTCCATGAACTTATCTAAAGCTTTTTGAACGCAGTTATACTTTTTGTTTTTGCAACCTCCCCTGGCAATGAGTTCCACAGGTAGACTGTGTCTTGTGTAAGAAGTATTTCCTTGTTTGTTTTAAACCTGCTGCCTAGTAACTTCATTGTGTGATGTGAAGGGGTATAGAACACTTCTCTATTCACTTTCTCCACACCATTCATGATTTTATAGACCTGTGTCATACTTCCCCTTAGTTGTCTCTTTTACAAGCTGAACTGTCCCAGACTTTTTAATCTCTCCTCATCTGGAAGCTATTCCATACCCCTAATCATTTTTGTTTTCCTTCACTTTACATTTTCCAGTTCCAATGTATCTTTTTTGAGATGAGGTGACAAGAACTGCACACAATATTCAAGGTGTGAGTGCACCATTATATAGTGGCATTATGATGTTTTTTGTTTTATTATCTGTCCCTTTCCTAATGGTTCCTAAGATTCTGTTAGCTTTATTGATCGCTACCACACACTGAGCAGATGTTTTCACAGAACTATCCACGAGGACTCCAAGATCTCTCTCCTGAGCGGTAACAGCTAATTTAGACCCCATTATTTTGCATGTATAGTTGGGATTATGTTGTCCAAAATTCATTACTTTGCATTTATCAACATTGAAATTCATCTGCCATTTTGTTGCCCAGTCACCCAGTTTTGTTAGATCCCTTTATAATTCTTTGCAGTCAGCTTTGGATTTAACTATCTTGAGTAATTTAGTTTCATCTACAAAATTTGCCACTCTCCGTTCAACTGTTTTCCAGATCATTTATGAATATATTGAACAACACAGGTCCCTGAAGAAGCTCCTTGGGGGACCCTACTGTTTACCTCTCTCCACTGTGAAAACTGATAATTTATTCCTACCTGTTGTTTCCTCTCTTTTAACCAGTTACTGATCCGTGAGAGGACCTTTTCTCTTATCACATGACTGTTTATTTTACTTAAGAGACTTTGGTGTGGGACCAAGTCATGTCCTTCTGAAAGTCCAAGTACAGTATAATCACAGGATCACCATTGTTTGTGTGTTTGTTTACACCCTCTAAAAATTCTAATAGGTTGGTGAGGCATGATTCCCTTTAAAAAAGCTATGTTGGTTCTTCCCCCAACATGTTGTGTTCATCTATATGTCTGATAATTCTGTTCTTTACTAAATTTTCAATCAGTTTTCCTGGTACTGAAGTTATGCTTAATGGCCTGTGTTTGCCAGGATCATATCTGGAGCCTTTTATACAAATCGGTGCTACATTAGCGATCTGCCAGTTACCAAGTTCAGAGGCTGATTTAAGTGTTAAGATATATCCTACAGGATATATATAGGATATGTATACCAATTAGGTCTGCAATGTCATATTTGAGTTCCTTCAGAACACTTGGGTGAATAACGTCTGGTCCTGGTGCTTTATTACTGTTTTATTTATCAGTTTGTTCCAAAACATCCTCTATTGACATCTCAATCTAGGACAATTTCTCAGATTTGTCACCTAAAAAGTATGACTCAAGTGTGGGAATCTCCTTCACATTCTCTGCAGTGAAGACCAATGCAAGGAATTCATTTAGCTTCTCCACAATCGCTTTGTCATCCTTGAATGCTCCTGTAGTACCTTGATTGTCCAGCGGCCCCACAAATTGTTTGGCAAACTTCCTGCTTCAGATGGACTTAAAAATTGTTGGTGTTAGTTTTTCTGTCTTGTGTGTGTCTTCAAATTCTTTTTGGTGTGCCTAATTATACTTTTTATGCTTTACTTGCCAGGGTTTATGCTCCTTTCTATTTTCCTCTGTAGGATTTGACTTCCAAGTTTTAAAGGATGTCTTTTTGTCTTTAACGGTCTTTTTTATTCTGTTTAGCTCTCGTGGCATTATTTTGGTCCTCTTACAGCATTTTTTTTTCATTTGTGGGGAGGGATATAGATATTGTTTGAGCCACTATTATGATGAGGAGGGAGGAAGTTTTTTCTCTGGGAAGGGCCAGAGGAAGGCAGATTGAAGAAAGCAATAGGGATAGAATTAATCCCTATGGTGCACCCTGTAAAGTAGGTAAAATACAGAAAGGAAGTCCTGCAGTGTGGTGCTCCAGCAAAGAAAGAAGGAACGGGGAGGACCTAGGGAGAAGCAGAGTTCTGGGAAGCTGTGATAAACAGAGGTTCCAGAGAAACAATGCAACAAGTTTAGAGTTAGGAAGTGGCCTAGAGAAAGAGTAGCATATCTAAATGATCAGATCTAGCCACTTAACATAGTGTCCATGGGCTGCAACCCAGAAGAGGATGGGCCTAGGCTCCCTTAGGAAGGGGTGCACAAGCCTAGCATAATTAGTACTGAACCCAAGGTGGGCTGAAGATTGAGCCTAAGGGATAGGCCAAAGAATAGCTTGAGGGGGTAGAAAGATCTTTTGTGTTGGGATGTGGTTTTTTGGGGGATTTAGCTGGAGTGCTCAGTCCTGGGCAGAATCAGGTCACAGTAGGGTCAAGTTAACAGGGACACTTGAGGCAAAGGCTCCTGAAGTGCTATGTCCAACATGAGGAGGGAGTGCTACAGGGGTGCATACAACTGCTTATTGAGTGTCATCCATCCTGTGCCCCGAATGACGGGTGTGAATGGGGCGGGAGGAGAGGGGGGTTCTGTGAAAAACATATTACATGATCATGTGATTTAGACTACACTTTAATGCATACGTTCAAGGGATTCAAAGTAAAGTTGCCCAGGTAACCTAAATTCGGGCAAGTCATAATTCTATCTTGGTGTTGCAGCCCTAAGAATATTTTTATGTAATTGAATTATTATGACTAATTGGTAAATGGAGGCATATAGAGATTAAGGCCAAAATTCTGAAGAGCATCCAGTCACTTTGGGTGAATCCATTTTGGTTCAAATTAGTAAATGCTTTTTTTTCCCCCCTGCATATATTTTTAAAGACCAGAGGTAGTGGGACTGATTTTCCTTAATCTCTGGTGTAAACCAAGAGAAAGTCCCTGAAAGATAAGAGCTACCACTGTATAACTCTGGAGAGTTAAATCCCCTTAGAGAAATATTTAGGGTTGTTTTTAACTCAGGGCATTTCTATGTTACAAAATTAAGTCAACCTAACTTACATTGGCATACAGGTGACACAGTAATTTTATTCCTCGTGTGTGTCTATACTTCGCTCCTTGTGGTAGTGGTGCACATCCTCACCAAGAGCACTTGCATTGATTGAGCTGGCAGTGTGGGATGGCCTCTGAAAACCAACAATAGTCCACGTAAGCAACGCAGTGTCTACATTGATGTAGCATTGACCTTTCTATATGAACATTGATTCTACATCTCTTGTGGAGGTGGAGTTAAGTCAGTGTAGTGAGCGAATGTTATTGGTGGGAGTGAAATCTTAGTGTAGATGCTTCCGTAGTTAGATGAACATAAGATGCCTTCCATTGACCTACCTCTGTACTGCAGGCCAAGGCATAATCACCTCAAAGAGGAGGATTCCATGCACTGGGGAAGCAACAGGTGTGCACCCAAGATACAGGAGTGTGTGGTAGTTTTTTTTACCCATTCAGGATCAGATTGTACCTGGTTCTGTTATGACTATGTTGGACATTAAAGGGGAATAAGAATTCTCCTGTCTTGCATGGCCATATTAAGGTTACCTAGATGTTGGGTCCAGGTCCTGTGCGGTGACGGCTCATCTCCCCCACCCTCTGCCCGCCCACCCACCCCCACAGACACACACACGAATAAGTGAATAACTAAGGGTGGGGAATTATTGGAGCTATGACTCATCCCAGATGAGCAGAATGTATGCGGGGTTGCAAAAGGATGATGCAGCATATTCATCCTTGTGGAACAGGGGAGCTCTGGAGGACGTAGCTGAACACACAATCTTTGCCAAGACAGAAAGGACTGTTCCAAGGAAGACATTTTCCTACTCCTTTGCTAATTGCCTCCCCCTCCTGCAAGTTGTTCAGAGGTCTGTCTACACTGCAGAGAAGTGTGTTCTTACCTCAGGTTAGCTAACCCGCATTAGCTAACTTGGGTTAAAATCTCAGTGGAGACACAGAAACTGACTTTTAATGTGGGTAGCAGCTTGAGTTCCGTCACTGGCTGCCTGATAATTTTGAACTTGAGCAGCAAACCTCAGAGAATAGCTGAGTCACCGTGGATTCGGTGCTAATTTAACCTGAATTCACTAACCTGGGGTGAGATCCACCTTCTTTGCAGTGTAGACATACCCAGGGCATAACTGGCAAAGAATGGAAGGGTCAGCAAGGGTCTGCTCCAACCTTTACCAACATTTGAGATTCAATCACTTGTAGGAATTTTTCCTGTTGAGTCTGGCCCAGCAGTGAGAAGACACCTGAGCATATGTAATATTAATCAGTGAACAGAGACCCCCATCTGGTGACTGCACTGGACTTTCTGTGTGTGTGTCAGTGCAGCAGATTTCTCGAGTTTGTGCTATAAGTGGGACCCATATGTTTCACAGACAACAGCTTGCCTGTGTCGGCCAAAAGGGAACCTATCCCTGGTTAAACTAATAGAAGCTGCGATAAACCTGTCTCAGCTGGAATTTGCTTTTGGCATAAATTTCATCTAGTTCATCCAAATAGCCCACCTGTCATCACTGGGGTGGTTCCTGTGAAACTCTGTCCATCACCAAGCTAAATTGGCATCTCCAGAAACACCACTTACTTCCAGAAGTGCCAGCTGAGTGCCAAAATTTTGTATTCACTTTGGCTTTGAAGTGATTCCAGAAAGGCTTATTCACCATGTTAATGGTTAATCCCAATGAGAGATGTAAAAAGCTTTCCCAGAGGACAAGAGGAAGTAAGGCACTGACAATTAGTCAAACTGTAGCTTTGTTACAGTTCTGAAAGCTGTTTTTGTTTCAGTTTTAGTACTCTTGCTTTTAATCTGGGCATAGTGAAATTAGACAGTATGTTGTATTGGTTCAATAAGCGGGTTAGAAATGCAGCTAGCATTTTAGCCTATAGCATTTAGGCTTGTTGCAGCTTACGGTGCATTAGTGACATTAAGTGGCTAAAATATACCAGTGCAAGTTAGAGAGTCTTGAGTGGCAAAGGTCTGAACTGGGTCCAGATCCTAACTTCTGTAAAGTTCAGGGATGTTTAGATGCAGGGTTTCCATTTGGTCTCAGCTGTCTTGCAAATGCAATGGAAAATTAAATAGAAAGTGAACTATGTGTGTTGCAGAGAATGAAATAATAACAACAATAGCATATATTTATGTAATGCCTTCCATTTTGAAGGTTTCCAAATCACTTTTCAAACATATACATCATTGCCAGTAAAATGCAACGAACATGGGATGTTGCACCCTGCAAAACAAAAGAAAAAAACCCCCATCTCCACAATTGGCTGCAAGCAGATGGAAATAAAGGGACTTTTTGTGTGATTTTGGTCAAGGAAGCCAGAGCAAACACTGACTCTTCTGAAAAGTGCAATGGGCCATTGAATGTCCATGCAGTGCCGTTAAGTCCTCTGATGTTAAGGTCTCTTGAAAAATCCACATGCAGGAAAAGTCATGGAACTCATCATGGTCAAGATTAAGAAAAGAAAACTCCAAAAATGAGAGAGTGAATAATGCAAACATCATATGAGGATAAATGTGGTTTCTTGGCTTCCTGCATAATGAATGGCTATTTCAGAAGTAGGCACTCTTTCTTCCGAGTCAGTTTCGAACCAATGTGCTAGAGGGTACTTTTTTTTTAAAATATGCTTTTGTTGTGACAAGAGCATAAGAGATCTTACACCACTCTTCAGTGTAAAGGATATTATCACCCTTGATAGTCTGGCCAGATTTGAATTTGGAAATTATTGTTCACCTAACTAAAATTCCCCTTGTAATTTAATTGGGTATGCCATTGTTCACTTTCTGTCTTATGGTAGTGTAAGATACTGAGTTGTTTTTTAAAAAAAATTGCTGCGTTCCTCCCCAGAGTTAACTGCATTTTAGTGGTTAATGAAGTAATCCACCTAAATTACAGAATTTCTGTGACGCTTGCCTAGTGAAGCACATCGGCATCCTTCTTAAAAACTGCTGTTGAAGTTAAAGAGGATTCCATCTGGTGGTAGCATTTCTCTGCTCCTAGACATATACTTTTAATTAATGTTGGGTAGACAAAGCAGAGTCCGGGACTGAATGACCTTACCTGCTGCTAAAATTATGCCATAAATGTTTTCTATTTCTTGTGTCTTCATGAAACAAGGTGCGTGACGTAGTATCTTTTTAATTGAACCAACTTCTGTTGGTGAGCGAAAGAAACTTTCAAGTCACACAGAGCTCTTCTTCAGGTCTGGGAAAGGTACTCCCAGTGTCACAGCAAAATGCAAGGTGGAACAGATTGTTCAGCTTGTGTCTCACTCTCATCAACAGAAGTTGGTCCAATAAAAGATAGTACATCACCCACCTTGTCTTTCTAATATCCTGGGACTGACATGGCTACAACTATATTGCATCTTCACGGACCTTTCATGGCTTCAACTTACCATTAAAACTATAATCTTTTAAGGAATTGGACCTGCCAGGAGGGAGAAAAATATTTCATTGCTAATACAGCTTTTTAAGTTAACTAATGTGGCAGTTAAACATGTCTCTTAAGCACTGAAACTCTCAGCCTTGAGACACCTCCAAAGCCACTCAGCTGGAATTGGCTATCCAAGTGCCCTCAGTGGCTTTAGAAATCTTCATCTAAAGTTTCTTTCCTGGAGTGGGGTTGGCTGCTAAGAAACTGACACACTCTACATTCCACACAGTTTATCAAACTGTATTAGAGAGTCTAAAAGGAGGGTGATAGAGGCTACATTGGGTGAAAATGACATGGAAAATGATAGTTGGCATTTCCTAACAAAGCAAAGTCAGAGAGACAGTCTAATTATCAGGGTCTAATAACCTATGCATAGACAGTATCTTGGTTCTGAGGTCCCTGGTATGATCCTTTGGTTATATCAACAACCACTGCTACTGGGATACTTTTTGTATTTGGAGTTTATTTTCCATTATTGCTAGAGGCCTTCAAATCCCAGATAGTCAAAATATCTTTTCAGTGCTGCCTGCTGGGCATTTAACAAGGGCTCTTGTAATAGGACCCAGTACAAGTATTAACATGAATGAAAAATGCAGGGGCCAACATCGCACCACAGGCTGCAAGGTAGCCAAGTGGAGGCAGCTGGAGAAAAACAGAAAAAAGTAGACAATGACCCTTAGTGCCTCAAGGCATTGCTTCAAAAGGTGTCAACACCAATTAAATTGTAAAGGCTCTGTCAGCTTCTGAAAAGTTATCCAGACAGGGAGAGACAGAACAAAATCAAAGGGTCTGAAATGTGGTTTTGTATATTTCACAGTAGACCTGGTGTACACACATGCCTGACAACTTGTGATCCATACGAGATCCTTTAAAAGAAATGTGGTCATGCTTGGAAAGTGAAAAAGAGCCTAATCTCGAGGGCATATTGGTATTTTAGGATGTCCCAAGTGTTCATCTTTAACTATTGTTGTTGGAAGTGTTTCCTAAATTAAAAATGGAAAATACTAGGCTGGTCAAAAAATGGACAACGATTTTGTGGAGGGGGTGGGGAGAAATCATCTAAACGTTAAAAAAATTGAAAAAATTCAACAACCTACTCCAGCAAAATAGTTGTTGGCACCATTTATCCCATGTTGGATTTCCTTGAAGTAAATAACACACAAGTCTCCCAGCATGTTTGTCACTGTGTAAAGTATCTCTTGTTGGCAAAAAGCACAATTGCATTGGCTTCTTTTTTTTTTGCTGGTAAATGAACACACACACAAAATTGTGAAAGCTCCTACCCCCTCCCCCTTACTAAGAGTGTGAGAGCATGGTAACATTTTGCGTTTCCTGTGTATTGTCTTTGAGGAGGTTAAAATAGCTAGTGTTTATGGACAAAGGTATCCTATTTATGATCCATTAGATGATGTTTAATACTTTAGCCAAGGGATCAGTGTGATATATATGAACACTTATTGGATGGTTTTCAAAATGACAGCAGAATGGTGGATTCTCATACTGAATAAAACTGGGAGGAACTGTCAGTAGGGTGCTGACATTATAACTGGAGGTAAGTAGTTGTCTTTGACTGTAGTTTCTAGATTGTCACAGGAGAAACTAAAATGCCTCGGGTTGTAAGTAGATTAAATGATAGTTAGTCTCCTCTGTGCTGCTCATTGAAAATAAGGAGAAAAGACTTTGCTGATTTTTTTTTTCTTTCCCCACTAGTTAAAACAAGGAATTCAAAATGTGGTTGGTGATCTTGGAATTTGCTTGCAGAGCATCCTTGTGGCAATTCAAGAGACTGCAGTATGTTAAAGTAACCTTTGTGTAGGTATGCTCAGCTGCAGGTTACAGGGATAGCACATGCTTTGTGTCTAAGGAGTACTAAATAATGCATCATATTGAGCCCTAGCTGGTGTAGTAGCAAATGATATAATAATTTCATTGTTTAGACACCAAATGACTTTGCTCCTTCCAATCTGAGTCAAGAGGTGATAAAACAAGGAACTGGCAATCAGCACAATTGAAAACAGTAATGAATTTTCTCTGAGTTTTTGTATTTTCATATATGACAAGTAGGTCCTAATTCTGCCTTCAGGGTCAACCATGCAACTCCCTGAGTTTCACTAGGACTGCACAACTATGATGGCAGAATTTGGCCAACAAACTCTAGTTTAAGGCTTACGGAGGATGGTTAAAAGAATAGATAGAAAGATAGTATTATCTATTACCTTCTAAAAGACTTTTCCAGAAGGGTAGGTGAGTCAGTTCATGTAATACAATAATCATCTTGAAAATTCCCAGAATGCTCTCATTTAACTAGAGCTGAACGTTTTTCTAGACTCAAGTAAGTTGGGACAATGGTAGTTTCCCGTTACTTTGTCATCATGCATCTTTGAACTTCCTGATTCTGTTTGGGACTGGAAACAGAAATGCCAAGATACCATGAGAAACTATAAGAACAACTTCTGGGTGAATAGAAGGAAATGCCAGAAATCTTATGAGTCTGTTTCTGCTGGAGCTTCAGCTCAGTGTTGCAAACTCAAGATGTTCTCATAAGCTTCCAAAATGCCTAGAGTACTTAAATGAACAAAATCATCAGACTTTATAGGGCTCACCGAGATCCAATGTCTGTTTCTGTTTCTGTGAGAAACTTGGCAATGTTTTTACAAGAATTTACATCAAAATGTAATTGAGATGACTGTCCTAAAACCAAGTGAAACTGTCTGTGATCCAACCCCTGATTTATTTGTGAGTGTGCATGCACATGTGTATATATAAAAACCCTAGATTTTGTGAGTGTGTGCATATAGATCACGCACGTGAGTGCGTGCGTGCACAGACACACATGGAAGTTTGCTGCACCCATAAAAGGGTGAGTACAGAAGCTGCCATGTTCCCCTTACCACAGACCAAAGGACTACATGAACCATGAGCAGCACTGCTTCAATATGGAAGTAATCGTATTCCAGATAGTTATTTGTTTGGGAGATCTTCTAGGCATTAGAATTGATCACTTAGAATTAGCCATAAGCAACTCACAGCAGACAATCACCAGTTTCAAGTAAGGAGAGATTATGTGTCTAAGGCCTGTATAAGGCAAGTGAAGAGGACATGGACAAGTGTTTTGGTGTGTCTGGGGGATAAGTGATTCCTTAGTGCTATGCCTGCCTGCTTATTAGTGGTTTGCTTTTCAGTTGCAGAGAAGAGGATTCTATGTGAGTAAAGAGGATACTTATGTGAGTAAAGCAAGCTGGATTTGTGCCTCCTCTATGATATAATTGTAAAACAGCATGGCAAGGCTGTGATGTCTTTGCCTTTCTTTTCATTAATTAAAAAAATCTGTTATTAAGATTGTAATTCTTTGGAAGAATTATTTGAATGTAGTCTTTACACGCAGATGCTGATTGCATTATGCAGACATGTCTCTGATTGTCTTTTGTATGAACTTGATTTGATTCATTTAGGGACAGTAGTATTTGTGGCTCTGTATTCTCATAGATCCAAATCCTTTTTCTATCTGAATGGGTGCTGGGGAGATCCATGGTCAAGGGAATTTATTTCAAAGAGGAGATGGAGTGGGAGTAGAGCTGCTGCACAGACGTTTCTCCAGCCTCATGGTAGTTGTTATCTCTAGCAGCCCCAATACTTTCTCCACTGTGGGGAGGGAAAGACTTGAGTATCTTCCCATCTAGTTCATCTGGCTCCATCTCTTTCAAGCCATCTCTTGTTTCTAAAACTGTATACTGCTGTTCAGGAATCACCCAGGGCACTGGGCTTCACATAACGTCGGGGGTGACAACAACCAAATTTTGTTCCCTCTTGTAAAAGGCAGCTGCACCAGTTCCATTGCCCAGAAGCTCTTCCTATGGGTGTGGGGTTAGAATGTGTGTGCAGTTAGAATCCTTTGGTCTCAAACCTGTTTATTCTGTGTCATTTTACAGGGAGGTCAATTCCAGCCATCCATTGCTTAAGTGTTTGCTTTTCTGTTTGAGTAAAATTCACATCACTTGCAGCACTTGCGTGAATACTCATATAGATTATATTCCTATCTAGAGTCATGGATTCTGTGGTGTTTTATCTCTGGAGGAAAAACAATCCAAGACTTTTGGAACATTTGTGTGTGGGAAGTTGGCAAAGAACTAAACCTAATTCTTCAAGAACCTCAAATGCAGTCAAATTAGAACTTGATCCAGCAAACCCTCACTAAAGGTTGAGAGTCGTTAGTTTCACTGGGACTCCTAAAATCCTCAGATGGATAACGGGTTGCAGGATTGGGCATTCCTTAAATCCTGAGCTGCATGAGAGGCTAATGAAAAGCAGGAGCTCAAAAATAACATTGCAGTGAGATACAAGACCAGTTCCTTGATGCTTGTGGCGTTATGCAATGTCTCCGTCTCAGGAAGTAAAATACTGATGCATTAAGTTGGATTTAAAATGTCTGCCCATGGAGTGGGAACAGCTGTGTTTGGATCTGTTCAATGTAACCATAGCACAAGCTCAGCCCTAGTCCTTTAAATGAACATGGGGGAAAAGAGTAATTTGGGATACCAGCCCACGTCACATCACATTTTAAAACTATTCTACAATTACTTGGTGTCTTTTCACCATGATACTTCCTTAAAGTGCCAGTGATAAAATCACCCGAGCTATAGCTCGTCTTACTAACTGTAGCTACCGGTTTTGATTTCATTATTAATGCTTCAAAATCCCTGCTAACAAATGGAGTAGTCACTGTTAAGAAATCCAGTTGTCTTGCTACGTGACCTGTTAAAGCAATATTCCTGGTATGCAACAGTGTAAGCCAGTCCACACAGTTCTTGTACAGATACAAATGTTTTACTGAAGTAGTTGTACCAGTACAGCCCCTAGTGTGGACATAGTTATACCGGTATAAAGGTGTCTTATACTAGTATAGCTTATTTCCCGACTTGTATGGGAATAAGTCAGACCAATATAAGCACTTTCATACTGATATGGTTGTATTCACATTAGGGAGGACTGTATTGCTTGCTTGAGAGTACTGATGTGGTTCATGTGGTACACATTTTGTGTATTGACAAGCACTAGGCATAGGAATTCTTTGAAAATGCTGGAGAAGTGATTTTTTTGGCTTTAAAACACTAATAATTTCCCCTGCCAATACTTTTTTTTTAATGGTGACCACCATTAACAGGAGAAAATCCTGTCCCTTGGTGACTACCAGGGTACCATCCAGACTAATGAGCAGCTGTGACACCTCTGCTCTGCAGCCTTGAGTGCCTTACAATGCCTTGCTGAAGTAGCTCCTATTTGGACTGCTCACAAACAGCCTTCCAGCATGCAAGACAGACCCTGAGCGTCTGTGTGTAGCTGCAGTCTCGAGCCATGCATAGAGTACATTCTGGCTCTCACCAGACTGGTTATGCTGTAGGATGACCCCATCACGCCTCCAGTCCCAGGTTGCCCCCCAGAAATGTATGTTTTATGCTGCCCAGATAGAACAAAATATTTTCACTCATTATTCCTTAAAGGAAATAATATGCCAACTTCTTATCGCAAATAGTTATTCAGACACTTCAATTTAAACACACTGGGCTAGATAAAGTGGTAAAACAAGTTTATTAACTACGAAGAGAGAAATTTTAAGTGAATATAAATAATGCGGCATAAAAATCAGAAATGGTTACAAGAAAAATAAAGATAAGACATTTACTATTACTCAAGTTAAACTATATCAGATTCAAGCAAAGTTTCTCACCACGTCCTTTCAGCAATCATATTGACCAAATCCTGTAGACCAGGACCTCTTCCCCAAATTCCAACAACTGCTTCCTTTGTTTGAATGCGATGGGCAGGGGAAGAGAGAGGGATGCTATGGGGGTGTTTGTCCCTCCTTTTTATAGTTTCAGTCCTCCCCTTGAAAATCATTTCCAGCTGGGCATTAGGAGACAGAGAGTCTATGTAGAAGGATGTTCCCTCCTGTTTTTTTCTCATCTGTTTCAGCTTTCTTTGTTTCTTTTCCTGTTTGATGATACTGTTTAGTGCTTAGAAGGAGACCACATATTCCTTTGATTAAGACAGACCTGTCTGCCAGCTTCTGTGTGTGCAGAGCTCTGGTGCTTGGAACATGTGTTAATAACACTGTATAGAGATACGTTGTAACTTTACGGACACTGTTGTCACACACATTTTACCAGGACGATAATGACCAGCAAATTATGAGTTTTCAAATGATTCCTCACAAGGCATACTTTGTACAAAGATAGTACAATAGTGTGTAGGGTGTAAATACAGGGGAGTATTCTATCATACCGTCATTAGAATAATTCTTGCTTTGTGACCCAGTGCCATTAATGTGTGATGCATAATCATCACAATATGACTCAACTGGAGTTTGTAAATATTTTCCAAGACTATATATATAATTTTCCTTGGTCAGCCCTTGCCAAGAACAAGCTTGCTGCTTGTGTGGTGATGGAACAGATAACAAGAAAGCACCAAAACCCCCCTTAGGATAACCCTAACCTTTGAAGAGTTCAACATTTGGATCTGAGTTTTGCTGTTTGAGCCCATCTCTGCAAATGGAGCCAGATTATCAGGTGGTATAAATTGTCTTCAGTTGATCTACTCAAAATTTACAACAGTTGATAGTCTGGCTCTCCAGTTGTAGGGATGGGCTGAAGCAGCAACATTATGCTCCAAATGTTGATTTGGCCCGTTAAATTTCTATTCCTTGAATCACATACTAACTAAGACCAGATGGGATATTATATGCCAATATCATTATTTTGATTCTAGCTCAATGACTGGTCTAAGGGATTTCTAGTTGAACAACATCCTTAGTAATCTTTTAAAAATACCTTATTAAAAAACTAAAATAAAGTGAGGTGGTTCCATCACATATCAAGGAAAAAGCCCTGTTTTTTGTCACCATGCCAACGCCCTGGAGAAGTATATACTATTTAGTCTTTTTGTACCACCATTATGGGTATATTCTCTCACTGCAGACAATAAACCTACTCTTCCTTATATCACCCTAGTGTAGTCTATTCATTTAGAAATTGTTTCATTTTTTAAATGCTAATGTTATTCTTACCAGCTTGGCAACCCTGGGATAATAGCAGATATCAATGAATTATATTATCTTTGTTTAAGGCATTTCTAATTTTTAATTAAAAAGAAAAGTCAGACTCTTGGTGATCACCTACAGGATTGTGACTCTCCATGGTTACCTGTCACTCAAAGAGATCTAGCTCTGAGGAATGCTAATTAGCACTGCTAAAGCACTGGTAATTGTGCTGTGGAGGCTGTTTGCATTCAGCACTGCCTTGCCATTTAAATGGACTAGTACAGTCATGAAGGTACATGGGATAAAAGAGAAAAAAGCACTCAGACTATAATTTTTCATTTTGACTTCAAAGTTGTTTACCAAAATGTATCCTAGAAACGAGTGTCCACACCAAAAAAGCTTGGTGCTTAGCAACTTCACTCACAGCCTATTCCTAAAAGGTACACAGTGAGCTCAACTTCTATTCACTTCCGTGGTACTCAGGACAGCTCTCTGCAGGAGCGGACCCTAAAATACATTCCCTGATTCCCAGTGCCTACCTCCACTGCTAGATGACTGCTGGTATTCTCAAACTCTGCATTTGGCCAAGAAAGAAAATAAAAAATTAGAATGCATTTCTCAGATGATCTGTCTTAGGTACTCATTTGGCCCCCATTATCTGGGTCCCTCACAATCTTTGGAATGCATTTAGCTTCACAACATCCCTGTGAGGTAAGGAAGTACTATTATCCACATCTTACAGGTGGGAAATTGAGGCACAGAGATGTTAAGTAACTTATCGAGGGTCACATGCAATATCTGGTGCAGCTGGATGTGAACTTGGGCCTTCCAAGGTCTTGGATAGTGCTCTGACCGCTACATATTTCTTTCCTTTCTAGAATTACTTTAAAGGAGCCTGATTTTCACCTGGTGGATGCTCAGAACTTTCTGAAAATCAAGTCCCTTTTAAAAGAACTCTCAAGTTGGGTGCCCCGAAACTGAAGCACCCAAACTCACTAGTGACTTTTGATATTCTTAGCTATGTCTGGTTTATCTTCTGTGTCACCCCAGGAGGCTATTATCCTGACTCATTGTTTTAGGTCTCAAATTAATACCCAGTCCCACAAAGTACGTAGTCTTACTGACGTTGAGACAACTTGCATTTATAAAGTTAAACGTGTGTAAATTTTTGCAGAGTCTGGCATTGAATTTTAAGATCTTTGGGGCCAAAGATACAATACATCCCAGAATCATGCTATAAAAATAATGAATACTAATATGAGATTGTATTAGATGAGCAGGGGGGGAATAGTTGATCTCACTGATTGCATTGCAGGTATTACACAAGTAATTAATGATGATAAGAGTTTTCAACTTGCAAACGTGTGGTTGGGTTATTCAGGTAGCTAAACTGAATGCCTGCATTCCATCCATGATTGAGCTATATGAATATACTGTGGAAGAGAGAGTGAGCTACTAAAGTAGGCCATGTCTACACTACCATGTATGCTGCAAAACTTGTGTCACTCAAAGGTGTGAAATCCCTCCCCCCTCGAGCGACATAAGTTTTGCCAGCATAAGTGGCAGTGTGCACAGCGCTGTTGGTGGGAGAGCTTCCCCCACTGACATAACTAGAGCCTACACACCCTTACTCCTGCACACAGAGCTAACACACTAGCACGTTATCAGGGAGTGAAATTCTGCCTCCTTCTGAAATCAATAAAGTAAATGGGAATTTTGCCAGTGAGGCTAGGATTTCACTCAGTGACTTCAGGGTTCAGGAATAAGGATAGCATCCCGAAGTCCTGTCGTTGCACATCATGAATCCAGTGTTAAAAGCTGCGGCAGGTTTTCTGTGGGGACATTTTCTGTTTGGTTGTTACTGAGTCCTGGTCAGCAATGTGGAGGGAGTTTTCTCAGGGCAAGGTGCTGTCCTACACTCATCTCAAAGTGTGCTCTAGCTCACGACTTTATGTATTTCAGCAGTCTTTACAAATTGTGCATATAGAGATATTAAAACCAGTGACTTGTCAGCTAATGTACTTGAAAGACCATTAAGCATGTGAAGTCTTAGAAGTGGCAATGCCGTGCTATGAGAATAGCAAAGAATTGTGTGTTATCACCTTAGCATGGTTTGTTCTCTTTTTTTCTTTAAACGCACACCCACATGCCATAGTAGATGGCTCTGTTTTAGTAGGTGTTTTGGGGTACTTGAGTTATCTGTTCATTAAGTGGTGGACAGATACTAGCATGTGCCCAATTAGATGGATGGACCCACTTTCAGAGAGACCTGCATTTTCTTTTTAAACTACCTACATTTTCTGTTGTCAGAAGCAATCGGCAAAGATGAAAGGGAGCTTACAACATAAGCAGTATTCAGTAATATTGCCTGATGCTCCAGCATTTAAACTGAAATTGTCTCTTCAAATGAAATCCCTGAATAAGTGATTGTTGTGTTTTATGGCACTAACTCATTTTTCTTTTGTTTGCTTTTCTGCTACTAAGGTGCCTTCTCTTTCCCTTGTTTACAAACCACAATGGATTAATTAGCTGTCCTTCTGTATTTAGACTGTATGCTCTCCATGACATCTTGTATGTAAAGTACCCAGTATGTTCTGCATGTGTAATAAATTTATTGTGTGTAACCAATTACATATCATGTCTATTCAAATAACCTTTAAAACCAAAGTAAACAAGTAGCATCCAATCTGAGCAGCCACCTTCTCTCTATGGGCCATCGCAGTTATGGCTTGATACTTCCTTTCCCTCATCAGTGCTCCATTGTTGTTATGGAGACTTATTTCTGGCATAATGCAATTCTCTCCTTTCTATGGCTCTATTTCCTGGCATGCAAGGCTGTTACCATGGAGATGCTTGGCCATTTGTTTTGCTGCTCCTTTCAGCAGCAGAGCACCTTCTGGTGCCTCAGGCAGATGCGTGTGATGTCACAATGTGGCTGTGGGCACTTTAAAAAAAAAAAAAAAATTGCAACCTGTTGGCTAATCAATCAAACAAACAAAACCTGTGTTAGGTGAGGATGGTGGGGTCTGACTTCACCACCACGCTGAAAGTAAGGAAGCTTGAAGTTAAGACTAGTGTCCAGGAATAGTCAAACTCATGATATTAATGACCCCCCACATCTGGAAGGCCTGTGCCCTCACAAGGTACAGTGGAGGAGTGAAAGACCAAATGGCAGGCTGGCTTTTCAACTTCACAGTGGAACTATCTTGCTTTTGTAATGAAACTCCTATAACTGTTTTAGTAGATCTTTTGAGTTGCTTACTTTCTTTTAGCCTATCACAGAGTTAGATGTAGACGTTATTTTTAATCTAATACACCAGACTGCTAGGTAAATATACTGTATATCTTTGAGATCATATCAATAACGACCTGTATGTTACGGTACTTTTAAGAGCTTTTAGAATATATATCATTATCCTGTTATATTCTATTAACATATCCAGGGGAAATTTTACTCTTAGTTTTATTTTAGGGAAGTGTAAGCAGCCAGTCACCATGGAATTTATGCACCTGATACAAAATTAAAAGTTGTATAAAAATTGTCCAGGAACCACTCTTTTCTCTTCCGTGATTTAGTTCAGATGCTAATATTGAAGTTTGTCTCTTCTTCCTTCCTCATCTGTCGATGGGGAATGATATTGGAATGATATTCTGTTGTTCCTCCATGTGGAGAACTGCTGTAATTACTGGCAGCAGGTAAACAGTGCTGAGGGAGTTCCACACATGGAGGAGGGTGGTGATGATGGTAGGAGATGGGGATGCGTGAATTTATTTGACCTAACTTCAAAAAAAGTGAAAAATGGATCAGAGATGGAGGGAAAAACACATGAAACTTACCAAACTAATATTTGCCTCTGTTGATCTCAAAGAAAAACTGCTTTCCAAAGGTGGGGGTTTATAGATGGGGAAACTGAGGTACAAGCAGCTTAGTGACTTGCTCAATTTTACACAGCAAGTCAAAGCCACAGACAGGAAGAGAAGCTAGTTCTCTTAGACAAGTGCCCTACCTATTGGACCGTGCTCATTCCCAAACATGTAGAGTGTAAACAAAGAAACAGATGTGGTGAAAGAAAAATGCTAATGAAATACCATATATAGCCCATTCACTTGTGCTAGTCTTGTGTTTGCAGGAGGAGAAGGCTTTTCTGTTAGGGAAATTTATCAGCATCACTAAACTGGCACAATTATACACTTGCTTTGCAAGTGTAACTTGTTCCAGAACATGTGTGCCTTTTTCTGGTTTAAGAGTGTCCATGCACGGAGTTGCACTACTATGACTCCAGTGTAGGTATGCTAGTAAATTTGCTGTGGTAGACAAGCACTTAGACTATGTTATTAACACAGGCTTCCCTTTTAGTTGGTTAAATGCATTTCAAAGCATTGAATCACCCTGGGTGGGGCAAGGGGGAATGATTTATATTACAAAGAAAAAAATATATTCAAAATGAGCTAGATAAGTGTCATGGGGCAGATTAGGCCCAGGGTTTCCCTGCTGGAGGCCTGAGGGTCCTGCCACACCTGTCCTAGAAAAGGTGTAGTGGAGCTAAATCCTCCAAGCGGCCTAGAGAGGCTGCAGGAAAGCAGCCAGTCAGGGGGAGGCTGCAAGGGGCTAGCCAATCAGAGGGTTACAGGCTAGTATAAAAGGAGCTGCAGTGCAGCTCAGAAGCAGTTGGTGCCTGGGATGCGAGGAGTGAAAACAGTGTTCTTAGTGGGCTGAAGGAGTGAAGCACCACAGACAGCTTAGTGCTGGCGGGGACTCGGGGACTGGGAGTGAGAGAGAACTCCTGGTTGGCTGCTGGGCCTGAACCTAGAAGAGCCCTGAGGTAAGGGTGAAGCATTGCTGAAGGCTGGAGTCATGGGGAAGTGGCCCAGGGAACTGAAAGCAGTTTAGTTAAAGGGACATGGCAGCATATGACTACTATTCTTAGCAGTTCCTGGGCTGGGACACAGAGTAGTGGGTGGGCCCAGGGCGCCCTCCCCCTCCCCCCCCCCTCAAACAACTGGAGAAGTGGCCCACAACTGGACAGGGATAACCCCCCAGAAGGGAATCTGAACTGTTGAGGCCTCTGGAGAGCTGACGCTGGAGCAGACCAGAATGGGCAAAGGGTCTCCAGGGAGGAAGCCCTGGAGGCACGGCCCCTTACCGGGGCCAAGAGTGCTTAAAGACTTTGTTGGAATAATACCCCAGAAAGGATCTGTTTGAGTTGTGTTCTGTGTAGAGTGTGTGTGACTCAACCAGAAGGCTGAGTCACTGGAAACTGCCAGAGAAATTGTCAGAAGGGGGTGGTCGCCACTGACTAAAAGGAATGCAGAGAGAAACCCAAACAAGGGTGTATTCATGGAAGTTGGGTGCCACCCCATTACAACTGGCAATTAAAAAAAAGAGTTGGAGAGTTTGGCAGAACCTTCAACTCCAAAAGTTTTTCCCATCCATGACAGCAGACTTTAGGCCATAATTTTTAAATGTGGCTTTTTGATGGGATTAAGTGACCCATGATACCTGCATAGGTATCCAAAACGATGTGTGACTATGCTTTGTGTGCGCATGCCTTCTATGTGTGTTGTATTCTGGCTTTTTAAATCCATACAAAATGCATGATATGTTTTAAAACAAAAATATGTATTATGAATGCATACTAAATGCTTTCTAAGTCTCACCACTTCTGGACATCTAATCTTTTTATACCGAACTAATCTGATTCAGAACGTGCTGGCCCGCAAATTTCAGTTTGAAACCAGAAGCTATTTAGGGCCTAGATTCTCAGCTAGTGCAAATCAGCATAACTTCACTTGCTTCAATGTGGCTGTGCTGCTAGACCCCAACAACAGGTGTGGCCATTTGAATTGGAAGGCATGAGCCTCAAAATCCAGTATGCCTTCCCTCACAAGTGAATGATAAACTCCTTTACAAAAATCAATTTAATAGAAAAGCTGAGAAACTTTTCTCTATTATTGACAAACAAATCAACGTGTATTGACAACAAATCAATATGAAGTTACTGTTTCCTGCACAGCAGATCATGTCTTTGTTGTAGGAAGCCGTTCGGGATGGAATAGATGTGAACATGTCAGGCAGGCACTTGATCACTGCTAACAACTGAGTTAGGTCCCCATCCTGCAAGCTGTTGTGCCTAGTGGTGGCCTCAGTGCCCGGGCAGAGTCTTTGACGTGAGTGGGGCTCCACGCAGGCGCAGGGCACTGCCTGTGAAGAGCAGTTGGAAGAGCGGGGTCTTTAAAATTAAGCCTGGTGTAGATTATTTTCCACTGGATCAGGCCCACGGTTCTTGCACTTGCATCGGAGTCCAGCCCGGAGAGGTTTGCGTCCTCTCCTCAATACCATATACAATACTAGTGCAGGGCCAGCCACAGACTGGCCTTTAATATTTAAATGTTTGCTCTTTAATTTAAATATTGGAATTTCTTTTCTTATTGTTAAACTGTTCTTAAAGCTGGCTTGGAAACCAATTCACAGCCTTTCCCCCTGAGCTCTCACATTGCTAGTAGCACGAGGGGCTGTGTCAGAGAAAGATGGCTACCTCCAGTGCCAGGCTCCGAAATTGAGTGGTAATAAAACACTTTTAAAAAATGCATTGCACAGTTTATTCTTAGTGCAAATTGCTTTGTACATCGTGAACTTCCATCCCGAAGGGCTAAGCAGTATGGAGGCAGCTTTCCTTTTCAGGCCGCCTTCCTCTGTGGAGCGAAGAAGGGTCTTGTCGCAGAGCTAGGCAGGCTTGTTGTCTGACCTCCAGAGAAGGTAAAAATGGAGGTCTAATCAGGGTGCCTGGCCTGTGGCAGCTTTCTGAACAGAACAACAGGCTGCTCCTCCTCTTGCTGGTCAGATATCCTTAGTTTATGCCAATGTGGTACACTTTGCACTCAGTCTGGTGAACAGACTCCTTTGCTTTCACGGGGGGATAGGCCCAGTCATAAGCAGCAGGTATAAGAGGCGTGGGGAGGCGAAGCCTCCCCAAACAGCTGCCACTGTAAGATTCCACTGCACCTCTCTGCCCTGCCCATGCGCCACGTGCCCCCGAGCCTGCTGCTTGCGCCTCTTCATCCTGTCCTCTGAACACCATTCATGCTGCTTCGCCCTCTCCCCCAAGAGGCATGAGCAGTGGGTGTGGGGTGGGGGCTTTGGGAAGGGGCCTGGGCGGAGCATGGGTGGGGACCTTGTGGGAGGGAATGGAATAAGGGGTGAGGCCGTGATCTGAGCACCAGTGGCTGCCCCCACTACCTAGCCTCCCCAAAGGCAGGAAACACCTGCTTGCTACCCATGGGCCCAACGTTAGACTTGCATATGGCAGCAGGCCAGCCCCGCTCCTCATATCTATTTGGAGGCAGATTGTTTTTCACAAACATCCCCAACTCAGCTAATGAGTACCAGAGAAGGAGGTGCCAGTCTTGCAGTCAGCTCGTTGAACGGCTGCTGCCTAATGGTCCCTCCGTTTTGGAAGAGGTCCCTATGTTGACACACATTGAGAAGGGCCTATTCCTTCTATTTACCTGTGAACTCAGTTCAGGGCCTGATGAGTGTCCTTTGAGGAAACAGAGCCTCAGCCCAGCCTTAGGTGGTTGTTTGTTAGTTCCATTTTGTTCCCTATTCAGTGACAACCTTGAAGGGGTGGACTCTCTGGGGCCCCAGCCAGACAGTTGAGCCTTTTAGGACTGGATTTGGAGGAGGAAAACCACCACCTGGATGTTGCAGAGCACAAGCCTGGGTGAGTGTAAGGGCCACACCTAGAGTCTAGAGGGTGCCTCTGGGAGGGAACTGCTGGTGACAGGGAGTCTGTTTTAGAGTGGGAAACCAAGACACATACAGGCCAAGAACAACATTTTCCAACTTTGACTAGCTATGGGAATATTCACTGCGAACTCCTGGGGAACAATCTAAAAACCAAAAATTATTCACTGACGGTAGCTGATGAACCATTTAGAAAAGCAAATGAATTGGAGAAAGGCATGAACTGCTTGTGGGAAAAGTCACACACAAAAGGGTAAATGTGTCAAATAAAATGGCTGATTGATTGTAAATTACTCACTCAGCGGTAGTTATAAGCAACTGCAGTCTGTGGGTGGGTGTGGGCGGGAGTTGTAATGAAAGTAACATATGAACCTTAGCTACATCAATTGCTGCTGCTCCTTCTATCATAGAGAATCTGTCTAAATGATATCTCATGGCACGTGTGTCACTGTAAACTGAACATCAGAAATATCACCTAAGTTTCTCTCTCACTGAGATCTGAATCCAGGCCTTTCACTTCTTTCCACATCTCACTGGCTAAACAATCTTAATGCTATTCTTCCCCATAAGCTCCAAAATAATAGGGGGAGGGAGAAGAGGAATGCTTCTCTCTCCTTTAACAAATTGTGTTTTAATTATCTGAACTCCAGGTACGTGGGGAAAAATACATGACAACTTGTCTGGCAAGGAATAATCCACTCTGAATAGGAGTAGAAAAAATACATCAATAACAGATGGTACAAATGTAAATAAAGTAAGTCAACCAACTGATGATGTTGCTTGCCACTTTCACCTCCACAGTGGTGAGTAGAGTTGAGCCTTTATTTTTGGTTTGGTGGGTTTTTTTGTTTTGTTTGTTTGTTTTGTTGTTTTTGCTTCACGTGTTTAGGAATAACAGGCTGCTGCATTTTTAGATTGATGATTAAGCAAGTGGCTATTCCTCATTTATGTCCTGTACTTCAGCATTCACCAGGAGTAGGAGACCAGCTGGGTGATGGAATAGGGAATGGGTTATGAGTGCTTTCATAGCACTTATTTATCTATATTACAGTAGGCCTTAGAGGTGCCAGCCAAGATCAGGGCCCCATTGTGTTAGGCACAGGACAAACATTGGCCTAGATCTACACATGGCTAATGCATGTGTATGTACAGACCCTATGTCCATGTGGAGCCCCCTTAAACCTGCCGTAAACTGTTTACAGTCTAAATGGATAAGACAGAAAAAAGATGGGAGAACGTGTTCAACATGCAAGAAGAAGATTGAAACATGAGACACAGAGAGATTGTGACTTGCCCAAGATAACACAAGAAGTCTGTGAGAGAGCTGAGAATTGAACCCAGGTGTCCTCAGTCCTAGTTCAACAGCTTAATCCTCAAAACATCCTTCTATGATATTGAATTGAATCTAGCCCAGGCCAATGATATTTGGAAGTTGTTACCATTTCAGGCAGTTGTTCTTGAAAGCATGGTCCAACAATCTAATATTTGGATTCATCAGATTCCTTGCGTTTGAGATTCCTCTCATTAAGAGATATATGGTCTTAAATTGCTGATATTTCTGACTCCAATTACAGGGCCCTATTACTGTAGTAACAATGTGCCTCACATACACTAATGCACTGGGCCTCACAACAACTATGAGGGTTATGGAGCTATTACTACTACTCCCATTTTTCAGATAGGAAACGGAGGTTCAGAGAAACTAAAGCCACGTCCACACTAGAAAGCTTTAAGATCCTTGTATAGCTGTTCTATGCTGACAGAAAAGAGCTCTCCAATCAACCTAATTAATCAACCCCCATGAGCGGCAGTAGCTATACAGGCAGGAGTAACCCTACTGCCGAGATAACGCTGTCCTCACGGGAGGAATATTCACATCTCTGAGGGACACAAATCTTGCCAACTTAAGTGCTAATGTAGATCTAGTCTAAGTGACTATTTCAAGACCAAGTTTACATGGAGTCTCTGGCAAAGCTGACCATATGAATCAGAGTGGTCAGAGATGCTAAGACAGCAGTAGTCTCACAAAAGCAGGCAAGCAGAGTGCTAAAGTGGTGGCCTTCCATTGGTAGGTGCTTCCGTGTGGTAATCACAGCAAAGGTAACAAGGAGACGCAAGGAGCCCATGGAATGGCAGCCAATGGAAATTGTTAGAACACAGGCAGCAATGTCTCGACAAAGAGTTGCAAGAGTTCAGCATACACAGCAGTAACGCAA
Organism: Mesoclemmys tuberculata; assembly: GCA_007922155.1. Lineage (NCBI taxonomy): Eukaryota > Metazoa > Chordata > Testudines > Chelidae > Mesoclemmys > Mesoclemmys tuberculata. Next base: position 19,255,379 of record ML675646.1, read on the forward strand.
GAGAAGGTAGGAATAAGTGAGGAACTGAGATTTCTTTTCTTCCTTCCCTCTCCCCTTCATTACAGCCCGAAACCCTTGTACCCTGTGCTCCAGTGAAGAAAAGTGTCACATGATTAGTGTTGCCTTCCTGAATCTGCAGACAGCCTGAAGCATTAGCTCTGAGAAGTGGGGTGTAAAATTGACATTTAACTTTGAAATCAAATTATGGCAGCATTGTTAACTATTTCACTACTGATAATTTTAGCAGAAATAACCAAACCATGTTTTCATCTCACAATCCCAAACTTGCTTTTTATAGCTTCATAGGGGCTAAAAGTCTTGACTGATCCCTTTCTAGCTGCTAAGGCTTTCAGCTTTACCTTCTGCACTGCATTTATTCATTGTCAGTACAAGTATCTGTAGGCTTTTGAAAACTCAAAGTGTTGGGGCAGCCCTAACATAAATAGAATTCAATATAATTAACATAAAGGATGCTGTGCAACTTGTATTTTGCATATTTCATTCAATTAAAAAATCATCTCACTTTAAAAATGATTTGAAATTGATGCACACTGATACCCCACAATCCAAAGTCCTTGCCACAGAATTTGGGTCAACCTTGCCATGAGGCCTTGATTATGGGTGTACGTTACTCTTCACGAGATAGTTGGGTGTTAATATCTAGTGAGCCTGTGGTCCAAGTATGGCGCATTAGAATTGAGAGCAAAGCAATTACCAATGAAAATCCAAAAGAGGGCAAGTGCACTTAAGAGCACTAGATGCTAAACATGGTCAAGACCCCTCCTGGAATAGTGAGAAGACACCAAATTCTCTGTAGTCCCGACTATCTTCTTTTGAGGAATGGCGGGTGTGTGTGTGGGGGTGGGGGCGGGAGGGTGGGAAATTACATGCTAAGCATGACAGTGCAGAAGCAAGGAGCCAAATCAGCAGTGTGTGACAGCTCATGTACTCCAGACTTCCATGTCACACTTGCTAAAGGATCCCGAGCCAGTCCCTGTGGAGGCTGCTTCTTTTACAAATACACTGAAGGCAGATCTACCACAAGATTTTGAAGCTCTTCATATCTCTTCCCTGCTTTTGTGAGGCTACTGCTATCTTAGCACCTCTGACCACCCCACTTCATATGGTTTTGTAGTTAATACTATGTTAAGAAGCTCTGGGTTCAATTCTCAGCTTTTTCAGAGACTTTGTGTAACCTTGATCTTGGAATTGTCACTTAGTTTCTCTGAGCCAGAAGTCTGGCTTCTGACCCAAAGGCTAGAGGATGTGATGAATAAAGCTGGATGGCTTCAGCAAAGCGTATTTGGGTTGTGATTGTATCACGGGCTGCCACCAGCAGCGGAACCAGGAGAACCAGGGGGAGATGGCTCCCCCACCTTTTTAACAGAAGAAACATAAGTGCACGTTTTTTCCCTCCTGCAGAATAAGATTCTGCAGGGAAGGCATAGCAGGGATTTTTGCAGGCAAGATTTTGCAGGGAAGGCATTGCAATTACACCTTTCACCCACCAGCTGTTGCTAAGGCGCCAGAAGAGATGGCAGCTGGGTCACTGACAGAGCAGCCAGCTGTGGAGAGGGAGGGGGCACTTTGGCTTTGCCCCCCCCACTTCTACAAAGCTTCCAGTGCTCCGGTGACTAGCATTCGTTTTGTTTATCTAGGAAGGAGCAGCTGACCCACCCAGTGCCTGGCAGTGCCATCTTACACCATCAGACTTTTGCAGTCTTTACTAGATTTCATTCTGCTCCTATCAATGCCCACCTATGCTGCCAAAGTTGCACTAGTCTCTTCCACTATGGCTGTAGCCTCATGGTGGCTCACTCAGAACATCTCTTGCATAGTTCCCCATGTTTTGATGCACAATTGGGGCTGGAATTCCCCGCTCCACCTAAAAATGCAGGACCTCAAAGCCCCTACATGCTTGGGTGCTATAGAAAACCATAAAAGAGAAAGCGAGCATCTGGACTTATTACAAAGCTGTGAAATTTGTGCTCTTAAACAGAGCTGCTGCAAGGTTTCGCAGATTTGTCCTGTGTGAAAGAAGCAGCTTCCCCAGGGACTGACTCTGGATCCTTTACCAGTGTGACATGGATGTCTGGAGTACATGAGCCCTCACACGGTGCTGATTTGATTCCGTGGTTCTGCACTGTCACGTAACTCAAGCGTTCTGCCTTCTAAGGGTGATAGTATCTTCATCAAGCACCATGGTGTCCTGCTCTGTGGAAAAGTGATACGGAACACCTTATTTCCCCCTCTCAAGCAAGCATAAGGTTCCCTTTGCCTCCATTTAAATGAGTCCCATGGAACTCCTGGATTGAGTGGAAAACACAAAACTGGTATTCATGCTTACCTGGTGGTCCTGCTGCAATAGAGAGGTTGGTGATGGTTCGGCTAAGTGAGCTGTGCAGTCTGAGAAATCTGGGAGGGGATATGCAGGGAGGGAAGTCACTTTGCAACAAGAAGCCATCTGGACCTTACTTAGGGCGGTGACTAGATGGCGCTGTGTATTGCAAAATGGGCTTGTCCGTTTCCAGTTCCATTCATATTTCCTGGCCAAACATTCAAAAGTCAGAGTTCTCATTTCTGCATCTATATTGAACCGTTTGTGGAGGCCTTGGTGATTGTAGTGAGAAAATGTTCAGTTAATAGTGATTGAAAGTTTAATGAAGCCTCTGTTACACAGGTTATAAGCGATTCTACAGTGTGAACCACATTTATCTCAGAGCTTACTGCTACTGTAGGTTTTAACAGCCACTGAGAGGAGCTAGAAGTCCATAGGGTTAAAACTATAACTAGGGAACATAAATGTGCTTGTTATAATAATTATATGATATGAGAATACTGGAAAAGTAAAGGGATTTAGTTAGCCTATAAATGTCACTGATGTGATTTGTGCCACTGATGAAGACTTGAGGAAAAATTCTAGTGGTAAACAGAGACCTTCAAATAACAGATGGAAAGACAAGATTCACACACCTACTGTATGTATGTAAAAGTATTACGAGCCCATTTTAAAGACAGCACATTTTTTATTGTGGGTGAACACATCTTGCGCATTGTTTGGCACATTTATGGGAACGTGAATTCCATTTGCACGAAGTATCAAGCGGGGAGCATCCTGCTGAGGCTTGTGTGGGTTGCGGAAGAGCAGAGTGGGTGCCAGTTATATGTTCAACAAAAAAAGCTATCCTACCAGCACAGGCTAGGAAAACTCTGGTTGGGCCAGGGTACGGAGAAGCAGCCAGATGCACTGTACTGCTCCTTTCAAAAGAGCAGTGTATGCCTCCCAGCAAGCACATGCTGAAGACGGCAATCTATGCACTAGCCAGCACTAACTTCTGCTCCAGTAGGCACAACATGCTCCTTCACTGAGCACTGGCAAGTGTGGAAGGCGGGTTGGCCTGCTAATGTGCTCCTGGACACTAGGCTTTGCTGCATGCACAGGAGGAAGAAACCCCCTATACCTTCTTATCATGGCCATGCAGCACAGGGCACGATGTAGCCCTAAGTGTGGCCATTAAAGAACAGAGTAAAGCTGAGTACCCATGGGGGAGCGCGTAGGCCCTGCTGCTGATGTTATATAAATGCTGAAGTACTGGGATGTGGCTCAGTTCATCTGTGGAACAAATGTCAGAGGGCAATGCTTTCCATGCTACAGGCAACGCTGCTGTCATTTAATGATTGCACTGCTGCCACAATTGCAACCTTGCTTTTGTCCACATGCCAACTTTCCATGCCGAGCTCCTGGAGGGGTCTCCCCCTTATCTCCTGACTCCAATCTGAGGGCAAGAAATCGTCTCTAGTAAATTTATTATTCTGGAGCAATGAGACAGAGAGAAACAGGATTTGTTTTTTAAGCCTCAAAGGTCAGGAGACAATGTAGGTCACCCACGACAGGGGCAAGGTCATATACACTTTCAGCAAAGCTGCTGTTTTGTGCTTTAATGTGCAATACAGTTTATTCCAGAGTGGACTTTTTTTCTTGGAGTAACATGAATGTTTCACAATATAAATTCATCTCCTGATTTATATATGTCAAATCTGAGTATAATTTCTTTTTTTTTCCTCTCTCTGGTTAAATTTACCCCACTTGCTGGCTTCTATGTGATTTGATGAATTCATGGTGCCATCTAGTGTTTAAAAGAGAATTATTGTTCCTTGCTTGCATCTTTCTCCGAAAACGTGGGTGTAGGGGAGGACAGAGTGCTGGCTCTCATTAAATAATAGCTCACAATCTTCTAAATGCCAATGGCCACACTTTCAGAAGAGCTCAGCACCCAGCACTCACACTGAACATCTTTTAATATCTGACCACTTTTTAGGAGTTCTTTTGAAATCTGGCCCCAAATTTATAGCGAAGAGCTCCAGAGAGCAAAAGGTCAGAATCTATATAGCAAGTCATGACTTTCAAAATAATCTTTTTTTCCCCCCCTTTTTAATCAGTATCTTTTAATTCCCTCCCCACCCCACCCCACCCCCCAATTTTTTGGGGGAAGCAATCTTCTACTGTGACTAAATGATACAAAAATAGTTCCCATTGACAGTTTTTAAGACCTGGATAATTTTAAGAGAATGTTTTTCTGCCTTTCCACTTTTGAAAAACAGTCCTGCTGAAACATACACACATGTAAATGGAAAATGTCAGCCAGGTCTAGATATTATCTTAACAGAAAAGAATCCTGTGTGGCTACTCTTCCCAACCATAGTGGCTCAGCTTTTCGGATCCCGGCCTCCCACCTCCTCCAAACACTGTGGCATACTCTAAAACACCTCCTAGCGTCTAACAAAGCTGTTCTCCTTCTTCTTCTTTCCTGGCAGATGGGCAGCGGCACCAGTCTCAGAGCCAGGAAGCCCCTGTAGAAGACAGAAGAATGTGCTTGGTACAGCTTTCATTTGAATCTTGACTCCCAAATGGCTTTCAGTGTGAGGAAGGAACAGACATTCCCATGAATGTTAGGTAGGGTGACCTGATGTCCCAATTTTATAGGGACAGTCCTGCTATTTGGGGCTTTTTCTTATAGAGGCATCTATTGCCCCCCCACTCCTTGTCCTGATTTTCCACACTTGTGATCTGGTTACCCTAACATTAGACAACAGAAAATGTGGGAGTGGGGAATAGCAGAGCAGGAGTGGGGTGGGGAATAGTAGAGTAACTTAAATAAAATTCAGAGTGCACCATCTAAAGCAGAGTGGTTCAAGGGTCTGGTTGGAATGAATTAGTCTCCACCAGAAATCTTTCATAAAAGAACATGCAGAATTTAATTTTACTGGTTATTCTGCTTGTATTGGCAACCTGCAGTCATGTTTTAAACTTTCATGTCCTTTTTCTTCAAGCAAAGTGGTTGCTCATAATAGCTGTGTCATGTTGATTAGATTGAGGGGGGCCCTTGAGGTGTATTCCGGAGCTCTGATTACTCCCTTCTACATCAATCTCACGTTGGGGGTGTCATGCTGGCTGGATGGTGGTGGTTGCGGGGATTTATTATATTGTTTGACATCAGCACGTCAAAATCATAGTAATCCATGTGAGCTAGGCCATGTCAGGTACTGGTGGAAAGGCTAGAATGTGCTGAGTGAGATGACAATGTTTTTGTCCATGTGTTGTGTGTGTAATGGGACTTATGGATACAGTTGATATATCAGCATTTCAAATTGGGCTGTTTCTAGGCCACTCCTCAGACAGGATGGCTGTAACAGCCTGCTTAATGGCCCATTAAGACATTCACAGGTGTAAGGGGCCCAGATGGAGAATCCAGGGAAATACCTGATGAGTCACAGGACTTGCTCATGTGACTCTGGACTCCATTTTGGTTCCTGTGAAATTCCACAAGCAGCGTGGCAAGGGCCAGAGGGCATAAAAGGCTGAGGCACAGGGATCCATTTGGTCTTCAGCCATGTTCAGCTTTCAACCACCTATCTACCTCTGGACCAACTCATCTACAACTGAAGCTGAGAAACAAAAGACTGAGACCCATCCAGGTACTGGATGTATACCAGAGGGACTAGACAAGCCTGCAAACTCCACAGTTCTACTAGAAACCTGATATGTGTGGACTTTCAAATCATTTGTATGTCTCTGATCGCTTTAATCCTTTAATATTTCTCTTATTCTTTGTTTTTCTTTTTATAATAAACCTTTAGTTTTAGATACTAAAGGATTGGCTGGCAGCATGGTATTTTGGGTAAGATCCAAACTTATATTCATCTGGTACTGTGGCTGGCCCTTTGGGGTCAGAGGGAACCCTTGTGGTTAAAGAGCATAGAGTTTAAATAACTAGTCCCTTTACTGGACCTAGTGGCTGATTGGGAGCTGGAGACTGAAGTGCAGTAAAAAGGTCTGTGTGTATTTATATGGTGGCTTCTTGATAACTGGTGTGGGGAATCAGAAGCGGTTTGTGGCTTGTTGGGAAGTCTGACTTCAGTGTCACCCACCAGTGCTGGGAGAATCTGCTCTCCTTTTACAGCCTGCCCTGACCCTGGCATTTTCAGGTGGCTACCCTGGGTACGGACAGGTCACAAGCTGATCTCAATGTTCCTTAAATTAATAATGTTATCTTTATAGTTGCAGTGTTCCATGTATTGGTACTTATTCTAGGAAATACCACAAGGATGTTTGTAAGGGTGACCACGGAATAAAAACCAAAGAAAAATGAGAAAAGCAGAGGTGCGGAACTCAGGAATATCTGATGAAGGTCACAACTGGAGGTCAGTTGGATCATTTGACCTTGAAATAGTGGCTCAAATAAAGAAATGTGAGGTCAGAAATAAAGCCTTAGCTGTTATTGTCACTGCCTAATTATTGTAGATGTTATAGTAATGGAATTAGCCAGAAAAGGCAATAGCCCGTGGAAATAGGTTCCTCTTTGCTGTAGATCTCATGGAAGAATCTGCCCAACAGCAGTGAAGTGGCATGTTTAGAAACAGACACTATAATTATGCAAGGTCAATTATAGCTTTATTGGGGGATGACTTTGTGGTAACCACTCCTCTGATGTAGCTATAGTCAATATTGTACAATTCCTAAATGACAGGTGACTTAGGTACCTGTCTAAAAGCCAGCTATTGTGTAAGAACTTATTTGAAGCACACTGTGAGTTAGCAACAAGAAATTCATTGGTTATGCAGCTATTAATTGAAGAAGTGTCACGTACCTTCCACCTTCAACTAAGGCTGTGGGGTGAGCATTCTTAGCTGAACGTGGAAGGTACATGGCTCTTCCTCAGTTAATGACTCCAGTTTTTTTCCTCAACTATTATGTGCCTTTTAAACCCAGTAGGGGGCAGCATTCTCATTTGGTAAGATATAGCCTTGCCTTCTGCCAGAAAGGTGGGTTATAGGGTATATACTCATGTATCCCTATTTAACCTACCCCCAGGTTAAAGTATAATTCTTATTGTGAGTGAAGCAAAAATAAGATGAAAAGTGAGGAGCAAGAGAGTAACTAGAATCCATTAGGGTTGCCATTGGGAGCTTTATTTGTAAGAGGAACAGGTAAGAAGTGTCCACGAATGGATTATTCAAAAGGTTTGAAGGATGGAGTAGTTCAGAAACTGTCTGAACTTTACTTCAGGTTGAGCAAACATTTCATTCAGATATGTGAACAAATTTACTTAAATGTGTTCACAGAAATGGCAGATTGGGAGCAAAATACTGCAGAATACTGAAGAAAATGAATGTCAGATTTGTCATTGTGAGTATTCGCACTGTAAAATGAATTCTAAATGCAACACTCTGCTATGAACAGACCATGTGAACTACATGGGCAAAGGTGAGTGGGGGAGGGAACATTTTGCCATTGGATGTTTATACGCTGCCTAATCCAATGGGGGATCTCGATCACAATTTAGAAGTACCTACATGGGGAACAAGTATTTAATAGGCTCTTCAATCTAGTAGACAAAGGTGCACCAAGATCCAAGGGGAGGCAGTCAAAGCTCGGCAAATACAGGCTGGAAATAAGGTGTAAACGTTTAACAGTGAAAGTAATTAACCATTGGAGCAACTTCCCAGGGTTGTGTTGGGTTCTCCATTACTGGCATTTTTTATATCAAGGCTAGATATTTTTTAAAAAAATATACTACAGTTCAATCAGGAATTATTTTGGGAAAGTTCTATGGCCTATGTAATTCAGGATGTCAAGCTTAATGATCAAAGTTGTCCCTTCTACCCTTAAATTTTATGAATGGGACCCTTACTCCTGTACAGGACATGGGTGCATATTGATACACATGTAATAATAACTTCAAATGCAAATACTTGACACAACTAAACACTGACCGGCAAAGAAGGTACTGATCAAGAATCCATTGCAGAATTGCAAATAGAAGAGTAAAAGCAAACTTCAGCAAATAACTTAGTTATAAATTATTCATCCAGATTTATCTTTACTAAAGTTTTCTGGCTTGCATAAATGGATTCTACTTCCTCTGATTAATGAATTGTAGACAACATCAAATGAGGTCTTTGAAAATGAAACTGGTTCAAGTATTAGAATTATGTTTTTAATGTTAATGATAGACAACTGACTAGCATCCACATTTTTATGGTAGCCACTTATAATATAGGCTGGGATTTGGAGAGAAAGGGATAGTCTAATGGTAGCCTAGGATTCGGGAGATGGGGGTTCCAAGTGCCTGAACTGCCACAGACTTCTTGTGTGACCTTGGACAAGTCACTTAGCTCTCCATTCCCCATCTGTAGAATGGCACTGCCCTGCCTCATAACAGTATTGTGAGGACAAATACATTAAAAATTACAAGGTGCTCACATATTACGTCATTGACGGTCATATAAGTATCTTTGATAGATTTTTCACAAAAGCCCACATTCTATGGACTTTCAATAGTATGGGGGTGTCTAGTGACATTAAACATAATTTTTCTTGCTTTTTTAAAGTAGCCCCACTGTCCACTGCAGTACTTATGGCATTACTGTAATGGTGTTGGGCTATGCATGAGCCCCTGCACTGCAGGAAATGTCCTTGGTGTGTTCCTTTGCGTGTCATACTCACCTGGGAAGTGGAAGAATAATCTATGTCAAACTCAGGGTGAGGTCTGAACTCGGGCATCAGCCTAAAAAGTCAGTGAATGCTTGAGCATACAGGGAGATCTTCTCTGCAAAAATCTTTATAACAACCTGCTCCAGTACCAAATCGGCTGACTTTTGAACTTGATTGCTCTTAGAACTCTGCAAGACTCCACTCTCATAATGCCAGCAAAACAGAAGTCAGGCAATATAACGTCAGTGCAGACACGCTTGTTATATTGCACACACCGTCAAACTGATCTTCACCTTCCATGGACCTGAAGTTTACAAGGCAGAGGGAAAAAGAGCTAGAACAGGTCACAAGGCCCAGAGAGAACAAAGAGACTCATTAAACTTTATATTTGCATTTTCAAATGTAAACCAACCTACTGCTTTTTTTCATTGCTATGAATTTTAATGACACAGGACTGTAACTAGCATGGAGCTGATCTTGCTTTTTGCCATTTCAAATGCAACATAGACATTTCACAAGCTCTTCTGGTACACTGCATTGTCTCACCCAAACATGGAGAGACAAATTTAATGAAGATTAATAAATGATGAAGGCACATATATCTCTCTTCCCAAAGCATGACAAAGAGTATATTTTCAGGCCATAAAGAAAACTAACACTAAAGTACTCTAAAGTGACTGACCTTAGTGTTTGGCAGTAAGTTGTTCACATGGCTACATACAGCACACATCTCCTTGTAAATATAACACCTTTATTAACCACTGAAGACTATGTCTAAAGATGTCTAAAGAGATAAATAATGGTAATGGTTATACTAGTCCAGTCTCAAACAAGTGCACTCCATTTTGTAAAGCATTGTATTATAGTGATATTAAAATACTAGATTAATTAAAGATGTGACAAACACCCACACCTCTGAGTGTGGCCATCTCTATTTGTTACATCCCCACCTTTACTAGTTCAACCAGATGCAAGAGCATCAAATCTTAATGCTAAAATCTACACAGAACATGCAATTTAGTCTTTCTTCCTGAGATCTGGAATGTCCTAGCACGTGCCTTTTGAGGCTCCAAATATCTTTGTGATGGGCACCAAATAAATGCTACTAATAATGAATGGAGTTACTGATCCTGGGAAGCACCAGACTATCCCCTGTGATTTTGTGATGGCAGCAATGTAATGCACAATGCATAGGTACTTATCGGCTGGGGTGAGAGTAGTGCAAGTTTTAAATTGAGATCTAAAATATATTCATTGAAATCTGAAAAAAAGTGACCATGCTTTTTTTTTCAGGTGCAATGCTAAGGATCTCAAAACTCAAGTTTAGAAAATATATGCAAGTAACTAAAAAGGGAGCAGTTTGCTCATATTTATTCAGTTTATAGCATGTTTACTTTTTGGGAATTTCAGGTAAAGTCCCTTTGAAATGCTCTGGTTTGAAATATCCCACTCAGTTCCATTGCTGGCATTCTGTGTTAGAGACAATATAACTGTACACAGACCTGAGTGCAGCCCAAGGAAGTCTTGAAACTTACAAACAGCTTTTCATGTAGCATATTAATTGTCCCCTTCTTTTTTTATCTGGTGCCTTGTTTCTCTGCCAGCTCCTCCCTCTATGTCAAGGTGCTTCTCATTGTAATTGATCCAAGATACTGGATACAACAGACTAGACCTAGTGAGTTGTTGGGAGCTCAGTGGACTAGCTCACCATAGTGACTGGCAGAGGAATAGTGTAGTTCAAGTCTAAGGCTATGTCTACACTGCAGCACTAATTCAAATTAGCTTAATTTGACTTTCAGCAGCCAATTTATAGAAACTGCAGCAGAGTGTACACACTATGCTGATTGAGCTGGTCTCTTGCATTCAGACTGGCCAGCCTTAATTCAAATTAGAAAGCAGTGCAATGTGGGTAGCTATCCCACAGTGCAACTAGCCACAGAGACTGTTGGGATGAGTGTCATCGTCCCATGATGCAACACTGCTTCCCCCTTCCTTCTCTTCCCTCCCTTCCCCCTGACAAACAGGAAAAGTATTTTCAAGCCGTTTTTTTACAGCGATGCCACGGAGGCTGCTCTGCTACAACCCATTGAGCAGAACAATTCCTGATTGCTGCAGGCTGTAACGAATCATCTGCAGTCCATGATTCAAGTATGCAGAGCCATCAGTAGACTTCTGCTACAAAGGACAGTGACTTTTGGAAATCTGCAGACATAGTAGAGGGGTTTGCCATGATGGGGTTCCCAAACTATGGTGGGGTGAGTCGCAGGTGCATTGCTGGGACGCACAACTCTATTTTAGGCCCGGTCTACACTTACCTTTGCAATTCAGCGGCAGTCAATGGGAGATATGCAAGTGACATAAATCACTTGCGTATCTCCCATTGACTTACTAGCATCTCCTCTGCATGGCGTCCACACTGTGCTGTGCCGACGGGAACAGCGCTCCCTAAGACGCAGCGCTATGCCGCTTACCAAGCTGGTTTTCCTGCATCGCTTCCTGGATCGACTGAGCACATCTACACAGACTGCTCAGTCGATCTAGAGCAATTGATGTGACGGTGGTGAATTAGCCGCCATCAATGTGGACCCAGCCCTAGATCCTGGCCACCTAGCAGTTGAGTACATAAACCGCAAGGGGTACTTTTCCATGGTCTTGCAGGGGCTTGTTGATCACAGGGGTCATTTCACCGACATCTATGTGGACTGGTCTGGGAAGGTGAATGACGTGTACTTTGTAATTTCAGGCTGTTCTCTAATATGCAGATGAGCACTTTTTTCCCAGACCAAAAAATTCAGTTTGGGGGTGTGGAAATACCCCTAATGATCCTGGGGGATCCTGCTTACCCCTTGCTCCCTTGGCTAATAAAGCCGTACACTGGGCACCTTAACAGCAACAAGGAGTGTTTTAATAACAGGTTAAGCAGTTGCAGAATGTGCCTTTGGGCATTTAAAGGGTAGATGGAAGAGTCTCCTCACTAGGCTGGACTATGCCTGAGAAGAACCTACCTTCTGTGATATCTGGATACTGTGTTCTTCATAATGTGTGTGAAGTGAAGGGTGAGAGGTTCCCCCAATGTTGGGCTGTGGCAACAGAAAGACTGACCACCAATTATGAGAAGCCAGATGCCAGGAATATGCCGCGAGCTATCCGCGGTGCATTCAGCATTAAGGAAGCTTTGAAAATCAAGTTTTGCTATGAGATGTAGGACTGATTTCTGTTCCTGTTTCTTGTGTGCCTTTGATTACCCCTCAGATTCACCCCCCCCCTTCGATATATGTGCTCAACCAATCCCTCCTGGACAACATATGATTTCATAAAGAAACATTTTGTGCTATGAGATGCAGGACTCATTTCTATTCCTGTTTGTTGTGTACCTTTGAGTTCCCCCCTCTCCCCCAACTCACCACCCTTCTATATATGTGCCCCACAAATCCATCCTGGGTAACATATGATTAAATAAAGAAATGTTTTGGAATAATGCAAAACTTTATTTCTTAACATTCAATCATGGGGTAAGGTGGGGAGGTCATTCAGTGTCTAAAGGGGTCTGCGTGTCTGCCGCTGCTTTCTGCTCGCCTCCACCGGGGTACTGCAATCATGCTCTGGTCTTTCTCGGCTATTCTCCCTGGCCATGGCCATGTTCTGTGTCAAGGTTAGCTGCTGCGCTTTTCGCTAGTCTCCGCGGCTGCTGAGGCGTTCATGAGCTCCACAAACATGTCATCTCTGCTTTTTCTTTTTTCTTTTCTTTTCTTTTCTCTTTTCTCTTTTCTCTTTTCTCTTTTCTTTTCTTTTCTTTTCTTTTCTTTTCTTTTCTTTTCTTCTTAATCAGTGACAGTCTGTCTGCATCATTTCTTAAGGGTGGGTCCACTGCCGGTGTGGCTACAGAAAAAAAACAAAACCAAACAGTTTGCCACAGTTAGCATGCTGAAGATAATGATACAAATGTATCTCTTTAGAGAATGATCTAATGAAACAATGTAGCTGGAAGAAGCTACTTTTGTGGGTGCTGAGATGAGCCAGAACTGACTCCTTGCCCCACAGCCCAATGATGTCCAAGATCTCTGGTCTACTTCATGCTGGAGCACATCTGGGCTTTGCAGTAGCCATGGGAAAGCACAATGGGAAAGCTCTCTCTAGGCTGGCAGCAAGCACAGGAAATGAATGAAGATTCAAATCTTCCCAGGGCTGCTTTAAAAGGTACTTTAAAGGTACTTTAAAATGGGACATCATAGAATACATTCCAGAAGCCAATTAATTTGAATTAAGTCCTATTGCATCTACACTGACACTAATTCGAATTAGCATTCGAATTAGGTGCTACACCACTTGCAGAGGTGGTTTTATTAATTCGATTTTACAGGCAGCTTAATTTGATTTAACAGTGTGCCAGTGTAGATGCAGGAGTAATTAATCAGAATTAAGCCACTCTAATTCGATTTAAGTCCCCAGTGTAGACCAGGCCTAAGATGCTAACAGAAAAGGGACCAGATTCTCAGCAGGTGTCAATGGCACAGCTTAATTGGCTTCAGCTGAGACACTGCAATCTAAACCAGGAAACCTATAGGGGTTGTGTAAGGAATTTCCTTAGAGCAAATTTACATTGGGACTGATTCACCACATTTATGTGGAGCAATGAGTTACTTGTTCATTAGCCCTATTGGAATCAGTTGCACAACTCAAGGTATAATGTATTACACTTACACTGGGTATCAGAACCAGGCCTACTGTCGGGAGAGGGAATTCGTGGGTGAGTGGGTTACGCTAGCAGAAGACGCCACTTACTGCTGTCATGTAATCACTCTTTTGTGGGCCTTAGCATATATTCACTTCTCTAGTAAGAAACAACCTGGGCTGCAGTTCTGAGCCATCCAGCTATATGAAGAGTGTCCGCATTCACATAGATCTCTATCTGTTCTGGCAAAACAGTAGCTTCTTGTGAGTTAAACTGTTGCATTTGAGTCATGGTTATTGCTGCTGGTCTGGCAATTTCAAAATGACACTCCCTTTAGGGTGAAAATCTAATTGTGTCTGATAAAAGCATCACTGGTAACATGCATGTTATTTCCTTGTGCAAATCTTCTTTAAAATAACAGCAAATCATAGCCAGTCAGAGTAAAACTGCCTTTCTTTAACTCACCTTATATTGATTTGTAATTAAAATTTGATTTGATTTTTTTTTTAACTAGTCAACACAATTACATATCTAGGTTGAATACAAAGGTGAAGTTGGACTGATTTCAGCCTCATAACAGTGGAACAGAATTATTCTAATCCTGAGTTACTAATTACAGAATGATACGACCCATTATTCTGATCATTTAACTCAGCATAACAACCTATGTTTAAAAAAAAAAAGACAAAAAAATCTCCCGACATTTGGACAGGACTCAAAACCATGGCAGAAATATTGGTCTATATCTATTAATAGGTGTTTCCAGCATGTCTTTTCGAGGATTCTCTTTATTCCCCCTTCAACTTTCTGTGAGTGTTCCACTGGTCTTTATCCTTGGTCCTCTTCTCCCTCTAGACTTCACTGCTGGGTAATGTCATCTGCAAACAAAAATTCAGTTGCCATCTCTATGCTGCTGATACTCACATCTACCTCGCTAGTCTGTCCAAACTAAAATCTCAGTCTGTCTCTCTCTGACATGTTCCTTTAGATGTCTAACAAAGGGCTGAAGCTAAACGTGGCTAAAACAGTTTCCTCCTTTCTCCATCATTGTGGACAATGCAACCATCCTTCCTGTTACTCAGGCCCATAACCTGGGCATCATCTTTGACTCTCACCTCTCTAGATCCTCATGTCCATGCTGTGCTCATATCTTGCTGATTCTTTCTGCATCACAACTCTGAGAAGTGGCCATGCCTGTTCTTCCACACAGTTAAAATTGTCATCCAGGTTCTCAACTCGCCTCTTGATTACTGCAACATCTCTCTCTCTGGTCTTGACAAATGCTTCTGTTCAGAATGTTGTTGCTAAGCTCATTTTCGTAGTCTGTCAATTTGACCATGTCACCCCTCTCTTTGCGCCGCTCCACTAACTCCTTCTCCTCCATCACATTAGACAAGAGCTGCTTACATTTGCTTTCAAAGCTCTTAATGGTCTATCCCCACCCTACCTATCATCTCTCTTAGAATACCAGGATGTCAGCTCCCACCTTTGCATGGCCTGTGATGCTAACGTCCATTGGCCGCTTGTTAAAATTGCAAACAAGCCCTTTTGTGCTTTCTGCTCTGCTGCCCTTCATGCTTGGGAGGTGCTTCCCATACAGATCCACAAAGTTACCTCAATATCCTCCTCCCAAACCCTGCTAAAAACTCTCCTTACCCATAATGCCTAAGACAATCTTGACCATGGTTAGGCTGCTGGTGTGCTGCAATCACTGTCTATCACACTGAGCAATGTTTTCTTGTATTCCTTTGTCTGTATCCATCTGTTGTCTCATACTTTGGGTTTAAACTTCTTAGGGCACGGACTGTCTTTTTGTTCTATGTTAGTGCAGCCCATAATACAATGGGAGCCTGGTTCATGACTAGGCCTGCTAGACATGACTGTAATATAAATCAGAATAAAATTGTAATATATTCAGAACTGAACTGTGGCACTCTTTTCTGCAAAATAGTACTGATGTAAATAATTTAGAAGGATTCATAATGGATTAGACATTTAGATGAATCATACCTGTAGTGACACTAGATAGGATTAAAAAAATCTTAATTCCCACACTGAGACTGAAGCCAACTGCTAACTGCCTGGGATTAAATAAAACTTCCCCTTACGCATGTTATTGTATAACTGATCATTATGGGGACAGCTGAGGAATGTAAACTTTCAGGAACAGGATACTGAACAAGATAAGCCATTGTTTTAACACAGAGGAATACAGATAAACACAGATCTGGGGACACTATCAGAAGCCAGGTGTATGTATTTGGGAAAAATTGGCATTTTGTATGCACAGAATTAATGAATTCATTCTGTAGAGTGTTTATGTACCATATGAGTGTGTATGCACAGGATCAATGAAGTACTACTGTAGTGTGTGTTTATATACCATATGAGTGTGTAAAATTCTGCATAATGCTCCTCTTGGCTATTTAATTAGAGCATGACTATGCTTGAGTATTGCAAGGATCAGGAGTGGGACCAGCTGCTAAATGACACTTAGAAGCTCTGGTTAGCTCAAGATGCAGCTGCCCACTTTGAGTGAGGTCGGCTGGTGAGAACATTATTGCTGGGCAAATAACTGATTTTTCAGTTTGCTGGCAGTTCTGGGAGAAGGGCACTTAAATGGTTCAAATCCACGTCAAATTTTTTTCTGAATATTCAGCAAATCTAAAATGTTAACAAAAATTTGTTTTGGGTCAGATGAAACATTTGGTTTCTGGCATTTTTTAAACCTTTAAAAAAACCCAAAGGAAATGTATGGTTGTACTGCTGTTATCCCTTATATTCAATAGCCCAGTGGCTAGGACACTCATTTCGGATGTGGAACAGGCAGATTTGAATCCTTGCTCTGGAGCATCTCTTTGCCCTGTGAGCTGAGTGCCCTTCCCACTGGGCTAGAGGGTATTCCATGGTGGATGGTTCGCGATCTCTCCTGCTGAATCTTTTCCATTTTGTTAGTACTTGAATAGTCAGTGCACCCGAGTGGGAATGACTAACTCTATAGTCTGGTGGTGCGAGCACTTGCCTGGGATGTAAGAGATCCTAATTCAAGTCCCTGCTCCAATGATTATTTGTACACAGGGTATTATAGAACCCAAACCTCAATGGAGAGTCCAATGTGAGTCACCTGAGGCGCAGTCCTGAGCTCTCTCAACTTTACCAGGTTCCAGAAATCTTCTCTGCTCTTTTCGTTGTTGTTAATTAGAACGGGATGGAAAGGAGCACTTTTTTCCCCACAGAAAAAATTGAATTTTTAGTGAAATGGTTTGTCCAAAAAACAAAGTGTTTCAATTCAGACTGGTGCAGTCATGCCTTATGGGACTTGTAGTTCAGGTACTTTATGCTATCTTGGACTTCTAGGGGCCTGGGTCTCTTGTCAGACTATACCTTCCAGGATAAATTACTTCTTCCCCATTGGTGCGGGGAGCAGGTGCCTCATCTGAGTTCCTGACCATGATGAATCATGGGAGTTGTCGTCTGGTCAGAAATCCTGAAGCTTGAGGGAAGATGGGGAGGGAAATTATCTGAATTATAATTTCTACCAATTTGAATCAAAATATTTCAGGTTTTCAAGTTATTGATAAATTACTGAAGTTTTCTCTGGAAAGCAGACACTTTGTGCAAACATTTTCATTTTAGTCAAAACCCCAATTTTCTGTTAAATAAACAGTTTTGACAGAATTTTTTTGACTAGCCCTATTTTTTATCTTCTTGTCAGGAACAAGGATCTGTGGTCTGACTCCCATCATGACATCTTCTTAAATCTAGTATTCAGCACTATCCCTCGTCTCTTTCCCAGCTTCCAGCTTCAAGTGGGGTTATGGCTAGATAGGCCTTTTCTTCTCTGTCATGCAAATCCAAAGGGGTTGGGAAGCAGAAAAAGCTAACGCTGGCACTTATGAGTGCATAGGTCAATGAGAAAAGTAAAACATTTCCTTTTCTGCTGCAGCACCTACCACATCACAATATTTCTGCCCATGTCTGGAAGCAGAAAGTCAACTAATCTTCCAGATGGTTCTCATGAGATTTTCAACTGAATATTCTGTCAGAAGGCTTGTGTCTTTAAGTGGTATTTGCATAACCAGATCGTGACTATAACCAATGGCTGAAATATGATCTTCGAAGTTTGTAGTGAACTTTGGGATGTGGGGCAATGATTGCATGATAGTCCACCTGACCCATGCAGAAGTACTTCCTGTGTGTGGTTTCTTCCGGACAGCACTCCAGGAATATTCCTGAGAGAAAGGCAGATGTAGGAGGATGTGTCTGTGGGAGGGAGTGGGAATTTGGTCACATCAGTTTAGAGAGAGAGGCAGAACAGACACATATAGAAATGAAACCCCTGGTACTTCTGAAGAGTTAAAAAAAGGATTGATTGCTGACAGTCAGCATCAGAAAAACAGAAATACTTCTTTTTTAAGTAGATGTTGAATGGAAGTCTAGGCCACCTCTGACTGAAATGTATTGGAGTTAGGTTTGCAGACTATACCTTCGTTTACTAGACTTAATCCTTTGGGAGATGAATGTCTTCTGCTGTGTCTTACCTTTTGGTGCACTGGAAATGCACTTATTTCAGACATCTTTGGCAGTTATTTCTGGAATGTTGGAAAGGATGGCTGAGTGGTCTAAGATTTAGTTTGGCTACACATCTGATCTCAGAATGCACAGTTTGAAATCTCATCCTGCCGAGGTAGACACGTTAATATCCATGCAGTTCCACTGTGCAGTGGTCTTTTGGATCAATCCTTAGAAGCCAAGATTCTTTCTGCTTTGTGTGTATAATAAAGGCCAGTTTTTCCGAGCAAGGCCTGTTTGTGCACATGTAAATTTTGCACCTTCACTTTTCAAGCATTCACTCCTATACATTCAAGTGTCAGTTTCCATGTCTGCATGCATAGAAATCAGAGCTTGAAAACCATGTGCACAGGTGGTCATGTGGAGACCCCTTTGGTACTGTTTCCCTAAAGGCCCCGGCACTTGCTGTAAAATGAAGGGTTTGTCACAGAGTCGTTGGCCAAAACCCCCTTTTACACCAGCTACTGTGCTTCCAGGGTCTGTTTGCTGCTCTACTCCCATCCATAGTAGTTAATGGCTCAGAGGTCTCACAGCCTGTGCCAGGTTTCCGCCTGTTCCCATGTTTCCTCTAGCAGTGCCTGTGCCCCTCTGGATATAGATCCCTAGTAGGTCAGGTCACCCCATTTTATACAAAGATTTTACTCATGATCCCATGAATTGTAAGGCCTTTTATGCAGGCACTGTCTTACTCCCTTTCACAAAGAACCTCATGCGTGCTCTTGTCATGCTATATAAATGGTCATCTATAAGAGCAGGTGATACCGTACTAATAATCTGGGTTTCAGAATATATTTTATTATGGAAAATCCCTCTGACATAAATTCCGTTGCAATCTAAATCAGGAGAATGGAGCCAATTTCAGTCTACAGTATGCACAATCTAACAAGTTACCGCTGATTCCAACTCCCAAAATCTTGGTTTCCTCCCTTGTAGGAAATTGCTTAATGGTTAGTCAGAAAAACACCCCTTAGAATTCATTCTCTAAGTGACAATGTGAAATGAAACCAAACTAGGGAAGACATCTTTACAGGATACACTATCCACCCTTCACGAAGGGAGTTAGATGAAATCACAGATCTCCCATGTATAGGAATCATGCCGTTATATCCATATGGATCTTAACTGAAAATTTTTCTCTAAGTGTAATCAGCTAGAGAAACCCTGGCAGCAGGATATCATTTCACAAACTAAAAAATCCAAACAGTTGGAAATAATGGTTCATGTCATTATTCAAATCACCTATTGAACTTCCTTCTTAGCTTTTGACTGTGTTTCTTAGTTCTCTTTTTCTGGGGAACTTAATTAGTTTGGTTTTAAATCATATTTTGAGACAGCTGAGGCATTTTATAACCCCAGTCTGTAGCTGTGCATGGGATTCTTCCATTCTAAGTGCAGGACTCTGCACTTGTCCTTGCTGAATCTCACCAGATTTCTTTTGGCCCAATCCTCCAATTTGTCTAGATCACTCTGTATTCTATCCGTACCTTCCCAGGTATCTATCACTCCCCCTAGCTTAGTGTCATCTGAAAACTTGCTGAGGGTGCAATCTACCCCATCCTCCAGATCATTAATGAAGATGTTGAACAAAACTGGCCCCAGGAATGACCCTTGGGGCACTCCGCTTGTGATCGGCTGCCAGCTAGACATGGAGCCATTGTTCACTATCCATTGAGCCTGATGATCTAGCAAGCTGTGTATTCATTTTATAGTCCTTTCATCCAACCCATACTTCTTTAACTTGCTGATAAGAATACTGTGCATCAAAAGCTTTGCTAAAGTCAAGGTATATCATGTCAACTGCTTTCCCCAGATCCAGAGAGCCAGACATTATTCTGACATTAAACACAAATTTGATTTAAACTATTAGTTTTTATTTTATAAATTGGCAGTTGGTATTGAAACTGGTAATTGGGTTGGTAAGTGGAATTCTAAATGGTTTGGAGTCTGATAATTGTTGTTCTAATTGATGTGCTTCTTTGATATTCTCACTGATCAAGTGTAATTGTTATTCTTATAGTGCTATTCTACCTACGCTATGCTGTGTTTTGGAAAGAAACAAAGGGCTAGATCCTCAGTTGTTGTGAATTGGCAGAGATTCATTAAAGCCAGTGAAGGTTTGTCAACCCTAAATGTTCAAAATCATGAGTCAGGCCCTTAAAAAGCACAAGATAAACAAACAAACAAAACCTCAAACCAAACAAACATACAAAACCACTTGGGTCACAATTGCAGACTATTCTTTGCAACCTTGAGGACTAGAAACATACATTAAAAAAAAAATCCAGAAATACTTATCTAATTGAATGAATCCAGGAGCTGTGACATTTCGAAAAAGATCATATACTGTGGACTTGGGATAAAATTGCATTAGCTGACAATGCAGGAATGGTGCTACACCAGTATACAGCAGCTGAAGATCTAGTGATTAGCAAGATGATAAATGATTGCAACATTACATTCTTGTTAATGTTGTTATGAAGATGATATCGTCGTCATCACCAATAATAATTGACCTGGGTGGGTCAGAGATGAACACCTCATGAGTATCCTCAGTTTCCTTTGGTTTAGCAACTTGAGCCTGAGTGTTTAGTAACTTGAAGGATTGATCCCAATATTTTTCAGAGCATCTTGAAGTGCTTTACCCTGATGGATGAGTATTATTCCCATTTAACAGATAGGTAAACTGTGACACTGAGTTCAATTGACTTGTCCACAGCCACACACTGAATCAATGTCAGAAACTGGAGCAGATCCCTGGTTTCTTTGCTCTTATTCCCTGTTCTGCTAAACAACACAGCATCGTTTCACATGCTGTTGTATTTTGTATTTTTGTTGTAAAATTGAATCATATTAGTGCACAAACATTACAATAATAGGTGGGAGACTTAATGGTGCATATTTTTTCCCTATTACTTTTCTCTGAAGGCCAAATACCTTACTGATCCATCAGCCACCTCCTCTGCTGAACTGTAGAAATGTAATTATTAAAAGCTGGATTTTTGTGCTTTTTAATATCAAGCATTCATGATATAGTCTGTACTATTAAATCCTTGCCAGCTTTCTGTGTCCACATGCTGATTCACATATCACTGTCATAAGATCTGTGCACTCTCTCTTTAAACCTGTACTAGGAAGCCAAAGAGGAAAAGGGGTGGAGTAGGCAGGAACTCTGTGGTGAAACAAAGAAACAAAATAATGCATGTAGCTTTAGAGACAATATTTTTTTTGTTTCTTGTTCAGTGTTTGAAGAAAGTTAATCTTTTGCTGAGTGTTTACCATTGTTCCACAACACTTCTGTGACCCATGGGAGATTTTCTGTTCACTTGAAAATTCAGCTTCTTGGCCCTTCAGAATTCTGGTTATGCACCCTGATCTTTATTCTGTTAATTTAAAACAACAAAGTATAATATCTTGAGAAATCACGCTAGGCTAATTTGACTTTTACTATACATCTAGCAGAGGGAGAAGAACTATTCTTTGCATGTCCTGCAGTAGGAGTGAATATGGAATGGAGCAAATTCACAGAGAAAACACATGAGCTTCCAAGGTTCAGAGTTCTCAAGAGTCAAACAGTTAGTTAGTCATTGTGAATTCATCTCTTTATGTGACAGATGGTTCTTCTCGCTGATCCAGGAAAGCAATCCTGTTCAGAAAGTTTTTGAGCACATGCTTAAGTCCCAGCTGATTCATTGCTTAAATGCTTTTCTGCATTGAGGCCTCTGGGACTAATCTCCCACTGTCCTTACAGCAAATTTTGGGTTTAGGGACAGATTTCTTAGAGGTAAAACTTTCTTTTTAGTAAAAAGCTGTTGTTTTTTTAAAATTGAAAACAATCTGTGATCTGCAGTCAGGAGAGGCAATCTCAAGACAGAGTCCAGCAGACCTTAAAAGAACATATTATATGTCAATGCTCCCTTGGGGCAAAGAGGAGCAGCAGTGTGGCTGTATCATTTACATGAGAAGCTGCCCACTTACTGAGTGCTGACAGTGTGCTCAGTGCTGTGTGATACACAGAGAAAGATACGAGTTTTGTCCCAAGGGAATTACAATTCTATGCCTTCTTCACACAAGCAATCCTACAGACATGGTTACTACTACCCAAGTAGCCCAAGAAGGATTTGGAACTAAAGCAAGACAGACAATATAGGATAGACACAAAATATACCAGCTGCCTGAACGAAGGCCCAAATTTAAAGATTATAGTAGATGATTGGTGGCTATGGTAGATTCATAAAGTGTGTGTGTGTGTGTGTGTGTGTGTGTGTGAGAGAGAGAGAGAGAGAGAGAGAGAGAGAGAGAGAGAGAGTTAGGACATATGCTGACGTAAGGGGCAGCAAGAAACAAAACTGAGTGGTGGAAGTGAAGGGAGAAATAGGAGGCAGGGGTAGGCTTGGGCAGAGCACGTGCGGCAAGAAATGGGAGTAAGAGGAAACGAGAGCAGAGTTATAAGTAGAACAGAATTGTGCAGAGCTTTTGAAGTGAGGACCAGCAGCTTTAACTCTGTTTGTCAGGTTGTATGCCTTTTGAACAACTGCTTCTGCTTTGCTTCCTGGGTGGCCATCCACAGAGTTCTGGCAATTTTCCACTTTCCATACAATAGGTTTGTATCATAATTAAATATTACTCAAAATAGACATAACATTGTGTGACCCTGGATTCTGCATCTGACTCTGTAACTCTGAAAAGCTCCATTATTTGTTCAGAAAGTTCCAGTGGGTAGGGCCATAGGGAACCCCTGAGGAGATGTGGGAAAAGCCAGGAGCACAATGGCAAGTGTCAGGGAGAGACGAGTGGCTGTTTAGGGGAGCATTTGCAAAGGTATCAAATTTGAAATCCTGAACCTGGACACAAGTGGCCAAATGTATTACAGAATGCATTTGGAGAAAAATGTAAGGACTTAAAAGAAAAGGGTATCAGTCAATTTAAATAGTTTCTCCTCTTGTCTTCAAAACCAGCATAGCCACAAGGGAAGGGGGAGAGGCAAGGCATGAGGAGAACATATACTTTTTTGCTAATATTATTGATGTATCCCTCTAAACATCTGCAGGACTAGTGCATGCTTACTTCTGGGGTAATTTCGCCTTACATCTATGCTTCCAAAGCCTACTCAATCTACTTACACTGTTCATCACTTATACTTCTCCTCCTCTGGCAGCACCTAACACTTGACCTTTATCCCTTTTGTCATCATTTGCATGTAGACACTCAAAGCTTACTTCAACAGACTTCTCTAAACAGGTGCATAAGTGTCTCGTGTGGGACTGCATGATGCAATCTGACCTATTGCCACATCCCACACAGCTGTGGGGCTGTTAGCATTTATTTATTTATTTATTCCAGCGAGGTGCTCTTGTGCCTTGCTGTCAATGTGCTTGCTTGTATAGGAAACTTTTAGGTGCTTGTTTCCTGAAGAGAAGTTTCACTTTTCAAAGTATCACTGAAAGACTCAAAAAAAACCAAAACAAAACCAAACTTCTATTCACATGCTTCACAATTGATCTTTAGGGAACTGATCCAAATAATTGGGAGTCTTCCCACTGACTTCAATGGACTTTGGATCAGGCTGTACTCAAGATGCGGAAAAGTGTCCGCTACAGTCCAGTGTTGTACAATTAAGTTAGTTATCCTCTATACACTGTAGACCAGGCTCAATTAAACCAGTGCACATATGGAGTACCTCCACTAAAATCGCTGTACTTATTTTGGCATTCCAGCAGTGTAACTGATATCAGAAGACAATCCTCTGTTTTAAACATTTTACAGCTTTCTGAAAACAATTATTCTACACTTTTAAAGTGCAGCCATTACAAGAAATTCTTATACCATTCTCCCTGAATTATTTTAACGCACTTCATGTTTTCATTCCACTAGCAGATCATGTATTTTTCGTTTTGAAATATCAGAATAAGTGCTCTGTTAGCAAATGCTAAAAAGCCACCCACAAAACATTTTCCTTGACACTCAATATTCTCTTCGTGTGGAATTCAGAACAGACACGAATTTTCACTTCTGAAGTGTGCTTGTATACACAGAGCATAAGCAACCACAGAAGAATGAAATAATCAGGGCTTCTTTTCACTAGATGGTTATATAGAATTTAGGATACAACCTTGAGAAGTCCTATTAACTGACACAGTTTACTATGGTGGTGCAGTCACTCTGCATAGAGACAAGCTGTGTTTAACATCATGTCATCAGGGTGAACCTAACTGGAACAAAGATTTGCCTGTGACCAACTGACATGAAGTGGAACACAACTTCTTTCAGTCTACATAGACTAAAAAAAATCACGGCCATTATTTTGTGAGTTACTGCAACTCCGTAAGGTTATGTTCTAAATTGACATAATTTGCTAATGAAAACAAGCTTTCAGCTGGGCTCATGACATGGGGCCTGATGCAAATCCCATTGAAGTTTATGGGAATCTTTCCAATGACTTCTCAGGGGCTTGATCAGAATGGGCCAGATTCTGCTATTCTCATCTTTGGTTGTGCTTTACTCCTCAAAATCAATGGCACTATTTAAGGACCAAGGAACTTCTCCAGGGGAGCAAAGGTGGGAGAATCTGGCCCAAAGTAAAAATAATAGGATCTGGACCTAAATAATTTGACTTCAGTGAAACATCTAATGGATTTAGGTACTATCAATGTAAGGATTGCAGAAACCAGCCCTACCCATTTTTTTACATCAAGGCACATAAAATAGATAATGACAGATATTCTATTGTTCCTTGAGCTAAAGCTATTTTATTAGTAGTACAAATCATTTATATCGATTTCAGAACTAAGGCAAAATCTGTAGGGTACATGGTGCAATTTAATAGTAGGACAATTCTTTGAGAGTGGCATGGGCAGGCAAACACATAAAATCAGTCACAACTAGATTGTGCATTTACACTTTACAAATTACGAACAGCCACCATTATGGAATTATGACATGCAGAGTTTTTGTAGTCGTGTAGGTCATGTTGTTATATGCAGCGTTGTTGTAGTTGTGTTGGTCCACCCACCTTGTCTGAACTGTGTTGTGATTTAAAGGTCATTACTCTAGACACATCATGGCAAATGCATACAGGAAACTCAAACAACCTACCTTTATAATCACCATGATCAACCCACTCCAGTTGCTCAAAACAAGAGAGTAGTTCTTTAATTTTAAGTAAAATGAAACTTTATCATATCTCTGATCATTTTAAATGCGCTAAGGGTTGGGACAAACTATTTTATGCAACACCTTGAGTAGTACAGAACAGAAATAAAGACACCCACTAAAAAGCTGTCAGTGTCAAATAATCAATTATTCTGCTGTTGTTGATTGGTCCCTATTTAAATGACTGGGTAACAGCTATCAATAAGAAAAACAATTCCATTCCATCAAACGCTACTGAAACCTTGTAGAATTTTCTCACATAAAAAAAATTGTGTGGCTATGTGCTTTGGGCATAGTGTTTCTCTTTCACATACAGACAATGCAATCAAGGTGAAGATGATTTTAGTTATCAGGAAAGTAGCATGTCTTCTGTTGATATATGCGCACATCGATGGGATTTAAACTGTGCCTCTATAGTTTGAGTGGATTTCAGGCTTGATGTCATATGTCATGTTCAAAAGTTGTTTCAGCATGTTTTCCATGTACTTTTGGAAGCTACGGGTGAGGTCTTGGATTTTTTCTGTTGTTTGCTCTTCAATTTTAGTGGAGAGGTTACCTTGGGATCCCATTATCTACAAAGGCAAAACAAGAGAAACCTTCTGAGCAAAATAAAGGCTTACGTCACAGGTGTGTTTTCTGTAACTGAAGCAGCCTCTAAGAATGACTTTCTGTCCCCAAACATAAACATTATGCAAACCTTTCACAACGCTCTCTAAGAGTCGGGTTTAAACTAGATTAAACCACATGCATAATAAACAGGATTAATGGGAACTATTTTGGAACTTGTTAGCAGTGGAACATCCCCACATAGTGCAGATTTCCAATGTCACTATTGCATACAATGTTTAAATGACAAAAAAAAGAGTTTTTCTCTTCTTTAACATTTTAAAAATATTTTTGTTTCATTGATTAATTGTTCTAATCTATCTACTACATTCTATCCCTGATAGGTTTATTTGACCTCATGGAATTAATGCAAACATGGCTTTTGAAGTGTAGAAGATGGGAAAGCTTTCCAATAAATAAATAAATATAAAATAAATGAAGCCTTTATGTTTACAAAACTCTGAAATATCTTCAATAGTTCATGATGTATAACCCTTAATAGGCCTCATTTTAGGCCTTTTAATGTTCTATTTTCTTATCTGGCCAAATACCAGACAGCTTCTGGCAAAGAAAATATCAGGACATTTGCTTAGAATTTAATTGAATCTTCCCTTCTTTCTAAACTAGCTGAACATTTTAGCAAAGTTATGTTATAAACAGATGCACACATTCTAAATCTGTGACTTCATCCCTCTTTTCCACCCCCCCCACCGCCCCAGATTTCTGTGAGTGTGCTTCCCTTATGGAAAGTCCTAAATAATTTAATTGAAAATTATATTCCCTGCTATATGATGGCTCAGAATATCTGCAGAAAGAAATGAATAGAGAATGATAGCCTGTTAGATCTCTATAGAATTCAGTTGTTGTCATCAGTCTTCAATTCTACCAAGCTTTTTCATAAGAGTTCCAATTTTTTTCCAGACTATTGCTACAGACAATTTAAAAAAATAGTTCAATATAGTGTAGCTATCCTTAGCTAAAGAGAACACACCATAAGTGTGATAAAGGAACAAAGTACAGTGTGGGTAGGTTCTGTGGTTCTGTTGCACTTTAGTCCTGACAAGTTACAACCCTACCATTGTTTCAGTCCTGTGGCTCTGAAGCAGGGTTGTTGAGTTAAATTGTGAGGCGGTCCAAAGGTCACAAATACAAGGCATGATACTGGTGAGCAGCAATTCTCCAAAAGGCAATATTCTTGGAATGTCACGTACGCATCCTACAAACACTCTCATCATGTATCATTGGAAAGTTTATTTTACGTGTGTTTAGATGAGATATAATGTAGAATTGTGCTGTAAGTCTGAAGGCAAAGTGAAACAACAGTACCCAAAATAAGAGTGTGTCAATTTTTTCACAGTTCCAAAAATACTGCAACTTGACCATGACTATAGTTTTTACTGGTTACGTTAATTTCAAGACTTTAATGTGTTGTTTTTAGTCAAAGCTACCAAACAACAGCGTATTGGGAAAAAAAAAGTTTTTGCATGGCCATTCTTTTCCTGTTCAGAAATTCTGCTGCTGTGTAGCATGGGACAAAAAGGGCGAATATCAACATTTTGCAGTATACGAACATGAAATGTTTTCACATTGGGTATTCTTAATAGTCAAAGTATCTCACGAGTGATTAAAATAATCTTTTGAATTTTCAATTGACATTTGCTGAGCAGATCAGTCTCATGCTGAAGGCTGTGCACCAGTAAACAGATGATTTCATGCCAACGGTTTGTACGGCATCGTGGGTAGATATAAAATGAACGTGAATCCCTAATGTAATGCTCCTCCATTTGTAAGTTTTTGTACATACAATGTAGCGTCGAGTCTGTCTGGTTGCAAGTTCTCATTTGTAAGTGCCCATGCATGTAGTATGAGCCAATGAAATGTTCTGGACTCTAGCTTTTTAGTTCAGTGATACTTACTTATGCAGAGTCAGTATCGGCGTTAAAGATGACATACACAGCTTCAAACTGGACTTCAATTAAAGTGATCAATAAACAGAAATGGCAATTTTGACACTAACAGATCTAATTTATATGTATGAAACTACAAAATGAAAAATGGTGGTATTAGTGGTGATAATGCTAACAATATGCTTAGGGAATTTTACCCCTACAGGGAAGTATATGAAGACATGGAGGATACTGGTCCCTGAAAGCTTACTTCAAAGATAAAAAGACTCCCCACAAACTTTGAAAAATGTGGTGTTTGTGAAAAAAATCAAAAGAATGCAAAACTTTCAAAAGACACCAGTGCTGGACAGAATTCTGTGATGCTGGTGGCAGAAGTCAGGAGAGATCAATTATTTTGGTGGCTACTGGATGAAGGTTTTAATTCAGATGTTCTATCCCAGCGGTTGCTTTTGGAAAAATACAAGCAAGTCAAATTTGGCACATGTACTGAACTCAGAAAAGAAAACAAACTTTGAATCTGCTCAGAGAGCATCATGTTCACATGCTTCTACAGCCACCAGCAAGCACGTCCTCCAGTGATCGGTCCTGGTATACTGTCTGCTTGAGAGAAGAACATAAGAAAGACAAGAAATTTTGTAAATTAGAAAGATTTGAGATTGCAGCCAGCAATGAGTGTCGGTCCTCAGGAGGCATTCAGAGGAGTTGCCTCTCAGATGTGGCGTGCATAGTATTTCCCATTTTCAAAATTATCCCATCACTGCACATAAACCTTGCAGTATAGCTACCCCTGAGTTTGGGTGTCCCAATTTAATTAGCCTGCTACCCCTTTGGGGATTCTGCATCAAGAACAGTGAGCTAAGGTGGTTCATCACTTGTGCTACAAAAACTGAAGAGGCAAGACTCCACGGAGGTGTGTTCATTCCAAATAGAATTGACCCCTTCATGCTGGTGGAAATCTCATCCAAGAAGGAGATGATAATATAGACATCAGTGTGGAGACCACAGATAGAAAGAATACCTTCCATTCAGTGGTTAGAGTGCTATTTCAAGAACAGACTGCAGGTAGTCCAGCATCACATCCTTCGGTGCTGAAATGTGAGGAAAAATCAACTTCTCTAGGACAGCAGCATACCATTCTGACCAAGGGTCAGCAGATGCTGACTGCTGGTTGGCAAATTAAATGGGCTCTCTCAAATGAACTTGGTACCAGTGTGATTTGCTTGGGAGGTTTAACACCCTGCGCTGTTTTACAAGGATAGATCTTCCTGTTGATTCTGATGTATATGCAGGACCTGGTTTGACTTCAGTATTTCAGGCCCTTTGCAGTCTATGCAAATTTATTATTACATTTTGTTTCACCCTTTAGATGATTTCTGTGACGCTTTGAGGCCACACAGAAATCTGATTTTATATTTTGAAATAATACATGTATTCATTTCTGTTAGATAAATGACCCTAAATATTTCACAGTGGTCATTTTAATGTGCTGATAGTGGTATTGTTCACTCCCATTTCTAAGGTGACAGCTCCACATCATACCTCATCTTAAAGTAGACATAATAAGCTTCCAAATGACGCACATTGTGTGTGTGTAGAGAGGGTACATGAAGTCGACCAAATCAGTGGGTCTCTTCCTGCTCATCTAATATGACCAAATTCATTTTCTTTGCGACTTCAGCATGACTTTGGCCTTTAAAGATGATAAGGTGAGTTACTTAAGATCATCCTTTAGAAGGATTTCCATTGAAATTATATTCATTTTCTAAATTGCATCTAGTAAGCAATTGGTCCATAATATAGATTTAAAGCTTTTGCTAGTTTGAAGGACAGAACGGAAACAGACATCATTTTAAATACAGGGAAGGGATTATTATCTGTAGTAATTATTTTTATGAGGATATTAACTAGGATGATGAGGATATTTTAACTTTGCGCCAAGCCCTGAGGGCTTTACCTAAAATAGATCTGACTTCTTCCAAATGGGGAGCGTCTCCATGGAAAGAACTTTATGCAGATGCAGGATGCAGTAAGATTAAACTTCTGCCTGGATTTTTTCATGTTCTTTGTTCTATTATGGAGTCCAAAACCCTTCATATTACTGAACTTCATGCAATGCTGTATTTAAGCTATGATCTGTTTTGTCTTTGAGGATTTTACACCAGTCCAATGATTTCTGTAGTGTTGCTCCTAATTTTACACCTGGTGTGAATGAGATCAGGATCAGGCCTTGTATCTCCACAGGCAGGTGCCATACAGTAATGCCATGTGCAATCCATTCGTTCTAGTTTAAATTAACCCAGTATAAATTATGAATTTACACCCCATTTCTTAGACTTAATTCATTAATGTTTATAAAACTCTCTGAGATCCTCATGTGGTAAAGCATACTATTATTTCACTATTGGAGGTGGTCTCAAAATTCAGAAATGGATTTTGTACCCCCAAAGTTGGCATCTGGGGGATTGGCTTATTATAAAGATGGGCCCATTTGCCAAATTTTGAATACAGATTTGAGCTCAAATTCTGCACACTGCTAAGGTGGATCTTCGTAATTACCACTTTTATTCAACACTAATTGTTGTTTGTTGATCTTCTTTATTATGGTCTGATGTGGTGCGGCTGGTGTGTGAGTCGGCACAGAATTTAAGCCAACACGTCTCTAATGAAACACATTCAAGTGTGGCTGTAATAACTGTGGAATTATAAAGTTTTGATATGAATATATGAGCCAGCACAATGAACTAGTTAAGGACCATTGCTCTGGCACTGACCTCTTTTCAGCCCTCCAGGCTTAGGTTAATAATGTTGTCATTTTTCTGGGATAGACAAATGTCCGACATAATGGGGTCAGGGGAAAGTGAAGGAGGCCTGTAATGATTGTTTACACAATAGGCTGGCATTGGGAGAGTTATATGTGCTGTTGTCATCTTGTGTAAATTACTTCAATCTACAGTCAATATTAGCTCGTTATGCTAATTGTGGGTGTAATGAGAAGATTGTGCTCAAAATGATGCACACAGAAATTTCTTTCTCCTTTGCTGTTTCAGACATCAGACCACAGATTCACTCTGTCTGGCTTGAATGTAAAGTTGAACACATCTGAAAGATATTTTACTTTTTTTATATTGTCAGTAAAATTCTGAAATAGTACGTGCAGGACAAGTCTGCCTGCTTTATTGTGACATTATCTCTTGGAGCTGACATTATGTATTAGTGGTGTTGTCTGTATTTATGTCTGTACCTAGGGGTTATGATCTCTGTTTGAAAGTCATGTTTTATATGAATTGTGTCTGAAGTGACAAGCTGATAAATTTGACTTCCTCTTCTCCTCCCCATGTGGTTTTTGTAGCTTTACAAGGAATCAGACAAAAAGGAAGTTCACTAAAGAAAAGCGAATACTTTGAGATACCCCTTCATGAAAACAGCAGAGAAAATTGCAGAAGGATGGAATATCTAAAATACACTAAAATTCAGAAATTTAGGTACAAAAATATCAGCCAGATGACTGTTTTACTATGAAAATGTCATGAAAAAATAAGTTTTGAACAGATGTTGCTGTGTGCATAGTTAGAAGACAAAACTAAATTAGAACTAGCTAAGTAATATATTTTTCAGTTCACTGAGAGTTTAATTTTTAAAAAAAAACCTGTTTGAGTTGGAACAAAAATGAAAATTTCCCAACTTTGGTGAATCAAAAAGTTGAAGGAAAGATCATTTTGGGTCAAATGAAATGTTTTTGAGAAAATCAAAATGTTTTTATACAGTTTGGAGATATATCAACAAATTAAGGAAATTTTGCAGTGAAAAGTAATTTGAAACCAAAAAAATCAAAACAAAATGTTCACATTTTGTCAGAATTCTGTGGTGGGTGTTTTTCATATTTGTGGGGTTTTTTGTTTTTGTGTTTTGCAACCAATGACATCAAATTTGTAAAACATTTTGGGGTCGCAAATCTGCATTTTTCAGTGGAAAAAAAAAGTTTTGTCTGTAAAACTTTACCTAACACTATAAATGAATAAAAACAATAGCTTCTAACCGGGCCTGACCCAAAGCCTTCTGAACTCAGTAGTCTTGTCTGTGGGGATGGGCTACATTCATATTCACTGCAGCTCAACTCTTTACATATTAATCGTCAACCAAAACCTGTACATTGCTCCAGCTTCTGCTCTGATGTTAACAGAAAATCTGGCTGACATTAATCAATCTCTCTCTCTCTCTATATATATATATCTATATCTATATCTATATATCCCAAGAGACAAGCTTGAAACAAACTCAGGATCTAAACATTTCTGAATTTTAGTAAAGTTTAGATCCAAAGTCTAGATCATAAGTCCCTGAGGCCTGTGAAAAGAGCCAAACTTTGCAGTCCAGCCCCATCACTAATATTTTCAGTGAATAAGTGAATGTAGTCATTATGAATTGTTGGCCCACTCTGATACTGTAGATCCTTTGTGTATAGTACACTAAGGACCTAATACAATGCTTATTGAATCATTCCCCTCCACTTCTCTTTTGATTTACATGCCTATTGAATCAGAATCTCTGTGAAATATGTATGTAAGCGTCTTACTTACATTAGATTGTTTGTGCCTGAATTCCCTCTCCCTCTGTAACCTATAGTGGTCTATCTCTGCTGTGGCTTCTTCTTTGGCTTGCTTCAGTCTTTTTCCCTTTCCTGGACAGAGAGAGGAAATAAGGATTACATTGAAATTAGCATTATGCCTGAAGAGATGGTTGTCTCCACACAGTACTTATTCTACACGGCATAGTATTCCATGTGCCAAATCTCCAATAAAAGTTCATGGGAGTTTTGATTGTGTATGAACTGCGAGTAAGATTTTCAGGAGTGCCTAAATGATTTAGGAAACACACACTCCTCTCAAAGCCAATAGAAATTGTGCTCCTTAATCATTAAAGTGCCCAAACTATGATATCAGGCCCTTCTTAGCTACAGGTACACAACAATCATAAAAAGTTTGCAGGTTTGTGAACTATAGCATATGGCATTTTCATCTGAGTTCTTTATCACAACATAAATGACAATTTCTTATCACTGCTTCATGCTTAAATAAAATACTTCTTTATTTAATTGGCAATGGTAGCAACCAGAGTACAGATATTAGTTGTCACTGATTGGAAGAGACATTATTCTGTAAAATTTGCTGTATTGATTTGCTGCCAGGAATCTTTTAGTCCATACCAACTGGATTCTATTTAATGCTGGCAGATTTCCAAGGCACTTTGAAGATACAGCTTGGCCACTAGCAAACTAAGATACAACATTTACATTATATTGCCTGTCCCCCTTTCTTTCTAACATTCGTAAAATGCACAGGTGGGTGTTTAAAACACAGAGAACATCAAAGCAGCTTTTGTGTACTAAAGCTGCGTACATGGAAATGATTGTAAAGTAGAGATTTTTATTTTTATTATTTTATTTATTATTATTCTGCTAAGTGACCCTTAGGTTGTAATAAAGACTAGGGCCCTGATGCTGAAATGACTACTGCACGTGCTTAACTTAACATACTGGGAACAGTCACATTGACTTCAATGAGTAGTCACAGTGTGTAAAATCAATGCAGAATTGGATAGTATATAACATATGTAACTTCTGGGTATGGCAGGAAGTTACATATAGGAGGAGGGAGAAAAAATTGGTAGAAACATGGTGCTTGTGGTATTGGAACACGAAACAAGTCCTGAACTTGTAATAAGAGCTGGAATTTGATGTTTATGTGTCTGTTTTATAGAATCTGGGCAAAATCCTCCTGATCCCGACAGGATCGTACAAATTCTCCACGAAGTATTTTGTGGGAAACGTGCACTTTTCAGTTGATGGAACTATAAAATGCTAGGTTTAAAGCTCATCTGCAATGAGGAAACAGAAATGGGTTTGTCACTTTTGTAGCTTTTAATTTTTTTAATATTAAGTCTTGTCATGCCTGGAAAACTCTACGATGACTTATGAATTAATGAAATGATGATGACACAAATAAAGCATGGTGAAATTTTTCAAATGAACCTTCCTCCTCTCCTCCCCCCCCCAAAAATTGTTCATTTCTTCTGTTTTACAGCATGCTACAGTGGATTGGTTTCAGTTCTGCACATATAAAGCCATAATAGATATAATAGAGTAATATAACTCCCCTAGTAATGGCTCAAAAATGAACCTGAACTTTGTGTAAAGAAAAATAAGTGCTTTAAATGGGTCTGTAATTCAAGAATGTTCTCGATAAAAATGACTGATCCAGGGGTAAATTAGCTGCTCAGTGGGCATGCCAATACAAAGCCAATGCCAGCAGTTCAGTGAGTGGATTTAGAAGCCGAGAAATACCAACCACACTAAATTCCTTTTAAAGCCTAGTATTGATTTATGGGCTACGTGACTCACGGTGTGTGTTTACTGTGGAATTCAAGGAGGGATCAGGTGTGATTATATAAAGCCTTTGCACTGAAGGAGCAATATGCGGTTAGAACCTTGTGGATTTACTGGACATCACTCCATCTTGTGGAATGTTTTTCTGTTTACTGAATTACATGTCACTGAGGATTGCTAGGAGTATGTAGAGAAGGGCAGAGAATGGACCATCTTTTACCCGTCTGAGATTTAAAGTACATTCTTTTCCACAGATTGTATTTATTGAATCAGAGCTTGCTGCATCAGCTTCCGTTACTGCTCTAAATCTCCAGAAGCAGTAAGCACAAATTGAATGCCTCATGTATGGCCTGAGCAACAGAATTTGGATCTGTGTTTGGGTCTTTATTCTGAAACACAACCCCCCCCAATTTGAAGGTCTTAAGATCTGGGTTTCCAGTTAAGACTTATATAGAGCTACCTCTCAATAATGAAATGAGGGTGCCAAATTCTCAGCAGATGTAAACCAGCAGAGCTCCAATTGACTTTGAGGGAGCTGTACTGATGTACATCAACTCACAGTCTGGGTTTGGATCTTGAGAACAAACTAAACTTAAGTCTGAGGGAGTTTCCAATTTGGAGGTCCAGTTGGGGCCCATCTCTAGTACATTTGTTACATATTTGGTCACAAACAAATGAACAAACAATCCCTCCTGCCCCCATATTAAATAAACTAAGATGAATTACAAAATTGGATTTCTCTGATTTGGGTATTACTTTGATGAAGAAAAAAAATCCCCTGAAATTTTGAATTGTGTTCTAATAAGTAAGGTGTGTAAAATATATTGTATCTGCTGTTGTGCATTGGTTGTCACTTGACAGGGGCAGCCATTTGGTTTCTCCATGGTGCCATTGGTCATGGCACATCAGTGACTTTGTTTTTTCTATTTAATTAAATGGAAGAGCTGGGTGTGAATTACTGCTAGTGTAGTTGCATTGGGGACAGAATCAGCAGCTGCCAAGTATGTGATAGTGCATATATTGCACCTGATTAAGTGAAGTATTAACTAGATCTAAACCTGCTGCAAACCAAAATTAGTGAATCAGGTTGGCTAATATTAACCTCTTGTCTGCTACCTTATCTGCACAAAGTGTTGCTTTTCAAAGTTCAGTCCATTGTTCATGAATACAGCTGATTGTAAGTGCCAGATTCTTGGCTGGTGTAAATCAGTACATTTTTTGCTCAAATCAGTGGATCTGGCCCTATATATCTGGTGGTGACAGAAAACTGAAATTCAGCCAAGCTACTGAAATATCTGAAGGCAGAGATGCCACCCTGATGATAAAGAAAGATTTGTTATATTCATTTCAGGAGGGGCAAAAATAGTCTGTGAATATAGCGAAAATACATTTTACCGGTG
>ML675646.1:19291071-19373218 GCA_007922155.1 Mesoclemmys tuberculata
GTGTGTGTGTGTGTGTGTGTGTGTGTGTGTGTGTGTGTGTGTGTGTAATTATGCTGACTTGGCGTTTTGACCAAAAACCATTGTCACCAGCTTCAGCACCAACAATCAGATCTTACACCAAAAGAATTTAATTGAAAAGGCACATTTATTAGAGCGAGAGAGGTAGGCAGCAGAACAGAGTATTGGCTCTGCCCGCTCCCCACCCTTTCTCATCCATCTGTATGGGAAGGGACATAGCAGTTCTGCTGGAGGTGATGTTCGATGATGTTCCCATTCCCTTCCCCCCCATGTGGGTAGCTGGTGCAGGGCGTGAACTACACCTCTGCTCTGCTCTCATGCTAGCCATGCTGCAATTTCAACTTTTGTGATTTAGTAGCTCTTTATTAGTCGTCATCTCCTCTCTCCAGCTGGAAAGCATCGTTAATAAATGTACTCTTGGTGCAGTAGTTCTTTAATAATAATATATTAGCCTTGATTATAAATAAAGTAGGACTGAGGTAGGGTTGTGAGGTCATGCATAAAAATTAAATACAAAAAAAAAAAAGTCAAAGTAAATTGGTCATTTCTGCAATTACAAAAATATTTTGACCAAAGTAAAATGTGGCATCTCACTTTCCATTAAACTAAAGCTGCCTTGTCAAATAGGCTTTGAAATGTCAAATACAGGACCCAGGCTTCTCTGCTAAGTTGCTACATGTGAATGACATAATAATGGTAATTTGCCAAGCACTAAACTGGCATTTTCAGTAAAATAAGAACTTAAATAATTTTAGTTGTCCTTCAAGATGATATTAAATTGTCTGTTTATGTAGGTATTTGGAATACTCATTTTGAGCAGCATATACTGCACTTTATAAAAATGTAATATAGTGGAGCAATATATGCAGTTTTTATATTCCATGACATATATACCAGATATTAACCAAGAAAAGGTCAAATACATCCTTTTATTTTTAAAATCTTTTTTCTGTCAGTGTTTATTTTCTCTTATTCTAGCCAAAGGGAACTTTGATGGATTGACATCCATGCTCTGACAATGCATGTTTATTTTTGAGATTGGGAAATTCTTAATGAAAATAGGGGAGGCAAGGTGACAGAATTTGAAAGGGAGATTTGGGTTCAAAGGTTATTTCTGCAATGTATGCAGTGAGTTGCTAGTCTTATCCTAGGTTCTGGAGGTCATTTGTTTATCCTTATTGCAAAATCCACTGGAGCAGTTGCACAACAGCTGTTTTCCAATGATAATATAGGTCATATTTACTGTTTAACATAGAAAAGACTGCATTAGAACAGATAGGACAAGTTCACTGTTTTACTTTGCAACTAAGATTTGCTGATTGCCAACCTCCGAGCAGGATCTTCTGATGTTAACTGGTACGAGTTGGCTTAGAGTGGTGTTTTCAGAAGTGAAACAGAATATGCTTGACGTGCTTTACAAATTACTGTGTGCACAAAGGTTACCCGTCAAATGATAATTTTATCAGATATACTGGTTTTCTTTTTAAAAAAGCCAAAAAAACTCTCAGAAATATTTGAGGTTTTTTTGTTTACATTGTATTTTATTTATTTCCAACTATGAGTCAGAATCTGCTGTCATTTACATCGGTCTCAATGCAGAGCGATTCTTCGGAAGTTGTTATTCTAGACATAGACAAGTATATCTGGTCTGTGTTAAATTATGGCTGTGAAACATGGATGTTCAAACAATCAGTAATAAACTAGCATCCTTTAAATTACGGTTTATAGAAGAATTCTGAAAACACCATGGCTAGACCATTGTTATACCAGCAAAAAACAAAAAAACTGTTTTGCTGGTATACCTTATTTTGTTATGGGACCTGCTATAAGCTGTATTGCCAAAAGCATGTTTTTGCTGGTAAAAACTGCATATACACTAAGAAGCTTTTCCAGTATTGCTACACTGATAGAGCAACCTTTTTACTGTAGACTATACCTTACAATGGTGTACCTATTCCTGTAAGGGGAGGAGAATACATTATGCCAGTATAAGGCACCTGTTATACTGGTATAAATGTGTGCACACTGGGGGCTGTTCCAGTATAATTATTACAGTAAAAAAAGCATTCCCCTAACAAAAATACTGTACCAGTACATAATCTGTGTGTAAACTGGCTCTTAGAAATGCCAAATGGGAAACTTGCTAAGACCTGACCTTCATTTTAAGTCATTGAGACTTTTGTCATTTATACCAATGGGAACAGATTGCAATATTTAGCAGGCAAACAGAAATCTGTCCAGGTTCTTTAGATTGCGAATGAATCTGGTACTCCAAATCCATCCTTTTTAGAGAACGGTATTGCCTCTTGCCCTGGTTCTGATATTAAGGAGTAAAATAATTCAAGACAGGTTCTACTTGTTTCCCCTTCACCAATAATTCTTGAACAGGAGACAAACATAATTTGCTTAGAAACAATATAGATGAAGCAGGTACCTGATAAATATATGTTTTGTATCTGACAAAACACCCAATAGCTGGGTTTCTGGATTTCCTGATTCTGACTGTCACCCCAATGCCACAGCACTGTGTGAAGCACTTAGCATTCTCATTTCAGTTTCTGGCTCTGGGAGGCTTGGAAGGTGTTTAAAGCTAAAAAGGCTCTGAGAGCATCCCATGTGGTGTGGCAGTGGTTGAGTGATGACAGTAGGAATGGATGTTAATGTACAGCAGAGTAAGTGTGCCTGATATCTTAGGTCCTGATTCTGCAAGATAATGAAATATGGGCATAGTTTAAGTGCATGGATGTAATTATACTGATCAATTATCTGGGTTCCTGATTTGGAAATATTCCTTTTGGCTGACTAATTTTTAAAAAAATCATCCAAATCAAAAGTAAGGGGCCATCAGCTTCAAGTCACCCAAGTCAAGGGCCTGACTCTGCAGCCCTAAGTCAGGCAAAGCTCTCATTGGCTTCATTTAGGGCTAGATAGTAACGCTGACAGGTACAATACCTTTGCTGCTTCCCTGTTGCTCTAGGAGATAGTCATTTGCATCTTGGCTAAACCAGAAGCAAATTACAAAACCTTCCACGGAAGCTCAGCTGTGTTGGCCAGTAAAGAGAACTCAACATTTATTATTTAAAAAATATTGTGGTTTTTATCTAATGAGAATTCAGCAGGAAAATACAGTAAAGCCAGGCCAGATACTTACTCTTTTTGGCATCTTCTAGTTTGTCTTTGGCGCGTTTTTCTGCCTGTAAAAGTTGCTGGATTCCTTGAGACTGGCTAGTCATGCTGATTTGTTGGGTCCAGTGTGCCTCTGTGGTAACTGGGAAAGCTAGGGAGTTATATACCATCGCCTACCTCTTCACTGTGCATTTTGTTGGGTCAACATTCAGTACAAGCCCCATCCAGTCTGCACCGATCCAGCCTGCTTTAGCCAGGTCATTGCTATGTAAGAAAAACAACAGGCTGGAATCTGGAAAACCACACTGATGGGTTTGAAAGAGAGATTCTTTCCTTCTCTAGATCACACCAGGCCTATAATGACTTGATTAAAGCACTGTGAAAATAAGGGAGTGACCCTCCAAACTGCTCATGATTTTAGGGTGTATGATTAAAAAAAAAAACCCTCTGAAGCAGAATTTAGTTGCTAGACTCTTGTTAGTGGGATCAGGAAGAAAACATTTTTTATCTACTTCCATTTGCTTTCAATAGCAGTTTCCATGGGTACTCAGTCAGAATAATAGGGCCAACAAAGTTGACCTGGGCCAATAAATAGAACTGCGCTTGTGCCTCTCTTTATGTTTGCTTTCCCTGGAAATTTGAATTTTACTGGCAAAAAATGAATTTCAGACTTCCAAGCACATGAATTTGCAGAAACCAGTTTAAACAAGAATGTGCAATCCATCGTTCAGTGGATGCATTGTAAACCCAGTTGTGTCTGATCCATAGAAAATGAGAGTCTACAGCAGCTACACCTGAGGAGATTTAGCCCTTTAGCTCAAGCTACCGATTTATACTCATAACTTTGGAGGACCTGGGTTTGATTCCTGCTAACAAGCAACATGATAGTCAAACCTGTGATGCTTGCTAATCTGCTCAGCTCAGTGCCCTTGATGCTGTTCCCTATTTCACCAATCACAAACAAGCAGCGAAGATCAAATTTTGAATATTTACAGACAAGCACTGTAAAGTCTTTGAAAAGATATTTTAGTAATGAATCCTTGTGTGCTCCCTCCATTCACCTCTGCCAGGGCTGGGGATCATTTGCCATTGTGATTCAGTTGTTTTATTTAGCTGGAATTAAAGTCTCTGACTTTCTCTGCTGTTGGCTCTTGCTCCAAGGCCCTTTCTTCTCTGGTACTCCCTAAGGCAGCTGCTCTGTACTGCTTGTATGCTGCAAGGCTGTTATCTGGCCCTTGTGAGAAACTGCCTGTTGTTGCTGTGAAGCTCTGTTTTCCAAGTGGCTGCATGCTTGAGGGAGAATGGAAAGAGAGAAACCTCTTGTCCTATTTCTCTCTTTAACTGGACTCCAAATGGCAGGAGAATGGTGAGTGTGAAAAGGAGGTTGTTTCCTTTTGTCATTGCGATAGCATAGAGTGTGTCTGCTCACTGGATCCTACCCAGGGGAAGTATATATTGCCCACATATTACTGCTTTTTCCTCTCCCAGAAATCTCATGGGGTGATTGCCCATATCAATTGTTGAAATCATAAGCTTATTATAGCTGTTCAGGACAATACTCTTCAAACTATTTGTGGAGGATTTAGCCGCATATTTTTAAAGTTTGATGTATCTTGCTCAGATAAAAAAAATAGGATGCACTGATCAACTGGCCAAATGATACACACATTTGAGGGTCACCCTGCATGCTGTTCCAGTAGAGTCATGGCACAGGTGATGTTACTGGAGAGAAAAGCAGAAGATAAAGATGAAGTGTGAACCTATATTGGTAAATGAAAGTTGTTTTTAAAATTGGAAATAATTACTTTTGCTAGTAAACAAGGTGAGGAAGTGTTGTCAAGTTGCTCTCTGAAATCAAAGGTCAATCCTGGGCAAATGATCTTGGATGAGCAAATTTCTATATTTATAAGGATGCGTCTACACTGCCGGTAGCGTTGTCAGCAGTGCAGGATTAATGCTGCGGGATCGACTGAGTGGCATTGGAGACTCGCTCAACTGATCCTGGAAGTGCCTTCTGATCGACACGGTTAATCCACCCCTGCGAAAAGCATGAGGCTGCGTCGACCAGAGAGCATTTCCTGTCAGCGCAGCGCAGTGGGGTTGCCACGGTAAGTAGACGCTAGTAAGCCCATGGGAGATATGCAAGCTACTCTACTTAGTGTGTATATTTCCTGTGGACTGCTGCCAAAATCCGCCGGCAGTGTAGACCAGGCCTAAGAAATGCTGCAAAGCTGCTACAAAGCTGAAGCACCATACAGTGCCATGGGCTCAACCAAAAATGTCATCCGTGATGCCACCTCCCCCCGACAGTTTAAGTAGATTTTTCAGGGTTTGAACTTATGTTTTCTTTGAATTTAAAAGTGATTCAACTGCATTAGCTGTTAGAAATGACGGAACATTTCATAACAAATAAGGTATTTGATAAATTTCATTTTTCCCATTTGAAAATCCATCCATAAACAAATGACAAAATTCCACCATTTTCTTCATAATTAGTTACAAATTTCTTCAGTAGATCAATTGAAGTGTGAATTTCAAGTATTTCAAAAATTTCAAGTTTTGTCTGACATATATTACAATTTATAATTTACACTGCAATACATTTAGGTAACACCTAATTAATATAGAGTCAATTTCTCAATTTACAATGGTAATATATTCACAACGTTTTAGCAAAGACCCTCCTCAAATTTTGTAAAGCTCTGTGAGAAGAGGAGACCAATAATGGCTTTACAATTTGGTTGCGGGTCAACCCTACTGAACATGTGCTTTCCAGAACTACCTGCACTTCAAATTCCAAAGATTACCTGATGGTCTGTATTTGTCATCACCATTTCAAACATATGCTTCCATGCATTCTATTTCATTGAAAATCCATTAAAATAAAGCATGTTTAACAACAACAACTTAATGAGTATATCCAACACTTTTATGTGTTGCAGCCATGGTCTCCCATTTCAACTCAGAGAGGATTCCAGCTGCTCTCAGGTGAAGGGAGTGGAGAAAGAGAAGAAGCTGTCCAGATTTAAAGATCTGTTTGTGGACAGAGGGGATTTTAGTTTTAAAAAGAGACTCCTCTCCTCAGGTGAGTCCTTTTCATCATCTCGCTCAGCTCACAGGACTTATTGCAGTTGTGCTTAGCTCTTCCTGGTGACAAGGAGGATAATTGGTTCCAATTCTAGCACTTCCCCACCCTCAAACGTAGGCTGTGGACCCAGTTATGAAGAGTTATGTGAGGGATGAGAGAGCTTGCAGAGAATGCTCTGCTCATCTTCAGTTTAACCAGAAGCAACAGACTCTAACTTAGACATTTTGAGTGTAAACACCGGATGTGCTATTGATGTGTTCTGCAGTAGCTGAAGAGGTCTAGGGGTAAGTCTCACTCCAGATGGGTACAAATATTTTATTTTCAAAA
Organism: Mesoclemmys tuberculata; assembly: GCA_007922155.1. Classification (NCBI taxonomy): domain Eukaryota; kingdom Metazoa; phylum Chordata; order Testudines; family Chelidae; genus Mesoclemmys; species Mesoclemmys tuberculata. Next base: position 19,297,631 of record ML675646.1, read on the forward strand.
GCAATTGGCTTGGCCTATAACTCAAACTGAGCTTTACAAATGTGAAAACGACCACCTTTCAGTATAGCTGCCCTTACACCCACTGAGCCGTAGAGGCAGGGTAGTAGCATCCTTTTATAGTGGCCTGTAGCAAGATGGCTGATCCACTAAATGCAGCTGGGCTCAGCACTGATCTTCCATTCAAGGTGCAACTTGTTTGGGCCAATTAAGAGAGTGAGGCAGCACCTGCAGGGCAATGGGAGACAGGGTGAGGAAGAGACCCAGAGGTTCAGTCAGGAAGAGAAGGAGATGAGAACTTCCAGAGAGGGAAGATGGTTCCTGGGAGAGGACTGAAGGCAAGAGAGGTTTGTTGGCTGACATTTCCAAGCCAGAGCCAGGGCTGAAGGCAGGAGTGGCACTGAGGGGAGATACCATTTGGCACTAAGTCAGCCCGGCAGAGTCCAGGTCCAGAGAGGGCTGTGAAGGAAGAGTGAGTAGTGGAGGGGCTTACCCACTGATGTCTCCTTATGGAGACATGGGACCTAGAGGAACCGTGAGAGTGCATGGGACAGTGAGGGATGCTCCCCTGGCAAGGATGTTCCCAGCAGAGAGGCCATGGGAGTTCCTGCTGGGAAGAGCAAGGCTGTATGTCAGCAGGAAGGGTTGGGGTGGCGCTCCTGGCAGGGGGACAGAGGACAATTGGCACAGAGCCCAGCTCTGGTGAGAGGGTTTTAAAGATGACACACTTGGGGGAAGAAGGGGAAGGTATGGACTATGTTTTGGGGCTTTTGACCTAGATTTTTATTAACAAACTATGATGGAGTGGAGGGTAAATTCATGTGCAGTTAGCGGAGACCCGATAGGGAAACTGAGGTGAAAGAATATTGGCAGCCTACCACAAGATGGCAGCTAGGACGAGGCCACTCATTGACTGTATGCGGTCCAAGAATACACAGACCATTCCACATGTAAGATGGTGGCAGGCAATGCTCCTGGTAATGTGTGTTTGGGCTGACAGTCACCGACAAATTGTCTGTCTGTTGTGGAGATGTTTCCCTGAGCACATGCGTCTTCAAAAAAAAGTCACCTTTTAAAATTATTTTTAAAAAAGCTTATTAAAAAAAAGCCCTGCTACCATGGCTACCAAGTGGCACTCTTTGTTCAGGCTCTGCTTCAAAGCAACAGCTTTGATACAATGATGAAGCGCTAAAATCAGCAGCATGTCAAAGAGGACATCTGGATGAATTTGTGTGCATGCATGTGCACTTTTTAGTTTTGTTGTTTGAAAAGGTTTAAGCAAAGAAAAGCACCGGGCACACCTGCATGACTTGTTGCACCACAACGAGGCCACCATGAATATTGTTCAGACAAAAATAGAGCTACTTCAAATGGATTAAGATCTATCATATTGTGAGAGGATGCTGCAAAATTCTGCTACTTCTATCAGCAATAAATGTCAGGAGGACCCTGAGCATAACTTTACAACAGATATTGGAAACCATGGTGCTTCTAACAAGAGCATGAATTTCATTTTCTCTCATAATAAAACAAATGGGTTAACAAACATTAATAGAGAAAAACCTTTGTTATGACTGCATGTTAGAGAGTGTTAGTTAAAAATCCTAAGGATGAAATCCTGGCCCCCATTGAAGTCAATGAGAGTTTTTCCACTGACATCAATGGCCCAGAATTGTGCCCTTAGGGTTCACATGTTCAGAAATAAACAGCTAACAGAATATAAGAGTATACAATCTATGAAATATACCCATGTAAAATTCTTAAATATACATACATAACACATTGCAAATTCCAAAAACACTTTTATAACTGCCCACTAGTCGTATATTTCCATACACAGTTCTACCTTCAAAAATTTTCAGGTGCAAATTCTGCAAATTGTATGTGCAAGTGGACTCATATATGGAAAATGTGTAGTGCAATGGCTGATCTGCATGTGGAAATACAGTTTGCCTCCCCAAATCTGAGCTGTTATGTATGCAAAATCTGGATATGAAAAATTATGCTTGCAGTTTTAGCTGGTTTGCAGTCCTATTGAAAATGTTCTGAACAACTTGATAGTGGGTGGGTTGCTACAGTTTAGCCTTTTTATATATCTCCTGTATATGTAAAGAAAATTTGAAATGACCCATTCATTTCATACAGTCTATGACATAATCATATGCTGTCATTTTGACCTTGTGTATGTGAACTTATACTGGAAAATAAAGACAATGGGGAGATTTTCAAAGACCTAAAGGATAGTTAGATACCCAAGTCAGTGGGAGTTGAATGCCTAATTCCTATTTTAATACCTTTGAAAATCTCCTCCAACATCATCCAAATTTCCCATCTAGATGGACAATGAAGAAAGCTCACATATCTTTCAGTAGTTACAGGGTAAATCAGGTTTGTGAAATTCTTGTTATCTGGAATTTTGTGGTAGTCTTGAAATCTTCATTTTAATGTTCTTTTGTATAAGTTATGAATTATTTAACAGCTAAGTGCTTGTTTTTAATGCTTTCTTATTCTTAAAGTTTCATTTTGATTAATACTTCTTTTCCTAGTGTAGTCCTGCTCTTCTGTCTTATTTCCCACCCTTTTCCGCCTGTAACACACCTACTCTTTTTTCTGACTCCTACCACATCCTGTTTGACTCTGAGGTGATTATTTCCTTCGTTTCTCAGCAGTGCTGCCTTGCACAGAGGAAGGCTGTAACCTTATCACTGAACTTTTAAATCTCGCACTAACTGAAAATTTGACTCAAGAATGGGAAAAATCATAAAGCATCCTTTAAACTATCTAGGCCAACCACTAATTTACATTCATGCAGTAAATTTACATTCATTTGAAGAAAAAGTACATTAGATTTTGTTGGTTTCTACTTGTAAACTTGGGATTAATGTTAATTGCAATAGATTCTTTAGTGACCTTGGAACTGATCATACAATTATTACACACCACTCTAAAGAAATCTTTTTCTCTTTAGTTAAACTGTTCCTCAGCTCTTAGGGCCTGATCCAATTCCTATTTGAGTTAATAGAAAAACAACTATTGACTTAATCAGACCCTTATTGTTGGGGTTCTCAAACCTTTTCATGGTTTCATATTACATCACAATGATGGTGAGATTGACTTTTGGACTGTCTCGCCTCTTATTTCTGGTCAAGTGGACCCTTTCACCCTCCCATTTACACGCACATGACATCCCTGTGGCAGGCAACTACAACAATTCCCAATTACTCATAAAATACGTAATGTAGTTTAGCATTTTTAAAAATTCAGTTTGGCATGTGGGAACAAAGAGAAAAGCCAACAGCCTGCGACCAGTCTGCTCTCTACAGACCGACTGGAAATGCTGTCTGGACAATGAACCACAGGCCACAGTGCGGGAAACTTTGTCGTATTGTGTAACGGTAACCTACATATTGCATGGTATGTGTCTGCAGTCTGTGTCTCAATTAGACATCTAGAGCAGTGGTTTCCAAACATTTTCCCTGCATGGCTGCATTTTCAGATGGGCTGTTTCCCACTACCCCAGACAGCATGGAAGTTGCAGTTAAAAAATGGGGTCCTCCTGCAGCATGACCTCACACACACTCTACATGCAAGGTCATGCCACAAGGAGGCTGCCAGTTGGCTTTGCAAACAGCGTCCTCTGGACTGCGTAATCTCACACATGCAGTGCGTGCGAGGTCATGCTGCATGGAGGGTGCTGGTTTGTAGCACACAATAGCCCTCTCCCGTGCACTGTAACCTTGTGCATATGGCGCATGTGAGGTCACCTTGTGTGGAGGAGGCCATTTTGTAAAATGGCATTTTCTGCATGCTCCGGATTGCTGTGACCCCATCTGCTGATAAAGTGATCCCACTTGGGGTCCTGACCCACAGTTTGGGAACTGCTGCTGGAGAGAGTGGGAAAAGTGGGATCAGGATGGAGAGTGAAGGTTGGCCTTTACACATATGTTCCCCCTAAACAACAAATTCCTTCCATCTGACACACCTCTTGATCCCCTAAATGGCTAGCTTTGCTTCTTTCCTATGCATAGAAAAAACCTTTCTAATGTAGGATTCAGTCTGAATTGAAGATCTCTGCTGATAATAAAACTCCCCCCCTTTTCTGTTGCAAAATCCAAAATAAATTGGGTAATTGCAGGGCACACTATAAATAGCTCTGCTGAGAGCAACAATGGCACCATAGAGAAAATAATCCAGCTTTGTGTTTGCAACCCAGCTGAACTCTTACATACTGTTCTGTTCATGTGCTTCTTACCACTGGCTCAAAAGATAGTTACTTAATTTCCCATCCCCTGACAAAAGCTTTGCTTGTGGTTCATGCATTTCACTTACATTTTGCAAATTTTGAGGAGCACCAATTGTAAGACAACTGAAAATGGACAGTAGGGGACGAAAACTGTCACCTTTCCATTTCCCCCCTGGTTTTCAAAAGAAAATGGGACTAAAGTGGCTGGAGGAGAGGGGGGCATTCAATACTGCAGCAGGGAAGAAGGGAGGAAATGGCACAGTTGCCACAAAGCAAAAATATGTTGGGAGGCTGAGAAAAAACCTAGGCTGGGCAGTGATTGGGTTCCCATTCTTTTGATTTTATTAAAGAAAACATAGAAAAGGGATGATGTTACCTTCCAGCATCAGCCATGTCTTCTTATTTTGCATCAGAATGGTAAGGATACTACTAGAGTTGCAAGCTCCCTAAGAAGTGGTGGGGGCTTCATTGTCTCAGTTGAGCCAGCCCCTATCATGGTTTCAGTTTCCTGGAATGTTAGTCTTTCTTTTTGTTTCCTCCTAAAATGCCATTCATAGGTCTTTGGTGAGCAGAAATGACCCAAAGGAAACTTAGTCCTGAAGTTTAAGTAATGCTTGTTTTTACAGGACCTCATTTTGGAAGATGTCACCAAAACCAGAAAGAGAGAGAGGGAATCCCTGGATTTATAATAGCTGTCCTCCTCCACCCTGTGCTAATTGGGCACCACACAGTGCCCTCCAGGCTCCTCAACAAAACAAAGAGAAGAATTTAAAAATACTTCAGGACAAGTAAGAATGCTAGTTAATTTTTGTCTATTTATCTCTTCACATCATATAGCCTTAGCATTTGTTTTGCTTCTTTTGGTTCATACATGAAAGCAAGTTCCTCTTCTCAGATTGGACAGTTCCTGTCTAGAGGGGATTACTTAATTCAGATTATCAAGATTTACTGCAGCAACACACATTGCACTCTGTCTCTCAGTAATTTTTAGGGGTTTGTTTTTGCTTGGTGTGTTTCCTTTCACTGGTGAAAATAAGGTGCACGCAACCTGTTTTTTTTTTTTTTGCCCTTTTATACACCTGGCCAAAAGCCCAAATTCATGATCAGTTTCGCCTTCCTTGCAAACTGCTTTGCTTAGCTGCAATTACAAGAAGTCTTTGCAGAGTTTAGCTAACCTCTGCACAGCAACAGTTAGCTGCAGCAAACTGAACATGCAGTGACTTCTAGTGTCATGGTTTGAAATGTGATATGGTCGGGTCATTTCTCCCAAAAAGCTCGGAACGTAAGAAATGCGTAAAACAGGACGTCTGTACTTAACATCACTGCCATTTTACTGACTGGTACTATGAAACATTTTACTAATGGCACAAGGCATACCCGTTTACCAGGGACCTGCTGGATGGACTGCCCTGGTGTTTTCACCTATGCTGGCAAAAAGCTCTATGATCTGATGCTTGTCTCAAATCTGCCCCTGGCAAGTAGTAGGTAGGAAACCGACATCACGGCATCGCCAGCCAATCAGTCTTACTAAAATGAGGGCATCCGTTTTTTGAAGCACTGCTTTAGGGGTAGCACTTTCCAGATGAAAAAATATAACAGCTCCCACCTGGCAGAGGCACATCAGCTGTAATTAGGAAGTGAGTATTAGCTGGTGGTCACTCTTGAGGGGTAGCTGAGGTTGCCACAGTCTTCTCTTGTATTTAGGCTGGAAATAAATGTCCTCCAAATGGTCCTCTTATGATCCACATGAAGAGGGTCTCCTCAGTGCATGTCTTACTCACCACAAAAAGCAGACATTCCCATCCTTGACTGGACCTGGTGGAAGGGTTTTGGGAACCCATGTGGGATAGGAACTTGAAGCAGGGAGCTCGAGGGAAGGGGTTGGTCAGAGATAGGGCCAAGGTGATGTGCATAGCTTCCCCTCCAGGCTCACAGCAGAGATTTGCCCTGGAAGTGTAATACAATCAAAGGTCCCCTTTGCTTTGCCCTCTGTGTGGGTGGAAAATCTTGCTTTTAAATGGAGGGCTTGGGCAGCTGCAGTCAAGGGCATCCAAAGCAAAATGACTCCAACAGAGTTATGCTGTGGGGAGCTGGGCCTGAAGCCGTGGAGGCACAGGGACATTTCCTGGAGGTTTGTCGCCCAAGTATTTGCATTTTTCTGCCGGGGCTAGCCCTGAAAGACGAAGAGGAGACTGCTCTGTGAAGGGACCTCCTTCTCCCGACATGTGGGGGTACAGCCTGGCTCTGCATGAATGACATAATTTCCAGCGGTAAATGTTGACTTTTTAATAGAGAACATGCTCATGATCGATGCCTGGCATTCTAAGGCCATAGCAAAGCTAAAGGTGAGCAAAATAGCCCTTTAATGTACAACTGAACTCCATTAACATGAAGTATGGGATGAAAAAGGATCTCGGGTTTATATAAACCGAAAGCTAAGGTACCTGAAAGGAACTGACAACAATGACAAATTAATACTGCCATTCAGGCAAAACACTGCCCAATCAATCTTTGAAATATATGATGCCAAAAATTATTAGAAAGATTTCTCTGTGTGTGTGCGTGCACGCAGGTAGGGTAGGATGGTTACCATGCAACCAGGAAGTCATTCTCTGCACTGTAGCTCCTCTTTCGAAATATCATGAATATTTGCATTGCTCTTTCCTGACACTATAGGTAGCAGCCGCAGCAGCATGGATTAAACCTTTTCTCACAGGGCATGGCATATGCTGAAATGGTGGAAGCCTTTCCAAAGGAAATTGGTTGCTTTGAAAAAGCTCAAAAGATATATTTAAAAAAGAAGCTATATGCTTATGATGAGGTGACCCTTGATAAAAGGCTACACAATGCTGGCTCTTGAAATCCTCTTGAAATGAAATTAAATCTATTGAAATGCTTCCTCTGTAAAGGCCCAAAATGTAACAGCTCTTTATGGTGTCAGTTTGCCCCACTGGATCTTTTCTTCTAAGGTCTTCCTCCTCCTCTTAGTCTTTACAGCTAATACAGGCTATTATAGACATTCATCCTAGATTTCATATAGCAGACTGGGATTTGTTTCATTGTACATTTCACTTGTCTGTTTGCCAGGCAGGAGTGGAGATTTTGCACCAAAATATTTGTATTTCCAGAAATAACATTTCTGCTTACATTCATAATTTTGTCCGCTCTCGAGGCTGTGGTTCATTCTTCTAATTAAAACAAGGAGAGCTTGGATTTAACTAGTACATTCTTTGTATTCGAGCAGCACACATCTCAAACACTACGACACTGGTACCTGCGCTGTGTTGCCACCAGCAGCTCCCGATTTGATCCCTGAAGTCCAGCCACTCATGTTCAATATGGCCTTTTAACCTTGCAGCCATGCCCTATGTAGAGACACAGTAATGAAAGCTGTTCCACCATTATCCTGGTCTGTGGGGAAGCGAAGTCATTACTTTGCTAGATACTAAAAAGCAGGGTCTTAATAAAGACACTGGATTTATGGCTTATTACAACGATCTATAACCCGCTAACCCTCCTTTTTTTGTCCTAGGAATACAGGAGTGTTAATGGGTCACTTCACCTTGAATGGTCTCTTTGAATATGTGCTAATTATTTATGTTAAACTATCGGTTCCACTGTGTGTGTGTCTGTGATGCTCTGCATACCTTTCCCATACCTGAGGAAGAACTTGAAAGCGTGTCCCTCTCATCAGTAGAAGTTGGTCCTATAAAAGCTATTAGCTCACCTGTCTTGTCTCTCTAGTATCCTGGGACCAGCACAGCTACAATAGAACTGCATTCAAACCCATCGCCCCAGTTGTATTTATACGAATCTGCATGGCACACATGGAATCCTGTCCATGACTAATGGAGACGGTTATGTTCCTGGTGAGGTGTCCCTTGTGTGCTTAGTGAACTTAGCTGGAGAATGAGAGGGAAACAATAATTCTTTGTTTATTGCAGGATAACAAGCAACCACTGTGGTGGTGTTAAAATGGTGCGTCATGTCCACAGTATGTTTGATCAAGTTGGCTGAGATGGCAATGGGTTGGTATGCTTTTCCTGTATATAACCTGCTTTTCCTGTATAAACCCCACAAAGATCCAGGTCCATCCATCCTTACATTTTTGGGGGTTGCTGGAATTTGCCCACAAGCAGAGAAGGCACCGCCTCTCCTCTGCAGTGATCCCCTGTCACTCATTTCACTGTAATGTCATCAGAGAGCAGCATTTCCTCTGATACTATCACAGCTCTATTCTATTCCAATTTTGCTACAGCACATGAAACACTGGTTCATTAGAGCTGTTATGTTTCTGAGGAACTAACAAGGATCTGTGGTGCTCTCCGGAACAACAGAACAGAAAGTTGTGTTGGTATGTATGTGAATGACTGGGTGGGACGGGAGATGGCAGGAATAGATATAGAAATATAATACTAAGCACTAATTCTGACTTCCTCTAGCTGCTTTGTAGCTGTTTTGAAGTGCCACAGACATAGAGGGGATTTCTGAATTGTGTGCCCTTCCTCTTCCCCCAGACAGTTTCTGAGAGCCTTGTTACCTGCAGCCAGAAGACCCACCCAGAACTGAACGTAGATGTCTGTAGCATAATAGGCTAGATAGTTTATGCCACTCTCAGACTTACAGATCGTAATAATTTCACGTAGTTTAATTGATGAGGAAGTTACTTTGCCTTTTCAGTAGACTGATGCTTACAACAATCAACAGCTTACAGTGGAACTGAGCCTTTTCGTGGCCATAATGTAACAGTGCCTGTTTTCTGGGGTTGCTCTCGCAGACCATGTACAAGATCATGTTGTGAGTGCCTCACACTCTGTTCTTTGCCTCTGGATGAACACACGGTTGTCTTTATCTGCTAACAGTTCAGTTGTGCCTATCCTGCACAGTTTCCTGTTGTACTGGCAGAACAGAGGGTGATTAGCCCCTTGCTGTGTCTGCCACTTCCACCCCTGCTGCCTGGGCTGGGGTAAAGTGGGCCAGCAGGGCCCAGACAGCAGAGAAGAAACCCACAGCTGAAGGTGCTCCTGAGAGCACACCAGGTCTAAGGAGGCAATGGGAAGCAGCTGTTTCCCTAACTGAAGGGGTATATAAGCCAGCTAGGGAGCAGCCAAGGGAGAGGTGTGGCCAGGGAGGACGGCAGGACAGGAGCCCAGCCCTGTCCTGTCCTCCTACTCATTTTGTTTCCTGGCCGAAGAAGGGTGAACAGCCTAAAGCCTCGTGGCCAAGTGGGCCTGGTTTGGGAGTGGGATTTGCATTTGCACACTGTAAATAAATGAGCATGGGCAATTGCACTGGGTGAAGCCTGCGAATCCATTTGTTTTGGAGGGGGGATACGGCCGAGAGGACCCAGAAGGGCGGGGGGCCTGTGGCAATCTGCCACAGGGTGCTGCACAGTTGCACTGCCCCAGGCAGGGGTATAAAGGCTTCTTGTGCTCGTCCTGCACCATACCTTTGCACACGATGCAGAACTCTGGCTGTGAACTCTTTTTCCGATTGCCAGAGCATCCATGTGGAAGTGTTAAAGCAGGTGTTAGCCACTCATCTATCAGCCCAGAGGTCAGCTAATGTTTTCCAGTCCTATGGTGTCAGCATGATCTTATTAAATCACAGTCTGTCACAGAAATATTCCACATGCAGTTCGCTTTTTGAGCTGAGGGAAGGCTGAGGAAGACGGTAGCACTGGAATTTACATCTATTGGAAGTCCTATGGGCATTCATAGTTTAATAGTCACCTGGTACTCATAGAGTATATTTAGGGCCTCTGATTTTAGGTTTTAACCAATAAACACCAATAAAACACCCCTGACTTTTTTTTATTTTTTTTAAGTGGTGTTTATCTAATAAACACTGGAAATGGTTACTTTTATCTACGGGCTTGTCTTCATGGAACAGTATGTGGATGACGAGGGTGTGATTTCTAAAGCGCACTAATGTGTTGTGCATTAATTGGTCCTTGTGGACCCTGCTGGTGTGTGCTAACAGTTCCCTCATGTGCTTTAATGTCCTGTTGTTTGAAACAGTACTCAGTTAATGTGCACTAGGGAATGTTACAAACGGATTAGTCACGACAGTGTGTACAAAGAGACACCCAGAACTTCTCCCTCCCCATCCCTGGATAGCTATAAAACTCAACCGCTGCTAAAAAGAAATCCTGAAAAATGAAATGAATAAACCCTGAAAACCAGAAACCCTAAGTATTTCCTTAGTGTTCTTATCCTTAATTCACCCCCTGCCATGATGCCTACAAAACATTCCATGATGGTTTGGCACTCGGGGTGAGCTCCCACTGACCTCAGCGGGGCCAGGATTTTGCCCTGGGTGTGCTGTGGCTGCTCTTTATAAGAAGGACCATGATGGTCTCAGTATAACCTTGTCTTCTCCTCTCCTTCCTGTTCCTTTATTGTGTCCCACTATTTTGTATCTTATGCTAAGATTGTAGATGGTGGGACAGGGTCTAACTATTTTGTTATCTGCGTACCATGTTTAGCTCAGTGGGGCCCTGCCTGTGATCTCTGGATGCTGCCAAAAGACAAATATAATGATAGTAACACTGTAAGTGTGTTACCTTTGGAAACAAGTGCTGAATATACTTTAATTCCCAGACCAAAATATCCTTAAGCTGTAGGCAGAGGAACTCTGAAGGGGCTGGGAGAGCGAGGGATGCTGCCAGCGGAAATGTTGTGGGGCTTCCCACTGGGAAGAGTGGGAAAGGGCTGGGGTGGCTATCTTGGTGTAGCGACAGGAGAAGACTGCGCTGAAGAGCTGAGGCATTGCCAAGGGACACCAGAGTTGTGCTGGAGAGCTGGGGTGTTGGTGTATAGGTTATTTGGACTATGCTGGTGAATTCTGGAATCTGGTTGTGGACTCTTGTTATGATATACGTGCATGGGGCTTTTTTTTTTTGGTCATAAATTAACTCCACAGGGGCCGTTTGCACTAAAAATGACTGGATGATTTCTGTGGATTCTAAAGGGGAAACAGAGGCAGGCACACTTGTGCTGTGGCCTGCTGGAAGAAGGCACTCTGGGGTGGACAGCCTTTGTTACAGGTTGCTTTTTAAAAATCCCTGAAAGTATGGAAGTGTAGAGTTAAAGGACTCGAAAAAACTAACTCCACATACAATTCTTTGCATATTATGTGTTAGCTATGCACTGTTTTCAGGTACTGTTCTTCATGCAAACATCCCCAAGCTCTGGTTACTAACTATAAATTGATTTCACTAATTGATTTGTTATCCTCAGAACTCACCATCCATGTGTCCGCCACAATCAATGTCACTTCTACTCCCCATTACTTGAGGGTTCATGCTGTTAACTTGTTAAAAAATCATGTTAAAGAATCATTCTAGCTTTGGAATGGAAATAGAAAACATCCTTAGGCTTTCTATCCAGGTGACCAATTGCCATAGATAGCTAAATATTTGCCATTAGTGGAACTCAGTATTTGCAGCAGTCAAGGGATTGGGCATAATTTTCAGAAATGGTTAAATAAAGCTTAGGTTCTTAAACCCTAACTTAAGTGCCTAAATAGGTAGCCTGATTTTCAAAAACACTCAGCAGCCCCCACTGACGTCAGTTGGGGCTGAAACGCTGCTCAACAATATTAATTAGTTAGGCCACTTATTTGGGTGCCCAGAATAAGGATTTAGGAGCCTAATTTTAGGAACAAATTTTTGAAAATCTTGGTAGTTTCCTACAATAACTCTTTGGGGCAGGGACTGTCTTTTTGTTCTGTGATTGTGCAGCACCTAGCACAATGAGGCCCTGGTTCATGACTGGGGCGCCTTGGCTCTATGATAATACAAATCAGTGATAATATTAAGTGTAAGGAACCTAAAGGAAATAAATACTAGACACAGGCTATGTCTACATTGACAGTGGCAAATTTGCCACCATCAGATCGATTTATCCAGATTGATTGAAGGGAAGTGGAGACCCACTCAATCGATCCAGAAGTCAATCTATTAAAACCATCTCCATAAAACGCATAGTGTTGTGCCAACGGGTACGCATTTCCCGTCGGCACAGCGTAGTGAGGACAGCACACAAAACGAAAGTTACAAAGTCGATGGGAGTTATGCGAGCTATTCCATGTAGCTTGTGTCTCCCCTTGACTGACTCCAAATTCTTGGGTAAGTGTAGACTGGGCCATAGTGAGGTAACTGTACTAATGCAATAGGTTTAAGTGGCATGTTTATTAGGGCAATCACAGATTACAAACAAAAATTTACTCTACAAAAAGTGTTAAATCTTCATGCATGTCGATCAAGCTATTTGAGAAGGAAAATGAACAATACTTGTACTTACAGTAATGGCAAGAGACTTACTAGAGGAAAGACGGAGAAACTAGCCATTATGTGGAAATATGATAAATTTGTTCTGACTTGTTTTTCAGCAAGGAATTCTTTATTCAAGCCTTAGCGGCAGTTACGCATCAGGGGAGAGGTCCCAGCAGAAAGTGTAATTATGCAGCATGCTGCTGGGGAGTGTGTGTTCATGTTTCTGGCTGTTGGGGCTGCTGGAACTGTTCTAGGAGTCCTACTGAGTGCTGGAATAATACCTTCAAAAGTCTTTCTTCCTTTCTTTTTTATCCCCTCCCCCCCCTAAAAATGTTCCTGGGCAATGCCCATAGAAAAGGAGAAACATAAAATAATGGATGCAGAAGACAGTTTTTGGGTATAAACAGCAAAAAAAAAAAAAAAAAAAAAAGTTGTTAGTTGCTATTATAAAAACAAAAGATGCCATGGTCTCTGTGAATGGTTTAATCGGAAACTGCTGTTCATCTACATCCTTTATCTCCTGCATCTCTTTTTTTCTGAAGTACTATTTTTAATGTGTTCACAAAGGCATTATGGAGCATGTGGCAGTAAGAGACCGCACAGAGCTAACTCCGAGGGCCCTCAGCTAATGATGCTAAAGGATGTGGTGAACTGGGGGTTCTATGATTAAAATCAAAAGGGTCGGGCTTTTTATTCTGGATAGGTACACTTGAAAAATTGCACTTTAAAAAAACAACAAAACAAAAAAACTCAGTCTTCTTTGAATGTCCGCAATAGCTGGGTAGGAAGTTCAAAGCGGTCCACATACAGTATGAAAGGTCTTTATTGTTCATTGTCCCAAGTTTCTAGTATTATCTCCTTTCTATCTGGAGATGACTGGTCTGTCTTTTAAACACCTCCCAAGGGATATATGCTCCCCTGTGCAGAGATCCAGCACAAAACCATCATTTAAAGTCTCATTTAGCCCTATTTTAAGGGCCTAGCTAGGACTTGATGTCTCAATGCACAGGAATTGGGAAACCAGGTGAATTTTTCTGCATTAGAATATCACCCAATAAGCACATAGCTGCCTTACGGCATTTAGCAGTAATTACGTATGGTGGAGTGGGGAATGGACAACTACACCACCTTAGTGGGAACACTAGGAAACCATTATGCCTCCCACCCATGCAGGAGGGAGTACATTCACCACTACACTTCAGGAGATGCAAAGTTAACTCTTCTGTTTTCCTATTTGTAAACCAGGAGGTGGGCGGGCGTAAGCCCGCTCACTGCTCAAGGTCCCTCCCCCAGCCTAAGGGGAGGAATCACTGAGCCTGGGATACAACTGATTCCATGGGACAACTAATGAAAAAACAGGGAGGGTCGTGGACAGCTATGCTGACTTGCATGGGTGGGGGATTGGGGCAGAGCTTTAATGCATTCTTCCTTGAACATGTGCAGAGGAACCAGCCACAACCTGCCCATAACGGGCCCTATTCTACAGTCCTCTTGGGAAATGAATCTTTGTCCAGGTAAGGACTGTAGCACTGGGACCTATGGTTTAAGAAGGAATATATTACATTTGTTTGAAAAATGGAGAGAAAATTGTGACGTTGTGTTCAGCACATCAGAGTTTGGGGGTAATTGCCTCATAAAATAGAAAGACTTGTAAAATGCGTATAACTTGTAAATGTAACTTGTAAAAGGTGTATAACTACTCAAAAAGCCCTCACATCTGCTGGGTGGGGCCTTCCGAAGGAGAGATTCCTTTCAAGAATCCCATGTCTCTTAAATACAGTGCTTTTTTTGTTTTCTTTTAAAGTATTATTTGTAGATTCCCTGTCACAATCTCCCTTGGTAAGAATTCCATTGGAAAAGTACATTATTCACCAGGGGATTCCAGTGAAAGGAGGTATATTATGGAAAAATAAGTGTTTTACTTGAAGGGGAAAGTGAATGAAATCTCATCAAAGAATGGCATGTATGAATAAACAGAAAGGACAGGAGGAAAGCCTAAATAAGAATTTCATACAAATAAGTTAAATACTGCAGGACAATTGTTTCTTGGTCAGGTAAAGGTTCATCACATCAGAAAGAGAAATTCTCACTTAATTTGAAGTGGGGTTTTTTTAGCAGTATCTTCAGTAAAATAAGTAAATAAAATCAAATAAAATTCTGCAATAATCTGTGGCCTTTCTTGAAAATGAATAGAAAGTGCATTCCCCTTAAGATAAACCGGGCATTACGGTAGCAGTCATTGAAAGAAACCTGAAGGTCTTGTGATTCAGATTCATGCAATATGGTTTGTTACAGATATTGTGCAACTTTAAAATCATATGAGTTCCAGAGGGGTAGCCATGTTAGTCTGTTTTTAGAAAAACAGCAGGAGTCCTGTGGCACCTTAAAAACTAACAAATTTATTTGGGCATAAGTGTTTGTGGGCAGAAACCTGCTTTGTCAGATGCATAAAGTGGAAACTTCAGTTAGGCAGGTATATATGTACATGCAAGGATGGATGAGTTACATTACAGTGAGGAGGGCAAGTGTTAACAAGGTTAATTCAATCAGGGTGGATGAGGCCCATTCACAACAGTTGATGAGAAGGTGTGAATGCCAAAAGAGAGAACATTATTTTTTGTATTGGGCTAGCCACTCCCAGGCTCTAGTCAGACCTAGTCTGATAATGTCAAGTTTGCATATGAGTTCCAAGTCTGCAGTTTTGTGCAGGAGTTAGTTTTTGTAGTTTTTTGGTTGAAGTATGACAACTTTTCAAGTCTGTTAGAGAGTGTCCAGGAAGATTGAAGTGCTCTCTTACTGGTTTTTGCATGTTCCCTTTCTTGATGTCTGATCTGTGTCCATTTATTCTTTTGCATAACTCACCCATCCTGACATGTGCATATACACTTACCTAACTGAAGTTTCCACTTCATGTATCTGATGAAGTGAGTTTCTGCCCACGAAAGCTTATGCCCAAATAAATTTGTTAGTCTTTAAGGTATCACAGGACTCTCACTGTTTTTTAAAAAATCATAGGAATTGCTATCCTAAATCAGACCAACACCCATCCAGTCCAGTGCTCTGGTTCTGAGAAAGATATAAATCCCCCACCAGGCATAACTATGCACCCATGTATAAGATAGGTAAATAATAAAGTGGGGAAATGTGCTGATTCAAAAAAAAAAAACATATTTCACTCTAAGTATTGTGTCATTGGCAATGAACATTAATATCTAATGCTTCTGTTCGCATGGAGAACCATTCAGGGAGACCCCTGTTGCCTTCATTGGGTTCTGCGTAGGCATGGGGTCCACCTGCATGGATCTCATGAAGGGATGAGACTCAAACTGTTAACAAATATTGAGCTGCTGAAGTTCACTCTACTGATATTGAGTGGTATTTTGTTTGCTATCATAATTCAATATACCAGAAATACTAAGGTTTATTTTTATCGAGATTTAGGCCTGAAATTTAGGGGGAAACGAAGGTTATGTAAAGCTGAATATGGCTAGAAAAGAATTTCCTGATTAAAACCAATATGTAAATGAAATCAGAATTTTTATACAGTGCAAGTTGGGAACTAGAGAAAAACATACAGCAGCTAAGATTTAAAGCAATAGGTTACGAGTTGATTAAATCTGAATAAACATTGACATAATACTTGCCTGGCTCCAATTTCATCCCCACCACTCTAAGGTGATTGTTTGGGCCCAAACGATCAAGGACCCCATCCGTATGCAAAGAAAACTCTAAGTGCTTTCCCAAGCCATCACCACCTAGTCACTATTTTCTTTTTCTCTCAGGATCACCCATGAAGAAGAACCACAAATCACTGCAGTTATAAAATCCTTCTCTCTTCTATTCAAGGTCAAGCTTTAACACTTAAGTCACCTCTTCTCCCACTCTGCATCTATGATTTCTGATACTTAGAGGCAAAGCCTCTGAGAAGGAGCTCTCTGGAGGCCAGCCATAGAAACTTCAGCAATAAGCGTGAATGAATGTTACCTTCCCCCTGCTGAGGAGATGTGAATTACTCATTCCAAACCCAGAGGTCTGGTACAAAGATACCTGTCTTGCTTTCAGACTGCTGGACATCTTCATCCCTGAGTAACTGGGGAAGTATGTAACTGATCCTGATGGCCTGATAACCTGTCACTTTAAACATTACAGGAATTTGCCACCTCTCCCCTTACTGCCCTGCTAGCTCAGTCTATGTCTGGACTCCTGCAATCAGCTTTACCTAATGGGCTGTGCCAGTATGACAAATGCTATTGAATGCAGCAGCCTGCCTCCTAAGTGGGGCTGACTGTCATGAACGCATCACACCAGTGCTGTGGACTGCATATTAATTTTGAGATTATTTCAAGGTCCTTGCCTCTGAATAGAGTACTTCCTTCTTACCTCAAAGTCTGTTTTCTTTCTCTGTTCCCCACCAGGCTTTCTACACCCAGCTGGAACACCAGAGCACACAAAGTATAGGTTTCATCTTAGGAAAGGTGCACAATTATTAAACAAATGTTTGCAGGAAATTGGGCTAAGCAACGAGCCCTGGTCCAATCAACCGTAATATGGTGACAGCCAGGGAAGAGAGCATCAATTGACAGGTCCTATCACTGTGTCACAGCAGCTTAAAAGGCGAAACGTGTTGAGGTCTACTTATTTGAGGTAATGTGATATATCTTTTGTATGGTGAGGTGCTCAGAAACTATTGCATAAGTGCTGCAGAAATGACTATAAATCAACAACCTAAAGCACAAGGTCTTAAAATAGCAAAACCAAACTCACACCTCATTGCCTGTTAACTTGTTGCTTTGAGGGGAGGAACGAGGGAGGAATGTGCAGTTGTGAACTCTGGTGGATGGCGTGCTAAGGGTGCAAATGCACTGGGACCAAAAACCAGCTGCTTTTATGCTTAATGAATGGTTCCAAAGTCTTTGATATGCTGCCTCATAAAGACTTTTTCTCTTTTAAATATGTTCAACTGCTGTCTTATCCGTTGGGAGCCATCAACATGCTGGAACAGCAGCTCGAGGCTAGATGGTCAGAGGGAGAGGGGTGCTTGTAGCACTTCAACTGTACATAATTCCACACTTCTGCGCATATTTGCAGCCTCGCTGTTGCCCCAGGACAGGTTTAGTTGGTTTAGAGAACCTGAGGGTTAGTACCATGTGCCCTTCAATCCAGTGCAAACCAAGAACTGGTCAGAGGTATCTTGATAAGAGCTGAGAATCGGTTCATCGAACTAGAAGAACCTGAAGAGGTTGTGCTGAGCCCGCTCATTCAGTCTGTGAAGATCGGGGTCTGGAAGATTTGGGTAGTAGCTATCTTTCTTCTTGTCAGTTACTGTTGTCCATCATTCCAGCAACTTGTGCATTATGACATTCCATGAAGGGATCTGGGAAATGCAGCCCTTTGCATGTGGAAACAGATACCAGTTATAATGACTATAATAGATATTCGTTCCTATTGCACTAGTGTTGTAGCAGATTGAGCCACTTGGCTGTCAGATCTGAGCTGGTTTGATGGCAACCCATTTTATGATCTGTAATTTAAGAAATTAGAGAAACTGGCCTATTATGTCCTCTGTTTCCCAAGAGCACTGATCCCTCCATCAAACTACTACTCCAAAACCATAGAGACCTCTCCAGAGGATATGGATCAGCTGCTGACTCCCAGGCTTCAAATCTGTTATGCTGAGAAAAAGACAGAACAGAAATGTTATTAATTACCAATACATACCTAGCACCAGGAGATCAACAATTGTTTTGGTACAAACCCCATACCTGTTCTGAGGAATGGATGAAGGGCTATCTCTTCAAAGGAATGATCTGATGGAAATACTGAAAGTGAAATTGTATCTCCACTGAAGTTGATGGCAAATCTGCCTTGAGTTCGTAGGGCCAATATTTCACCATTTAAGTACAAATTTAGAGTTGCTCATCTGGAATGTGAGGAAAAACAGCATTTGAAAAGATATAACCAGGCCCCTAGTTTAGTCTTTTGCAAACCTATGACTGATGTATATTGCCTCATTGTGCTAATTAATCTACAGGAACCAGAAGATGGAACTTTTGAAATGGTATGACTAGCTTTTTTTCACGGTCCAAATAGAGTGGAGTGCATAAAGTAAATAGTATTAATGGTAGAAAGGAAATTTTTAATATTCATTCAATTACAATAACCTTAGGTATATCACAGGGAAGGAAATTTGGTTTGAAAATGTGTTTCTTAACCTGACAGGGTCTCTTTAAATAAACTGTATACTCTCAGCTTTGCAAAATAGACTGTCTGCCTTACGTGCAGTAGCAGCTCACAGTAGGGATACTAAACATCTCTCTAAATGAAATGAAACAAAAGTCTGTTTTTATGTACAAGGCATTGTTGTATGTAGTTTTAAAAAAAGAGTGTTTACAGTGCAGTAGACTAGCAGAATATAAGTTCACTAGATTCATGTTAAATAAGGCTACCTAGCTGTTTTTCTTTGTATCTTTGGTATATTACCTGTCAGTAACCAAACAATAGACATTTTTGAGATGTAGTATAAGAGATTTATAAAATAGGATTTAACAATCTGTCACTAAAATAATCTGATGATAGGCCAGATAAAATCTATTTTTGTTTTAATAATGAACTGGATTTTAAATGCATGTATACAATTCCTAAAGAAAGATAGTAATGATGTATATTCTTCAAACAGCTCAGCTATTCCATGTGTTTGGATGCTTATCCAAAGCACATCAACAATTTGAACCTCTTGGGGTTTGCAGCACTTGGCTTAGACATCTTTTAAAACAGGTTTTCTGTTTCTATTCAGGCCAGAAACACAACAGAATCTACCTTGGGAAGCAGCAAAGAACAGTGTATTATTTTAGCACTTTTTTCAGTTCCATTCCGTTCTCTTGCACATGCAAACATAAGTGAACTTAACATTTTAAAACCTCAGTGTTTGATTTGGGTTCTGCTTTAATAAGGTTTGTTATATGCTACCATTATTATCTGAATAGTTGTGTTGCAGTAACACACCAAATGCAAGTGGCACTATACACATCTATGAGGAAACACAATTCCTGCCGCTAAGAGATTATGATTTGAGAAGACAGTCTATGAAGGGTGGTGCATGAAACATTTTGTGCAAATTTTCATGCTTACCCATCTGTCTTTCTACCAAGTCACTGTAGGCGGACATTTCTTGCAGGCCTATGTGGGATTTGAAATATAAGATGTTAGTGTCCTCTTGGTCAGTTCAATGAAGAATTCAAGGATGGAATGGACCAAAGAGTTGGTGGGTATGTTGACACTGCAATAAAAACACTTGCAGCTGGCTGGGGTCAGCTGACTTGGTCTCGTAGGACTCAGGCTGTGGGACTATAAAATTGTAGTGTTGATGTTCCGGCTCAAGCTGAAGCCTGGGTTCTAGAAGCCCACAAGGGGGAGGGTCCCCAAAGCCTGGGGTCCAGTCTCAGCCCAAACATTGACACTGTAATTTTATAGACCCGCAGCCAGAGTCCCATGAGCCCAAGTCAGCTGACCCAGGTCAGCCACAGGTGTTTTACTGAAATGCAAACATACCCTATGGGGTGATGTAGGTAATGGTGGGAGGATGTTCTTATTCATTCCAACATGTCCATGCATCCTTAAAACACATTCTCATTTTTGTGGGAAAAAACAGTGAACAGTAGATTTGTAGCATTCTTACAACACCTTATTTGTGAAACAATATTCTCCCCACTACCCCTGGCTTGGGGAGTTCCAGTCCCCATGGCAAGATGTATTAAAACAAACCCACAGCCACTACCCTTCCTTGCTCATTATTGATTGGTGGAGCGGAATTTGGCTCCACAAAGTCTGGAGGTCAAAGTGAGAACTAATGCGGTTACCTGGCTGACTTCACTGTATCTTTGTTTGCCTATGACAGAAAAAAGGATTTAAGACCAGGCAGTTTACAGGCCTGATGATAGTGGACTGGCAAGACTCACTTAACAGGCTGTGTGTGTGTAAAGGCAGTTTTTTAAGGACACATTTGTGATTGAACACGGAATTTCATAATTTATAATGGTAGACCTTGGTACAACTAGAAAGGTGAAGCCCCTTGCGAAATAACCATTGTGCAGGGCTTCACCTTGTACAGTATTGTTCACTGACTAGGGAAAGTAGGAAATGTTGTCAAAGGCTGAAAGAGGATGTGCCAATATCACACTCTGACCTCTGGTGGGAGGGCGCATGCTTTATCAGATTTCTGCAAACTTCAAGTGATCTGTCAGTTCTGTTAGTTCAGTGTAAGCCCGATCAGCTCGAGGTGGGAAAGATTATTTATCTTTATTCTGTCAGAAGTGAAATCACTAACATTTAATTGATCTTTTATAAACAAATAGAAAAAAATATTGACTAAACTCTAGGCCAGACTCTCTCTGAGCAGAGGCTAGATTTCCAGAATTATGCAAACTTCCTGTGTGTGTGTGTATGTGTGTGTGTGTCTTACATGCAGTAAGGAAGTACACTGACTTGTACAATTTTAATAGCTCTTTATGGGCATCACGAAACATTGTTCTGACCATAGTACCCTCTGAACAGTTTGTACATAATAGGTTTTAGTTTTCTGTTTGTTTGTTTTTTGTTTTAATCCAGTTGGCTTTTATTTTTCTATTCAGGAATTGTGTATGTTTGTTTGTAAGAGCTTGTGTGTGTTTCTTGAGTATTTTCTGACACAACTAAAATGAAATCAACCAATTTGTGCCAGAACTCTTGGAGCATTTATTACAAAATAGTAAAATATGAGACAGAAGCAAGACATAAAACAAAGACATTCATGAAGCAAACCCTTCCATTTCCAAGTGTTTCATGTCCCAGGTTCTGGTCTGTCTTTTTTTCTTACACATCTCTTTAAATCACCTTTTAGTTTTTGGCTCTTTGCCATAATCTACCTTTCACACCAGCATCTACTTTTTAACGCTTTGTTCCTGGTGTTTATTCTATTTTTCATTTAAAACATCTTCTCTTTGGTTAACAGAACAGAGGACTGTAGTTACCCTTATTTCCTAGGAACAACAGGCAAACTAGGTCAGATTAAGGCCTGTTCTAAATTTAAAAATTAGATTGATCATTGCTCAGGGATATGAAAAATGATGTGCCCTGGACACTATAGTTTGGTTGACCTAACCCCTGGTCAAAACTTCCATTGACCTAGAGAGAAGGATTAATCACATGGATGGAAACACCCCTTCCATCAAGGTAAGAAGCATCTATACTAGGACAGCATGGCTGCAGCACCATAGGTGTGCCGCTGTAGTGAAGACATACCCTCAATAAGGAGTGACTTGAGCCATCAATCAGCACTTGAACCAAATCTTTATTACGGTTTGGAGTCCTTAGTTGACTTCCTTATCTATTTTTCATTTTTGCTTAGCTTTGCACTTCCCATTTAAATTTGGCAGCCACTAACTGTAAGGTCACCTTTTGCCGAGAATGTACCTTTGCCTTCCCTTTTCTTTTATGTGAGAGGGAATTCCCCTGACTCTCTGGCTACTTTTCTCTAAATGTACTTCAAATGTGTTTTAGAATTTAATTCTGTTCCTATCAAGTGAAGCATCTCCCTACTGCCTGCAATGCTTGTCCCTGGTTACAGTTCACAGTCCACTTTTATGTCATGATAATCCATGGAAACCTGTGTGCTGCTTTTCCCTTGTGGAAGTATTTGACATCTCACAGTAGCTGCTTAGTCAAAATACAGCCCTCTTAAGAGTTCCAGAAACATGGAAAACAATGGCAATTTATAATAAAAGTTTGTTATGGTAGGGAGAAATGGTGTGTTGGAAACCTTGGAGTAAGAGGGACAACAATCAAGCCTACTATACATCTAGCAGAGAACAGCACACAGTGTGAACGGCTTGTTGAGTCTAGTTGGCTATGATTGCTGAGAATCAGCTAACTTGAAATATGGAGACTGATGAAGCACATCTAACAGGAACAGGAAATAACCGCTCTGCTGCTTTCTACTGCCTTGTATGTCATAGGCTGTTTCTTCCTCCCTCCCATCCCCCATTTGTCACCTGCTATGTAAAAACTATTTTAGGATCATAGACACGTAGAACTGGAAGGAACATCAAGTGGTTGTCTAGTAAATAAAATAAGCCAGTCTGAGACAGCCAAAGAAGATAAATCTTTATTCAAAGTTGTAACTGTTACTACTGATGAAACAAATGTGCAAAGAAAACACTCTAAACTATAAGCTGAAAACGAAAATGGATCAATGATGTTAGAGAAACCAATATTAATTACTTCTGAAATATATTTCATAGCATTTCACTGATTGGGATTTTGACCATTAGAAGGAATCTTTAGTACTGGAGAAAACTTCAGCTATATCAGACTCCATTTATATTTTCTATCTTTTGTCATAATTTCCCTGCCACTGGTTTGCTAATGATCCACTCTTTTTGTTTAAGCAAAGACTGCCTACTTCACTGCTGCTATTTTTATTTATGTGTGTGTGCCTACAGGTCCCAGACAGGGATTCAGGCCCCATTGTGCTAGGTACCGTAGGTATACACGTGCACACGCACTAAGAGGACAATTCCTGTATCTAGGAACTCTGAAATCTAGCACTCTTCTTTGTCCCCTTTGCAGAGGAGCACAAAGTTATAGTAGACAGCTATGATTAGTGCTGTGAGTAACAGTCACAGCACAGCAGCCTCCAACCCCTCTTCACTCATTTGATCTTCCAATGAAATAATAAACCAATATTTAATATCACAGATTGATTAGTGCTAGGGATAATACATTTTTACAATTTTATAGCCTTCCATCTGAGGATTTCAAAGCACTTCGCAAACATTCTGAGCCAATTAAATCTTATGACAGCCCTGTGACATAAACTATATTATCTCCATCTTACAGATGGGGAAATGGAGGCAAGGAGAGGTTAAGTAAATTTCCAGAAGCGCTATCGTTCTTATTAACTACAGTCTAAGTCTATAGAGACTGTAATTTCTTCTCAAAGGTTTACATTATAGATCTTTGCTGCAGCCTCATTGATTCTCTAACACTTCCTTAACAAACCACTGAGGAAGAAGTAATGCCTGCAAATGTACCCATCTTTGGTGAGGTCTGTCTAACTCAGCTGGACATCCCCCTAGAGAACAATTATGTCAACACACAGAGAAGAGCTATCAGAGGCTGACCAACAACATCACTGCAAACAGATCATCCTGCTAGGTAAATACTTATGGTTTGTGCTTGGAAGTATTCTAACAGGCATTTTCTGCCTCTGCACCATAATGGTTGTAACCTGCTCTGGGAATACATTTTTATCCACTGGTTACATCACCGTCTGGATGCTAGAAAAGCATTTGATAATAAAACCTTGTGAAATCTTAATTGCAAAATGAATGCAAATAGGCTTGGATATGAGCAGAGTTGTATGACAGGTTGAAAAGACCTAAAGGACTGTAGACAAATGATAATGCTATATGCCAATGCATCCAGCTCTGGATGGCTAGCAAGACGGACAGGAGACACACCAAGGTGCTGGAGTTAAACAGTGCCTGAATTAAATTAATATATGTATGCAATATTTCCCAAAGTAGTACCAACAGAGAGGACAGTGAAATGACAAAAAAGAAAAGGAGGAGGAGAAGCCTTTCTTTTGCTGAACATGCTGGGAGTATTAAAAAACAAAGAGAAAAAGTGAAAGGTCCGGAGTATCATAATGCTGGTGTTCATTGCTCGGATGAGGGAAGATTTCCTGCAGCACTGATAGCACTTATAGTATTATGCATAGGCCACCCTAATGCAGGGGTGGCAAACCTTTTTGGTCCGGCCGTGGCTGCTGTGCATGCTGCTGCGAGAGCTGGAGAGTAAAATTCCACGAGCCAGGACTGCAGACACTTGGTTGGGCCAACTCCAAATCTCCAGCTTGATACCTGTGATACGCTGAACCAACAGAGTGCTGTCTCCTTCTACAGATCTTCAAGCGCGCCCACGCAAGCAAGGGGTTGGGGCTCTGAACTCTAGGGAAGTGTACACTCTGGAGGCGGGGTAAATAATGGCAGTGTAAAGGCCTGGTCGACAACTTTCATTTAGTACTGTATGCTGTTGTTGTTAATTGATTTATTCAACTGCCCCTGTGGATTAGGATGTTTAATTTCAGTCTGTTATGCCATATTTCTTTAATTTGTTAAGTAAAGGTGTGTTAACTCTAATTTAAGTATATTGGATGTTTAGTTTACATAATTGCAATTGTTGACTTAGACCTATGTCTCAGATTATTATAATTATTAGACTATGTTTAGTCCTGGAAGCTCCCAAGGCCTGCTATTGAGCGTGTGCAGGGGCCAGCCAGGTGGCGGCACCGCCAATTTTAAATTTCTTTAGAAGTAAAGGGACTGCAGCAGAGGGTGGATAGAGGATTCCCAACTATCCTACATCATCCCTGGGATACTCAGGATCTCCTTTATTGTCAGCAACCTTAGGCGCCCTTGCACACCGGTGAGCATTGCCTGCTCCCAAGTAACCCAGTAAAGGAAGGGGGTTACATGAGTATCGCCATAACACGTATGAGCCTAGTCATGGACTTGGACCCCATTGTGCTAAGCACAGTAGAGACTCAGAAGAAAAAGACACTCCCTTGCCCAAAGAGCTTACAATCTAAGTACAAGACAAGAAAAAACAGATGGATATAGACAGACAAATGGAAGAGCCTCAGGAAACAGGGAGGCATTATTGGTCAGCATGATGGGTAATGGTCGTTGCACTCCAACAGCCTACCCGCTGTCAAGATTTTTGCTGGCTTCATGCTGGAGGGGAAATTTAAGAAGGAGAATGAGTTAGTTTTGTCGATGTTTATGGCGAGCTTCTCCCAAGCATGAGGGACAGCATAACAGTAAGGATGACTTTGCTTGTTCTGAAATTAAACAAGTAGGTGATGGAGGCTGGTTTCATGGACCAGCTGGAGGTGGGACTTGACTTTTTGGTACTGAATGAGAAATGATAGCTACAATCTCAGGGTTAAGGCCATAATTATTGTTAATTTAGGGCCTGAATGGTGCTTCGAAGATACCAAAATAAGGTCTCTGGTCAGTTATAAATCTAGTGCAAACAGATAACACATCAAGTGAAGATGTCAAATATCCTTTGCTAAACAAAGGAGAGAACAAAAAAGCTCCTAGAAGACACTGTGTGAACTTTACGATAACTTGAGTTGCCATGAGTCTGATGAATAACAAAAGGTTGCTTTACTACAGTGGCCAGAAATAAACATTGCAGTTACCTTCAAGCTAGAAAGAAGATGAACCACAGTTCCTAAACCAGCCCTTGAGGTGAGCCAAGTATGGAGGGGCACTCCTCAGGTGTACTGCCTGTCCTGAAGGCAATCATGCACTGGCCTGCAGATCCAACAGCTGGAGTCCAGTGTTTGATCCATCTTCTTTATCCCTGTCTGTGTAGTCCCTTTATCTGCAGGCCTCTTCCAAGTATACATCGTCGTGGCTACCACTGTCCTAAACAGCCCCTTGACAGCAATAGAGTGCTTCCCGGTCCAGTTCTTACCTCTTCAGTCTCGTCTTCTGAGATACCCATCCTTCTCTCTGCAGCCAGCTGCCTCCAGAGCCACGTCCATACCAATCCGTGTGAGTGCTTCCCCTTCCGAGGGATGAGGAAGCACTCTTTTGGCTGGATGTTGCACTGAGGGTTGACAAAGTCCCTAGTAAGGAGCCAGCAGGTTCATTGCTATAGTGATGTAAAATGTCATGTACATCCTGTTCACCCTCATCACATCACAAGTGTGTGTTTTGCAGCCATCACCATGCAAGGCCAAAGCTTGCTGTAATGTGCCAGATTACAAGATTGCAATATGACTGCAATGAATTGGTAATCTACGCTAGTCAGTGCAGAATCCTGGCTCTGACCCCTGGAGGGGAGAAGCTTGATGGGAGAAGGGCAAGGTATCAGGCAGCAAATCTGTCCTCAGCTGCCCTCCTCTGTCCATACACCAGAACTATAGAGAGGAGGCAGGGAGGGGCACAGGGGTAAGAGGTGGAGCTCCTCCTTCCTTTGATCTGCCCAGCTGCTCCAGGTGAAGCTTTTCTGACCCAGGCAGAGCAGATAAAAGAAAGGAGCCAGACCGAAGAGCACTTCAGCGTTTTGTTGCCACAGATGTGTCCCAGCTCTTTAGTTTGAAAACATGATTACCTTCCTTAGCAGTGAGCCCTCCAGGTTACCGGGAAAGCTCGTTGGCTGGCCAATGGTGGGAAAAGGGGGGAGTAACTCTGCAGCTGCCAGCGTTTTTAATATTTGTTTTGTGGAGCAGCAGAAGTCTTCCTTCGACAGAGCTGTCCATCTAGTGCCTTTCCCAAGTGCTGACATTGGCTTTCAGATAAAAACAAATGGTGTTTTGGAAAAATGGAAAGGCATTATTGAGAGAGGCCAGCTTGTTTCCAGCTCCTGCTGGCAGGAAGGGCCTCAAGGCGTGGCATGGCAGCCAGTCTCACCCTGCCTACTGCACATCCCCAATAGGGCCTGCGTTTCCCAGATGCCTATTTCCTCCTGGCGCTTGCTCTATTTGCTGCCCCAAACAGGCCAGTGGCTAAAAGCCATAAACAAACTCTAACACTGCACTCTTTCCATTTCCCTTTGATACAGGTTTATGCTCCTAGCAGTCTACTGTTGTTCATTGAGTGAGCCATGTAATGATCAGCATGAGGGTCTCCCCCGTTGTCATCCCTGAATTCCGATTCCCAGATGCTATGTTCAGTGCTGTCAACTAGTCATTGAAGAGAATTTTAACTAGTTTCTTAATTCAGGAAACAGTGCTTCCCACTGGCCCCTAAACTGGGGCTGGATTTTATGTGTACTGAGTTTGAGTTTAAAGTGTGTTTTTAGTTTAGTCATTCCAAGGACTTGTATTTCTTTAAAAAAAAAAATTTTTTTTGCCCTTCAAAAGGCTGCAGTCAGGATGGACAGTGGAAATCTAGTCCAACACAAATGAAATCCACTCCTATACATTCACCCTAAATGGATTTTCATGCATTTTGCTTGATTTGCACAATTGGTTTTGCACAAAACTCAGCTCCAATGGTGTGTATCCCTTCTCTTGATTTGATCCGTACAGAAACATTGAGGAGCAAGGTTAGAAATAAGAAACCCTGCAGAAGCTTAGGAGTGGTGCCAACTAACATTTATCTACTAGATCATGTGGACTGGACATTTTTGGATTACTTTAGCATTTGTGATTAGGTAGATTGAGTTCCGATTTCTATTCTTTTGGGGCTGAAATTTTCCACGCAGAGCCTCGTCCTGAAGAATTAACTTTATTTTCAGTTACCAAGAGAGCAGAACTGTGACGTAGAGCTGAAGGTACTGTCTTTGGACATGACTATGTTCCTTCTGACAGCTATTGAAACTAGCGTGTATGTGTTTCTAAAGCTGTGGAAATCCTTGTTTGGAGTATGGCAGCTTCTGAAAGAGCTGCATATATGTGGAGAACCACTTGATTTATTTGCTGCTTATGTTGCATCTGTTGCACAGATCTATTGGATCTCTGTTGTCTTTCTATGATATCTGATCAGATATTAGTTCTGATTCAGTAGATTCAAGGTATTATTCTGTTTGCACACCCAATCCTAATATGATTGAGATGTGAAGCTATGTGTAGCTTGTGTATGTTCCCCTCAGTGAGGCCATTCATTTAGAATTTCTGGTTTAATTTGATGGTATCTTTCATATGTTCTTTGCCACTCCAGTTCCAACAAAATGGAATACATGAGGCTTGGAGCAATTTTTTAATGAGTCTACAGGAACTTCACAGACTTGACTTGGAAGTAGTCCCTACTGGCAAAATTAGATGTAAAACAAATGGATGCATGAAATGCTTAAAATCATTTCTTGAAAATAAAATTAATCCAATAAATTCTTTTGGGACACCCTATGGTGAATTTTCATATCACAAACTTTCACTAACATTGCAGTTCTTTCCAATATAAGCTAATGGTGAAGAAACCCCAACAACAAAAACCCAAGCAATTCAATCTTCATGTAACAAAGAACTGAATCATTGCTATAGTTAATATTTCTTGTCAGCAAGAATTGTTTAATGGGCATGTTATTTAAATCCTTTCTATCATGACTACTGCTTCTCTCCCTCCACTGTCAAGGACTGCACCTTTAAAGACTTTTTTTACAAGAAGCAGAGGGGGAGAGAGACAAACAGCATATTGTATAGAGCCATACCAATACCCCTATTAGTAACAGATTAATGTTAGCCATTTATATCTTTGTCAACCTCCTAACATCTAAAGAACAAGTCTCCCCATTAACCCTGCAAGAAGATATAAGTGGTTTAAATGCATCCAGATTAGTCTTTTATAATGCATTGAGAGACATTAAAAAAAAAGCACACAACTCTAGCAACTCAATATCATTAACAGCTAACCCCTTGGTTTAGATCTACTCAACCCTGTGGTTGTGCACACATATCCCTGCAGGAATTAAACATTTGAAGAATAATTGACTTTCTAAAATAAGGACTCTAGTGGTAGGGACTTGATTTTGCTTACTTCTGTGTGCTTCAGTCACCCAAAAACTTGGTATACTGCCTTATACTCAAAAAATAGACTTCACCCTCTATCATTTGGTGTCTCAATTTCCATTTTTAAGCAAGGTAATCAACAATCGGGCAAATATCTGTCCACTTGCAACTTTCTGGTCCCTTCTCTATTGGGTTCAGGCCAGAAAACAGAACAGATGCAGCACTGGTCATGCTGATAGATGATCTCCTTCTCACTGAACCCAGCTTGATGCTCATGTTTGAGGTTGAGGTTACATGGCCAGTTTGTGAACAGAGCACATTGGATATGGAAATAATTAAAAGGCAATAAACAGGCAATCCCACCACAATGCCATTTTTACAGTAGAGTAGAGCAGCTCTTTAAAGCTTGTATCCCGTGAACTGTTCACAGCGCAATAATTTCAACAAACAAAAAAACCTGGTCTTAGGGTGGCAGAAAATTAAAGCAGGAAAACTAAGTCATAACCAGCAACCAGTTTTTTAGAAGTTGACACTTCAAGACATCGTCCCTCTCTGTCTCTGAAGCAGCCATTCTTATAGAGAGCCTCCTTCCCAATGGGAACCTTTTGGCTCATCATCTCCATCATCATTCTCTGAGCACTCGTAGGGATGAGAAGGACCAGTCTTGGAGCTCACACCTGATTGCTGGGGAACAGGCAGTGCTTCTGTACCCTGTCACAAGGCTTTGGATAAACTGTTTCAATCTCCTTTTTTCAGTAGCAAAGGCCAGCACTGTTAGACTCTTGTCTACATTTCCATCCACCTTGTAGAGCTACTGAGCTTTGCCTAGCAACATCAGTGTCTTTGTACAGGCACCTTTTTATATCCTGCATCATACAGTACAACACAGATTTTTCTGGTTCCTGAACATGCTCGCAGGGTTATGCTGATTCCATTCTCTTCATTTTATAATTTGAGCTCAGATTACAGCACGTCTTCTTTTGGAGAACTTGTATTAAGGAAGCACTAAATATTTTTCAGCTAACAAAGGTTTAAACTGTATTATGAAGGGGGATGGAATGAGAGCTCACTTCCTGTCACGTGCTTCCTTCTTTATTCTTAGACCAGTTAAAGTAGTTGTTTTAAGGGATTTGAACCTGATGTGCAGTCAGCACCTCACAGAAAAGCAACAGCTTGTTAGCTTGTTTGAAATGTCTTTTGTGTTAGCATCATAATATTTTTTTATTTCTTCTGCAGATATCCAAGGAATGGCCAAATTGTACTGAGATTTGTATTTGACAATATCAATTTAACAGCAGTGCAAAGCGATCTAACATTACAACCACTGTAGTTGAGCTAAGAATTGCTGATTACTCACTGAGCCAAGACACAGTTTGTAATTGCAATGAAAAATTTTCATGGCAGTGCATCCCTTCTCAGGTACACACCAATGGCTAGATTCATTCCTGCAATGTGCAGCTCTCATATCTGCTGGAATAGCTTTGCTAGAGGAAGGACTTCACACCAGGGAAGGGGAAGGTCTTGTGGTTGTCAGATGGTTGGGCACTGGAATGGGGTTCTGGTGATCTGGGTTCAATTCCTGAATCTGCCACAGATTCCCTGTGTGACCTTGGGAATTTCACTTAGTCCATCCGTTAAATGGGGATAACAACACCTACCTACCACACAGTGGTGTAGTGACTATTAATTAGTGTATGTGATCTCAGATACTAGTGATGGGGGGTTATAAGTGTATAGACAGATGGGGAAGGTCCATTGTTAAGCACCATCTTGTGCAGATTCTGTTGGGGAGGGAAGTTTTAAAATTTGTCTGGAGCGTGTTTGTAACCTACCAGTGGTGATCCCACAGAAAAGAACATCAGATATTGTGATGATTAGACTGTATTAGAACGTGTATGGAATAGAATACACCAGGCTGGACAATTTTGAACATTGAAGTTTGCTCAGGGTCGGGGGAAGGGAGATGACAGGTTGAGGAGGGTTTGTGGCTATGGCCCAAATTCATCATGGGATAATGAAGATGCATGGGAGATTTGATAGGTGGGAACTATATCGGGCTAACTGTAGACTCAGGTAGATGTTACCACATCAGTTACTCTCAGATCATCTTTTCAAGCTTTTCTTTGCACCTATATGGGCTAGAAATAACTTTTTCTTTAAATGGAAGCTGAGATTTTGCCTTCATGTAACTCCAGGAACAGGTGCTGTAGTCTCAAACCTATAGATGCTTTAAGCCTTTGTCCAGCTCTGTTCTCCTGGAGCATCTGGTGCACTGTAAAAAGCCAACAGTTATCACGCTGTAGTATTTGAGATAGTACTGTTATTTCCTGTGTTAAATATAGCAAAGACCTGTGATATCTCAGATATTATTTATTCACATTATTATGTTCACCTTTCCATGATATGATATTTGGACAGGTTTTAAGGAATGTATTGTATATGAGCAATACACACAAACAAGTGAGGCTTTCTTCCCTTTTTTAGCTATCTTAATTCTGACCACTAAACTGGTAGCAGTTGATCCAAACCCCCAGTTAAAGAGGCAAGTCCAACATTTCTCGCTCTTTAACCTCTCTTCTACTCCTCACCATCCAACTGGACCCTAGTCAGCCGTTGGGTCCCAGTCCAGTGTCTGCAGTGAGGGAAGACACCTGCAATCCCTTGCCTACTCTGCAAGAGAGCCCAAAGTCCTCCAGGACCGTGCTGCCCCTTGGTAAATACTAGAAAGGGACTAAATCGCCCATCATAGGGATGTGTCAAGTTTTTATGGAACTGACTATGCCAACATTCAGATTGAGCATATTGGAGGTGGTGTTATGAAAGCCTTAGAGAACTACAGCATGCTGACTGCCTCGGTATAAAACAGTGCAGGAAACAGAATATAGGCCAGGCATGGCCATTTGGTATTGAGTACTGCCATTTTAGGGATTGCATTTCTACAGAGAGACTCTTAACAAAAGTACTTTCTAGATCAATTTTCAAATATTATTCATTTACCAATTGTCACTTTAATAGGAACTGGGTATTTCTATTGTGGCCATGTTGTCAATTTAATATGTTGGTTCATGACGTCCTCAGAAAGATATTTTTTCTTTCCTGGTATAGCGTGAAAGAATACATGGTCCATGAATGACCAGGCACTGGAATAGAGCTGAGCTACAGAAAAGCTAATATTAGAAGTACTAAGGTGTTACCTTACTGTATCACTTTTTGAAACCTGAAGATTTTTTAAACTCTTCTTCAGTTCTGTAGAAATGGTTAAAAATGATCTATTCAGTTGAATTACGGAAGTTAAATATTAGTGCAGCAACTTAAGAGAAACTCTCTTGACTTCCTGGAAACTGAAAAGAAAAAAGAAGTGGTGTTTTAAAACAGTAGGTAAGATTGTCTCTGACATCACTTAGCTATATGGTGAGATCGCAAGTGGTTAGTCTTTGGGTGACAGAGGAAACTGCTCCCTGACTGATAAGCAGGCACTGCAATGTATATGCACAGTTCCTCTGTTTTTGATTCAAGTTTTGCTGAGAAATACTTTTACAGAAAGATAACAATTATTTTGCTTTCCAGAGAGAGACACATGCTGTTTCATAAGGATACGCCTGGTTTCCAGATATAACCATGTTTTTGTGGCTTAAACTCTTGGCATTTGGCTTTGCCATTCTGGACAAGGATGTTTTTGTCAAAGGTAGGTTGGAACTGATATTTCATTCTCTAAATTGGGAACCATAAAGTTCTCTTAGCAAAACAGAATTTTGAAGCTTTGCAAAGTGGAGAACTGGCAACTTTGTCCAGAAACTATAATATGATGGTGCTGCGGCCATAATGTGGCCAGGGCTACACTAGAACAGGAAGACAAGTCTCAGAATGTACAAGAGAAAAATGTTTCCTGTGTAGCCATCTGTGAATATAGTATAAACTTTTTAAAAGAAAGCGTTGTGTTCTTTTTTTTAATTGTCTGCCTTTTATTCAATTTGTTTGAAAAAATAATTGATTTGGAGATCTCAGAAATAGCAATTCAGTGGAATCCCAGTTCATTATTTTATGAGCCAACACTTTATTCCTTTAATGTTTAAAAGCATTAAAAGTATCACTGACGGAGTCTTTAAAAAATAAAAATCTCTTTGCATTTAAGCCACTCCCTGATTTGTTCCTCAAATTTAGATTTGTATTGTAAAGAGTCTAGAAAGAAGTCCAAAGGCTGACTGGGGTGACGGGAAATGGTAGAAATGGTGTAATTACCACTGACAGTTTTCAGGAAATAAAGTAATTTTATTGGGGCGTCAGCTTTGTAATTAGTGAAAATGAATTAGCGGGCTTAGAATTTAGAATTGACTGCAGCCACTTTCCATTGTAAGTGAAATTCGATCGATAGTCACTTGTCAGACTCGAAAAATGGTTCAGTCTAAGGGCCTGATCCTGCAAAACAGACAGCTGGGTGTAGTGCTTGCTACTGTAAGCAGTCAGTTAAGTCAGTGGCAGTTCTTAATCCTACCTGCAGCAGTAAGTATTCCAAATGGCCAGCAGCGTTTGTAGACTCTTTAGATAATACAGTTTTCAATAAAAGAAGCCACAGTGTTGTAGCACTATTGTCCACCTTCTCGTCACCCTTCTAGTTAGTTTATATAACTGAGGATGTTGGCACATTCATGTTAGCTATAAAGCTGTTTCTTAGGCAATGTTCATCCTAAAAGTGACCCTTAATTTACATATTTCCAGATATCAGGCCATGCATGTCGTTTTCCACTTGTTGTCTCATTTACAGCAGTTTTACACTGATTTATTATTATTATTATTATTATTTCTTTTGTGTTTTTATTATTTTATTACTTGACTTCAGTGACCTGATTTGCCCTGGTGTAAGTGAGAAAGGAATCAGACCCTTAGTTGCTAATATGTTTCTCAGTGGTTCGTAGTCCGGGTTTTAGTTCTTTAATCCTGGAGAGCCTATGGAGAGCAGGCACTAAATAGGCGTGGTTAGTAGCTGTTGGATATTATATGGAAACACGTGTATACTGCACTACAAAGCCAATAAGCAGAATTCTCTTTTTTTTTTATCTGCCCTTCCTTTGTTCATTTTTATAACTCACATCTACAACTGCCTGCTGCTCCCCTTTTTTCAGGAAGGGCAGGTCAATGGCTGCTTCTGTGGCCACCCCCATTGTGAGTTGATGCAATGGCTAACAGAGGAGGCTGGATGAAGGAGAAGGGATAGTGCTCCTTTTTCTCAAAAGACAGATTTTATCTTCTTTTCTACACAGAGTGGTCTGGCTCGGGCCAGTTCCTCCCTATCCAGTTGCTAATGCAACTGTTTTAGGCACCCCAGCGGGCAGCAAGACCAAATACATTCGGCAAGTTCAAATACTGAAATGACATTAAGATATCAGAGCATTATGAGGGAGAAAATATTGGGCTTAAAATAACTACGTGGTCTCCATATTTGGAAAGGAATTCTTTCCCCTTATTTTCCTGTGAGGTTTTTGGCGAGTCACTTCACCCCTCTGTGCCTGCTTTTGTTAAAGAGGTATCGAGCTATTTACCATTTTTGTAAAACACGTTGAAATCTACAGATGAAAAGCTCTGTACAAAGAGCTAGTTATTATTGCTTGTGATTAACCATAACATATTAATTTTCTAAATCCATTATAAAATCAAGGGGTTTATCTCAGAGGGAGCACAGAACACCATGACTTTGGGATCTGCACTGTATACCACTGTATAAAGCATTGCTTTTCCCTGTATAATTTGGCACATGCTTATTTGTGAAACACCCCCCACATGCCTCTCTGCCACAATTATGATCAGTCTTTGTCACCTTCCCTCCCTCTCCCCACTTTGTCTGAAGTAGTTTAAATTTTG
This sequence comes from Mesoclemmys tuberculata, assembly GCA_007922155.1. NCBI lineage: Eukaryota > Metazoa > Chordata > Testudines > Chelidae > Mesoclemmys > Mesoclemmys tuberculata. The sequence goes on from ML675646.1 coordinate 19,332,503, forward strand.
ACTTTCAAGACACTTTCAATGCCTATCTGTTTCTCCTGTAATTGGGAAGGAAAGGGATTGATGGGGGCTGGATTTTTCTGTCAAGACAGGTCTATTGGTGGACTTGATATTTCCTGTGTTGGTTATGTTGGCTGGTAAGGATGGAGTCGGTGCTAGGTCTTTTCTGGAGTGGTTTATTGCCAGAGGGCTTGTACTGGGAGGGGAGGAAATGGGCTTTAATCTTGCTGCAGGAACAGTTTGCTGATTATTTCTAGTTAATGCTGAATTTATTGCTGGGTTTGTCTTTACATTATGATTTGTGACCAAGATTCAAATATGTCTAGAGATTTTGAACGGGGGAGGGCTCAATTTATGGGGCCCAACTTGAGCTGTTTTAAAGGGGCTTGATTCTCTTAAAATACCCACCATCTACTACTCAGACCCCTGTAAGGTATCTCAGGTTAGGCACCCAAACATTGAGGCATTTAGAATCACTAGTCACATTTAAGAACCTTGACCTAATTTTTTTTTAAAGGTGCCTTTTTATATACATTGTTAGGAATTTCAATAAATGAAATATAAGTGGCTATCTCTAGTATCAGTAATAAATATAGGAGTAATATTATTTGTAGCTGTTCAGTACCCATTTTCTAATGAACACTGAAAACTTCCACATTGATCCTGAAGTAAAACATCTACAAGGTACCAAGTGCACCATTTTAGGCTCCATTCCTGCAACTCAATCTGCACAGGGAGGCATTTGCACCCATGAAGAATCCCATTGAGGTCACTCTTTCAATGCAATATGTGTCTCTCATGTCCACTTACGCAGAACAGTTTGTAATATTAGGGCCTAATGCTGTCTGTGCTATGTGGCTTTATAGTGATTAGTGTCGTAATATGATCTTCTAACTCAGTTTTCTGACAGTCAATCAAAATACAAGTGTTGTATGTTCTGGGTCTATCTGTAGTGCATATTGAAGCATATCTTTATGAAATGCTACAATTGTTCTCAGCTTTTTTAAATGCATGCTTCTGAACATCCCCTCTTCCAACTGCATTAAGTCCTACTTTCCCCCACTGAAAGCAGTTTTCCCAAGGCACAAAGGCAATTTTCACAAGCTTTTTACCAATCACTGAACCCCTTCCTTTCGCACAAACTCCAAGTCCCGCTTAATGGTTTGGGTTTGACTTTAATTTAATTTAATTTAATTTAATTTAATTTAAATTAATTTTATTTTATTATAAATTAAAAGGCTTCTTCAGCCTTGGGAAAATCACTGCATAAGAAACTTCCAATCCTAACAGATAATGAGCTCTATCTAAATGCCTTTTTCTCCTTTGCTTTGGCCACCACCTTCAACAGAGCTCACCCTATGTCGCTGGCCTCCCGAATGCCAGTTGGAACCTGAAGGATTGTGGTGGCGTGCAACTCAGGTTACTCTTTGGAAAGATCTAGTGGAGCCATGTTGCAGTTATAAAATAATACCTGTTGAAAGCCATGGTAATGAGACGAAGGTGGGGTAGTTAGCAAAAGCAGAACTGCAAAAACAAGAGGAAGATACTACAGGAGGAAGAGGGGAAAAGACAGAGTATTCTGAAATACCATCTGTTCTGTGACACTTTTCACTTATAATGGTCACCTGTCTCTTGAAGTTGTGTCTGATATCTTACTGTGTTGTTTTCAATAGTGCATTTAGACAGCAAGTTCTCTGAGGCAGGGACCTCATTTGTGACAAATTGCACACTTTTCAGTGCTATACTCATTTCTGGTACTTCAAAATAGGATAATAGATCAGAACCAGAGCACAAAAAATAAGAGATGGTGCAGAGAGAGGGAGAGAACAGTGAGGAGCATGCGGTGTGATGGGATTATTGTTGAGGTGTATTGGTGGCTATCTACAGAACAAAGGGAAAGAAAGGTTGGTTTAAGGTCAACCAGGTTTTTTTTACACTGTTCAAGGCACACCTGTGATTCCAAACGTATAATTCATTTAGAATTCTTCATCAATACATTTATATTTAACAAACTGAAATACAGAAAACTACATTTAGAATGTACTACCAATATACGTCTACAATCACAGAGCTGCCATGGAACATGCCTTTTTGGAACATGTCACACTGCAACGATTCCCTTTACCTCTGAATTTTTCTCTAATGCTATTATGTATATATATTTGTATCCCAAAGGCTCCAACATAGACTAGGGATCCAATGTATTAAGGACTAGCCTTAACCAGGATGTCTTCAAAAATCTGAAATGCTAAAAAGAGTACTATAAAAAGTGGAAACTAGGTCAAATTACAAAGGATGAATATAAACAAATAGCACAAGTATGTAGTGGCAACATTAAAAGGGCAACGCACAAAACGAGACTAGCTAGAGACATAAAGGGTATCAAGAAACCATTCTAGAAATACATTAGAAGCAAGAGGAAGACAAGGATAGGGTAAGCCAGTTACTCAATGAGGAAGGAGAAACCATAACAGAAAATGTGGAAATTGCAGAAGTGCTAAATGACTTTTTTGTTTCAGTTTTCACTGAAAAGGTTAGTAGCGATTGGATGTCTAACATAGTGAATGTCAGTGAAAATGAGGTAGGATAGGAGGCTAAAATAGGGAAAGAAAAAGTTTAAAATTCTTTAGTCAAGTTAGATCTCTTCCAGCCACTAGGGCCTGATGAAATACATCCTAGAATACTCAAAGAATTGACTGAGGAGTTATCTGAGCCACTAGCGATTGTCTTCAGAAAGTCATGGAAGACGGGAGAGATTCCAGAGGACTGGAAAGGGCAAATATAGTGCCTGTCTATAAAAAGGGAAATAAGGACAACCCAGGGAATCATAGACCAGTCAGTTTAACTTCAGTACCCAAAAATATAATAGAGCAAATAATTAAACAATCAGTTAGTTTGCAAACATCTAGAAGATAATAAGGTGATAAGTAAGAGTGAGCATGGCTTTGTCAATGGCGGTTTACAATGGGCATTAGGAAAGGCTTCCTAATTGTCAGGGTAGTTAAGTATTGGAATAAATTGCCTAGAGAGGTTGTGGAATCTCCATCATTGGAGATTTTTAATAGAAGGTTAGGTAGTCAGGGATGGTCTAGATAATGCTTGGTCCTGCCATAAGTGCAGAGGACTGGAGTAGATGACCTCATGAGATCCCTTCCATTCGTATGATTCTTTGCAAATACATAGTGAGACACAGTCCTTGTCTGGACAAGACAGAGAAAGGGGAGAGGAGAAGTGGAGACAGAGGTGAAGTGACTTTCCAAAAGTTTCATAAAAGAGGTTGAGGTTAGAAGTAGGAACAGAACCCTAGTATCCTGACTTCTTGTTCACTGCCTGGTCTACTAGACGCTGCTGCATCCCCGTGTATTAAATGGCCTGGAGGTCCTCATACTCAATCATTAACTCATTAAGTCTCCGAAGAAGTATTTAATAGGTGTTTCTTCTCTTGAGGAGCTGCATCAAGATACATTCTGTACCATGCTGACTGTGCGAGGACACGGGAAGACTATAAAGCATTTGAATCCACAGTGCCCTCTCTTGCTGTTAATGCTACTTAGATATATTATATCTAATTGTGAATTTTCCATAGTTCTGCCACTTCCACCTCCCTTTGCCTAAATGGTTGTTTCCTTTTAAGTCTCCACTCACCTGTGCCCAGAGCCTTAGTTATTTTCTCAGCAAAGCTGTTTAATGGGGATTGGATTGACAGAGCCATCCAGGAAATGAATGACCGTGGAGTCTAGAAATAAGTCACCTTAGATAGCCTATGGACTTTTCCATTACGTGAGGTTGTCCACTATCAAAAATGGCTGTTTACATTCTTGAACGATTAGCAGTCAAGAGGATGTGTGATTTCAACTATTCCATGTAATTTCAGTTGGAAAAACCACTCTGAGCTAGTAGGCAGTTTTTGCCTGGGATATTTACTATCTCTGAAGCTGAATTCAAGACTGAATGGGCCTGGAAACAAATTGATGCAACATAATGGTGTAAAACCCTGAAATGATAAAACACTAATTTCTTCCCGTAAATATCAAGATTAAACAACAACGAAAAAAACCAAAAAGAACCCATACATCTTTTACTACAGCTTTACGATATTCTCAGTTGCAATGGAGACTCATTTCCAGGTTATTCGTGCACTTGCAGACAGGTCATATTCACTGATGTTTCAATAATTGTTAAACCATTTGAGCTATTTCCAGACTTTTTTTTTTTTTCAAATAAAAACAGATTGGGGGCTTTGAGTATCAAGGTTTTAAAAACTAGCATTGTGTGAGCATTTCAGTGCTCGCTTACATATCCGTAGTGTTGTATAGGTTCAGAATCTTTTTTCTTTTTCTCTTTCTTTCTCAGTACTGTTCCTCGTGATTCTTTCTGTCAGTGCATCTTCAGCTGATATGCTTGCTTAGGTTTCTGTTTTGCAAATTCAAAGACTTCTCTTCCCGCTCCTCATCAGCTCTAATGGTATATTTCATAGTGAATGGAGGACTTTTTTTGTCACAGAAATGTGGACTCTGTGGAGCTATTTTTGAAATTGCCTTTGAAATAGACCTTTCCTGACAAGTGATGAAACAGGACACACACAAATCAGACTGACAGCCCTATGACGGGAGGTGGGGTAGGGGGTGGGAGGTGGGGGTGAGGACAAATCAAAGAATATTTCTGTACTAAGTTTAGCAACTAGCAGGCCATTAAATAAATTAGCTATCTCCTAGCACCTGCAAGGTTCTATCATCAGGAAAATGTAAAGCAATATACTAAAGTAGCAATAATTTCAGATTATCTTTCAGATAATTAGCTAGGTACTCACCCAATGGAAATTGTGAACAGGTTACCTCAAGCAGTAGTTAGTTCCTGGACTGTTTCTAGATGGTAGGATTTAAGAAGAAATGAAGTGGATTAGAAATTTAAAAGGGAAGGTAAATGACGGAGCATGGCGAAGTGGGTAGAGCACAGGAGCGGTTGTCAAATCAGGTGGGTTCTTTGCCAGGTTCTGTCATAGACATGTTGTATGCTTTGTAGCTGTGTTGGTTCCAGGGTATTAGACACAAGGTGGGTGAGGTAATATCTTTTACTGGACCAACTTCTGTTGGTGAGAGAGACCAGCTTTCGAGCCACACAGAGCTCTTCTTCAGTTTTGGGAACGGTGCTCTGAGCATTTAACGGTGGCACTTAGAATACTTTTCACAGACCTAAAGAAAAGCTTTGTGTGGATCGAAAACTTCTCTCTCATCAACAGAAGTAGGTCCAATAAAAGATATTACCTCACTTACCATATCCCACAGACATTGTATGAACTTGGTTAAGTCATGTGAACTTTCTAAATCTCAGTTACTCCCTCTCTAACTTGGGGATAGTAATAACTACCCAAGGTGATATTTTAAGCCACAATTCATTAACATCTGAAAAGGTGCAAGTTATTGACAACCATTAAATTATGACAACGGCGTTAATTTGAAGAAGCTATCTAATTTCAGGAAACATCTTCATTGGACAGAGCTATCTACAAGAAGTGCAAAAAGTGTAAAACAAATGATTTCTGAATATATTGCACACAATTGTTCTCTGCTCTAACACCTGAAGCATAGGGGCTGACAACATGAATGATACTTTTTTGCAGCATAACTATTCATGTAAATAATAATTCTGTGTAGCTGCAGTAAAATCTATGGGACTATTATTCTGAGAGTGAAGAACTACTCAGCTTGAGCAAAGAGTAGTACAATCAGGCCATAAATGATTAAGCCTCTCTAGTTCCCTGGGAATTACATATAGTCTCCATTTTAACAGATGTAGAAACTGGAGTATAGAGAGGTTAAGTGGAATGGCCAAAGTCACACAGTGAGTCAATGTCAGACATGGAACTAGAAATGTGGTTTCCTGGCTTCCGGTCCATTGCACGAACCAGAAAACCATCACGCTCAAGAAACCATAGATATAAAAGGCCTGAATCTGAAAAGTGTTCTCCATTTTGTCAGAGTAAATGCTACCATAAAAATGTTGAACCAAGAAAGGCAATTTAGATGTTTAAATGGTAACATCAGTAGGTACCAATTAATTCAGGAATCAATTGCTCAGGCAAAAGTGGAAATCAGGCCATGGACCTTGTAGAACTCAGACCTCAAAATATGTAAAAGAAAGTTTTCCCATTCTTACTTCTGCACTCTTCTCCATTGGTCAGTTGTTGATATGGCTACTGCAGTTTCATTCTGTATCAATCTTTCGTCTATATATACTTCTAGATGATTCAAAAGTGAATGTAAGGTAACATATGCAAATAGCAGAGGAATCATTTTGTTTTATAGTGTTTTGGAGAGGCTACACCAAAGATATTTTATTCTCAGAATCAGTCCCTGTAAGATTTGTTTTGTTATGTTAATGGGACACATTTGCTTTTTATAATTTATATATAATTTTAATAATTTTGTGTTTGGTACCATGTTACAATGATAGAATATCATCTTAATTTTTTGGTAATCAGTGGAGAGAATTGTAGAATATATGCAGTAAAAAAATTGCTATAGTTGGAGGCATTTTGTTATATAGGATAGGCCTTAAAATAGATAAGTTATTGTAAGGCTCAATCTTGTTTACTGTTCTTTTAATGCTTCTGTGTTCAGTTGTGTTGGCTCATCAGAATCAAAAGACATTTTTATATCCTCTGCATATGCATCTGCTTCACATTTCACATAAGAAGCATGGCATGTGGTTTAGGTTTCAGTGAAAGTTAGGAAATGGCAATACTTTTACATAGCTACTAGGGTGTTCTGGATCAGTGTTACTCCTCATCTAGTAGTGTTTCTTACGTGATTATGATTGCCTGAGTAGTGAATTAAAGGACTTAGAAATAAAACTTGCTAAGAGCTCTTCAGTACAGGCTGGAGATTGCCAGGGTTTTTATGCCAGAGTTATGCCAGAATGCCAGGGTTTTTATGCTAACTTAAGCCAAGGTGAACTCAGGTGCTGGAGAGGACACAAAGGCAGGCAAACGAGAGAGAGAGCTGTGAGGTGAGGAAGCCCTGGAATGGATGTAAGGTCTAAATATGGTGTGACTGTTAAAGGTAGAGGACTGGAGTGTGGAAATGAATTTTTCTTTGATACCAGCAGACTCAAGGTTTTGGGGGAGACAGAGGTAAAACTTTAATGAATTCTAGTGAAGTACAACTGTTGGTCTCTTGAGTTTGGCATGCTATATTGTTAGGGAGATTGGGCTATTTGACCATCAAAATAGAGTCAATGAAAAGGAAAAGTATTTTATATGAAGAAACATGGTAGATTTTTTAGGGAACCACAATATCATATGAAAAATGTGCCTGTAGACTTCTTTTGAACATAGGATATATTAAAACCATTAGCATGTCACAGTACAGTTCAGGAAATAATTTCACATCTTTATAGCAAAAACTACAAGAGTTCAGGAGTGCTTTGTTAGAAAAACAAAGATAAAGATGCCCCAGCTGCATTTGTCTCGCTAACATGATTAATTTTTGTCATGAAGATGTACCAGGTTTAGTTGTAGTAGAGGTCTATCCTGCATAGGTTACTATCTGGGATTTTAGTACACGTGGCAATGTTAGGGAGTGGGCATATATGGATATGATCCTGACCCCTAAAGGTTAATAGAGTTTTATCACTGATTTCAATGGCAGCAGGATTTTGCCCTATATGTCAAGGGAAGCATTGTCAGCAAACAACGGCCTATAAAAATGACTTTCCACTGAACAGCAGCAACGTTTTTACCCACACATTACATTACACCATTGGCAGCCATTCCCTCTCGTATTAATTCTCTTGATTTCTCTCCCCACTTGAAATGCTATTCACCTAAGTCTTACCTCCACAGTGATGTCAAAGGAAAGTCCACAAAGGCAGCAGCACGACACATTCAAACTTACAAGTGTTATTTTGTTTCTGTGGTTTTTTCTTTTTCTTTTTTTTTTTTTTTTTTGCTGTAGTTTGTTGAATTTTCTTTAGCGTTATCTTATGATAGGAAAATAATGTCCATGCTGTTAGGTTATACTCACAACACACGGGTTTTGGGTCCTCAAATGCAAGATCTTTGCTTCAGCATTGAATTGCCCACACAAGCCATTCAGGGTCAGCATGCACAAATTGGGCAATTTGTTCAGAAGAGCTCAGTGATCATTTAGCCATCAAAATAAGTGGCCAGATTTTCAAAAACAGTTCAGCAAGGTGGGTGTTAAGCTTTTTTGAAAATCTGGCCTTTATTTAGGTGCTGAATGGGAAGAGAAAACCTTGACCCTAATAGTGGGTACTAAGCACATGTAAAATCAGACCATAAGCTCTTTTGACACTGTGGCTGTTATTGCCATGTATAGTTTGCCATGAATATTATAGTATTGTTATTTATTATTAGTACAGTAGAATCTAATGACTGCAGTAAAAATCAGCGAGGCTCCATTGTGCTTGGCACTGTACTAACACAGAATGAAAGACAATACTGGCCCCAAAGAGCTTACAATCTAATTTAAGACAAAATGCAACAGTGTTTTTTGTTAAAAAGAAAGGAACAATGGAGTGAGGATGAGGGAAACAGCAGTAGGAGCATAGGTGCACACCCATATCATTTTCATAATCCCCTATGCAATTAATTTCTTCTTCTGAGGAACTGACTTGGAGTTTTCTTATTCACCTTTGGCTAATGAGTCATTCTCTGCACCCAAAATAACAGTTCATGGGCCTACATGTTAGAGGTTATTCTCACACTATTCATTGTATCCTTGCAGTTATTTTTCATTGCAGCATATGATACAGCACAGAACTTGGTAGGGAACACTTTCAAATAAAACCCAGCTAAAAGACCAGATTTAGATACCTGTGTAATTATTTTTATCATCTTTCCTGCAAATGAAATATATAAAGATATATGCAAAAGGACTTATTTGCACTATGTATTTGGCTCAAGTCTTTAACCCATTCCTAATCACATTATGTTCTCATACTTGCAACAGTATAGCAACTAGGTAGCAATCATATAAATAAATGTATTTTAATATAACTGTATAATTGCTGTGTTTTGTATATACTTTATATACAATATGGATGTGTGTGTGAGTGATACCAGAGAGTATGAAAATCTATAGTTTTTATGCTCCTGACTTGCAATTCACATAAATTGTGCAAGTATGTAATGGCACTTACATATCTAAGGGAAGGAACAATATTCTATTCTGTTCTATTCAGAATCTTGTCCCATATTCATCACAAGGAATTAATTCTCACATTAGATATGTCATTGCCCTCAACAGATTTATTTACACAACAAATATACGCAGAATATATGTATGAAGGGAAATATATGGGGTTTAACTGCTGGAGTGCAAGGGATGACCTCACATTCCATTTAAAAAAAAAACAAGAAAAAGGTGAAAAATGACCCATAACAACTACACTGAAACAAACAAAAGCCAAACGTTTCATTTTGGGTTCGCCCAGAATGTTAAGTCTGTTCTAAACAATTTTTTTTGGTGTCCCCATTTTGGTCAAAAATTTCAAAAATATCAATTTCAGTTCGAATTAAACCAAAGTTGGGGGAAATTTTTTGGTTCATCCCCAGAATAAAAGAAATCACTTAATTTGCTCAGGTCTCTATAGAAATTTTTTAATAATCATAGCCATATGCTTTCTCTGAAAATACTCTCTCATATTAGCTTGTTTCACAATTGTCCCACAATTTGTCTTCATGAGTACTGACATATTAGCTAGGTAGCAGGAAGTGGGCAGAACCATGAAGTCTATTTTGAAGTCATTTAAAATCTTTATTGTAAACTTTGAGAGACACCACAGTGATTGAAAGTGTGATACATCATCTAATCTACATCTCTCACATTTTCAGTCTTTGTTGAATACAAAAGATTTCTTTTAATGGTATTTTCAAAATGTTCACCAAACATTTATATTTTGATAAAGATTTGGTTCAGAAAGTGGTTGAACTATAATAATACTACTTAAGAGCTTAAACTTATCCATGTGCTTAAGGGCTTTGCTGGCTCAGGCCTGCAGACTGAAGTCATCAAAAAGAAAGGCAAAGAACAGCCCTTCTGATGTTGGCCTTTCTGTATGAGATGCTAGTAATGCTACCTGTGACATTATAAAATAATAATCACATATGGAAAAAAGATCAGGGAACTGTGATTTACTGCATATAATTGTGTCAAGGGGTTGTGATAATGATATAAACCAAAAGAACAAATCTCAGCAGTTTGTGTTGTGACTTACTAGAACTTTGAGGTTGAAGTATAGCCCCATAATTCAAAATATGCTTGTTTTCTATTAAAATGTGAAACAATATAGTTTAGTAAGATCTGACTCTAGACCAATTATTTTCCTGGGTTTTCTTTAAATGATATTCCCTGATCCAAAGTCATCTTTTGGCTCCTGCTCCTTTTCTACTTATTCTGAGGCTATATATACTTCCTTCAGTACCTTATCTTATCTTGAAAGGACTCTGCTAAACTATCCTAATCTGAAATGTCTGTGTGATAGCCTAGCGGCAGTAACTAACTCTGACAGGGGACAAATGTTTGGTATGGTTTGTGGAGCCTTATTATTCATGGGTGTGATAAATAGATCCTGTAATAATTGTACTAACTATATAAATCAGACAATATACAAATTAGTGGTCCTGTGAAATTCTCAGATGCCTTGCAACAAATCAGTGTTTCATTTCCACTGTTTTCATGTGACTTCCATTACGGATTGTCAAAGTGGATATTACATTTGCTGCTATTCGTCGATAGATAGATACCCAAAGATATCTATATCTATATTTATAGATATATATATCAATCTCTCTCTCTCTATATATATATATATCATATATATCTTTTAATTGGTGTTTTGTGAGATATTTTGTTTTCCAAAACCAGAAACATTTCTCATATTTTAAAAATGGACATAATGCAGTGTTGTCAATTGTATTATAAAAGAATTACTTTGCTAGGTTTAGACATTACCAAGCAACATAGAATTAGAATTTTGATGTTTGAGTTTTGAATTGGATTAAGGATAATATAACACCAATTTTCTGGAGCATTAAAATAAAATGGAAGGCCATTAAGTTTTAAAGATATTTTATGATCAAATCCTTCTCACCTGTTAAGTTGATACAAAACTCTTATTTTTATAAACTCTGTTGGCCCCAGCACATCACCCACACTTGAAAAGTGTGACTGGTAGGACAATCAAATGCAAAACGTTAGATTAGAAAATATTTCATCTGCTCTGGTGTAAAAGCTTTTTTAAAAAAAGAGAGAATTAAGTGTTATGTTGAATGTTCATAACACGTCAGAGCCATTCAGAAAATGTCTACCATACCTCATGTTACTGCTTTTAATGACACACGAGTATAAAACAGTTAAAATATATTTCAGTTACTTTGGGTCAAGTTTCGATCTCAGCTGCACTGATGTAAAAATTGACTTCAGTGGAATTACTCTGGATTTATGCCAGTAAAATTTACACCAGAACAGTTGATGTTCTGTTTTTTGGATAGGCTAGTTCTTTGGGTAGATATGGTGCACTCCTTTAAGGTGTTTACTAGGCACACGGGGTAAAATTTTCAAAAGCACCTACACGGATTTATGAACTTCAATCCCATTTCCAAAGCTGATATAGGCTACATCTACACTGCATATGCTGTGTGGTGGTGTTTAGGGTATGTATAGATACATGCTGCTGTGAAAAGTGAGCTGTTTCCACACCGCGTGCAAGGCTCTGGCAGGGGGAGACATCAGGCTAAAGCTCGGCAGCAGGGAGCTGCCAGACACTTTCTCTGCTGATTCCCCCCACCATAGTCTTTCCCTGCTGCCGCAATTGCTTGCAATTTCCTGAAGTGGCAAAAAGCTCTAGCAGTAGGAAGCGGCTGGAGCTTTTCCCTGCTGCCAGAACTATTCCTTGCTGCAGGGAAAGACTCCAGCAGTGGGGTGGCAGTGGGACAATATGCTGATAAAACTAGCAGTGCAGACTGAGAGATGTCGCTGAGTAGAAAGCCCAGTAGGGTACATAGCCAGGTACCTAACCAGAGTGGTCAGGAGTCTCTTTACTCACCTGAGCAGTGACTACACTGCTATTTATACTATGCTATTCTACAGGCTGTGTGTGCAGTGTAGACGTACCTTTATGCACTAAGGACCCTAAGTGTCCATCTGTCATTTTTGAAAATGGGATTTAGGTTCCTGAGTTACTGTAGGTGTTTCTGAAAAGAACTCTGATTACCATACCCGATTTCATTCTGACAGCTGCAGTCTTTACGCAGAAATAAATTAGGGCTTGTTCCTATAAGTCACTGGAACTTTTGCCTAATTAAGGACTGAGTAAACACTGAGGACTTGATCACCCTTTCCTGAGAATAAACATGTGAGAGATGTTCCTTTTGAGGAGTTTCTCCAGAATCGTTTCACTAAAGAACAAATATTCGAAATCCCATTTACCCCCTAAGATCTGTGCAGATCTTCTGCAGGATCTACAGGATGGGTCTTTGTTGCAGTTTTATGCCTCCACAAAGGTTTGGAATGTGGTACCAATGCCAGAGTTTTTCCTTACCAGCAAATGTCCTTGGAATCCTTCCCCAGGGGATTTCCTCCATCATAAAGGTTGGGGACACTTGGGAAGAGTTAGTCTAAGTCAGGCAACATTGATTCTTTCATTAGCTGTATCATTGGGGCCTGATAGGGTGTTGTATATCCCCTGATTTCATGCCCAGACCTCCCTGCCACTTCTGCCTTTACACACATTTGCACTGGGCCCTGCGGTGATCCTTTCATGGCACCTATGGATGGGGGATGATTTTGTAAAGATGTGGGACAATTGGCTCAGTGGATTTTGATGGCTCTCAGGATTCAGCTCCTGACAGGACAAAGTTGCAATTCTGAGTATAGGACTGAATAAACACAAACACCTCTGTGCTGATGTTGTCATGGAAATAACAGCCTTCGTTTTCTCACTGATTGCATCTGCTTCATGTCTGAGGCACGAACACTGAAAACCTGGAACAGTTTTATCAAAATAGGTAGCTTCTTTGTTTCTAAATGAGTAAGGAAAATTACCCGACCTTTGATGGATGTTTTGATAATGTCAGACATACAGGCCTGTTATCTGTTTTCAGGCAGTGTAGGCAGAATGGTACCATTCCTGCATTATTAACAATAGTAATAATAATGATAAATAGGTAAGTCTTTCAGACACAGTATGGAATCTCTCAGTAAAGCAGTTCAGAGGCCCAGTATAACTTTTTCCAACTACAGAGAATATAGTTGTGTAATGCATAAATGTAGATTATCATGAACAGCTCCGTTAAAGATAATCTCAAGTTTTTATTTTAGCTAGAAGCAGCGATGTAACAGAAAATCAGATTAGTTCTCACTTACTGGTACATTTTATTCATATTTTAATAGTGGTTATCATAAGGCATTTATTCAGTAAAAAAAAAAATCCCCCAATCCTACAGGCCGTGTGCCGACAAACCTCCCTTTTATGGGGAGGTTTGTCTAACACGTGGTCTACACTTAACAGTTGGAGCTACATAGCTACGTCACTCAGGGGTATGAAAAATCTACACCTCTGAATGACATAACTATGCTGATCTGACCCTCAGAGATTCCATTCACATAGTTACAATTGTTCAAGGATGTGCTCTTCCCACATAGATGGAATTGGTATAGGCTACACTTTGGGGTTATGCTGGCATAGCTATGGCGATGTCACTATACCAGTATAGTCTCTGTTGTGTAGACATACCCTAAGAAAGGATGAAAAGGCTGGTCTCCTAATGCTTTTCTAAAACAGTAAAGATTAGAGTTTACATTCATTTACAGTCTATGACCCTAACCCTGCAAACATTTACACACATGTTTAACTTTAAACACTGACGTCAGCTAAGATGTGCATGACGTTTTGTAGGTTTAGAACCTAAATGTTTGGTAATGGTAGAAAAAATACAAAACATGTAAAAATTAATAATTAGAGCTCAAAATATTTACTCCGTTACATAACTACATGTGGTATTACATTTCAAGATTATCATGAAGTTAATAGGATTATTAGCATTCTCGCCAGATTCAAGTCTTAGTGCAGTAAGCACAAAATATAGAAAACCTTCATACTAGTTAGTGGGTCTTTTCCTACATGGATTTAGAATAGATTTCTGCATTTAGGAAAGATCTTGATGTCCAGTGTAGTATTCAGTACATATACTGTGGTGGAGAGTGAGATATAATCTCAAAGGTAACACCATTTTAATCTTCTAGAGAACTTGCATGAGAAATGCAAGTGGTTCTTTCCAAGCGTAATGTGTTATATTACTATATTAACTTGAAGCATATTCATTTAGTTGAAGGGGACAGAATTTATTTATTTAATTTGTGCTTGCATATTTGTTGTAATTAAACATGTTAAACATCAGTTTTTCAATGAAATACAAAAGAAATAACTGTGGGGCACCTATTCATCAATTGTTACTTCATGCATAGTGGGTGTAAAAATATTGCTGCTTAATAAATGTAATGTCATTGGGCTTTAGGATCCCATAATAGTTATATCTATCCGTTACAGGGCATTTTTCATCCATAGATCTCAAAGTGCTTTACAAAGGAAGTAGGTATAATTACCTCCATTCTACAGATGAAAACAGGTACAGGGAGTTGAAGTAACTTACTGAAGGCCACCAGCAGAGGAATAGACCCCTAGTCTAGTGACATTTTGATGTGACCACATTGCCTTTCTTAAAAGAGTAGAAGGTGAGAGATCTACAGGCAGGAAATATTTTATTCTCAGGCTTCAAAGTTGTTTGGGACAATTTTTGACTATTTCATAAATGAAATGGAGGCATTTTGTCAGAAAACCAAGTCCAAGACAAAAAAAAAAAAAATTGAACAGTCTAAAAAGATAGGGGCATATTGTACTATCAGCTTTTAAACAGAACAACCTGCTCATTTTAATAGTGCTCGTTAGTCACAAAAGGAGTATATCCCTTTGTAGGGGGCCAACACAAGGCCTATGGACCACTCAAGTGGCTTTGCAGAAGTCCTATGCTAGCTCTCTGAATAGGGGTGCAAGAACTTATCCTGAGGACCAGCAAAGATGAGGGTTGTTATACTGGCGAAAGGTGAAAAGGTATTAATATTTCTTGCTGGCTCAGTAAGTACCTGTCTTGCTGGAAGAAGACTGCTGTTGACTTCAACAGAAATTCTCTACCTTTTTCCAAGTAAAGGTGGGGTGTCATTTGCTGTCTTGGAATGGTGAGTAAGATCAAAGGGTGAACCTCCTTGAAATATCCAGGATCATCAGCAAACACAAAGCATACATCATAAACTGAAAAACAGGAACAACATATGTAATATCAGCCACTTCTATATTGTGACAGATACACGAGCTTTTGTTCATTTTGTGATTTGGAAACAAAGCATCTACTAAAGCAGATGAAAAGCAAATCAGAACTAGCATGAACTGAGCTATAAAGATAGGCCTTGAGCATTTGGCCCTTACTGGGTATGTCTACATTGCAATTAAACTCTGTGGCTGGCCGGTGTCAGCTGACTAGTGGTTGTTGGGCTTAATGGCATGTAGACATACCCACTCAGGCCAAATTCCTATTAAAGGCAATGAAAGTTCTGTGAAAATATGAGTAAAGGCCGGAAGATATGGACAGTGTAACAGTCTGCAAAATGTTTTATGAAACTCTATTAAACATGATATTAACTCCATTACATTATAGAGTTACATAGTCGTTATTAGTGGTTCACAGTGAAGCTGGAAGGGCATATTGAGTGGGGTCCCATAGGGTTCAGTTCTGTGTCTGTTCTATTCAGTATCTTTATCAATGATTTAGATAATGGCATAGAGAGTACACTTAAGGTTTGTGGATGATATCAAGCTGGGAGGGGTTACAAGTGTTTTGGAGGATAGGATTAAAATACAAAATGATCTGGACAAACTGAAGAAATGGTCTAAAGTAAACAGGATGAAATTCAATAAGGACAAATGCAATGTACTCCACTCAGGAAGGAACAAAGCACACATACAAAATGGGAAATGACTGTCTAGGAAAGAGTGCTTCAGAAAGGGATCTGGGGATCATAGTGGATCACAAGCTAAATGAGTCAACAGTGCAGCACTGTTCCAAAAAAAAGCAAACATTTTGGAATATGTTAGCAGGAGTTTTGTAAGCAAGACACAAGAAATAATTCTTCCGCTCTACTCCACCCTGAAGACCTCATCTGGAGTATGGAGTCCAGTTCTGGGCATCACATTTTAGGAAAAATGTGGGTAAATAGGAGAAAGTCCAGAGAAGAGCAACGAAAATGATTAAAGGTCTAGAAAACATGACCTATGAGGGAAGATTGAAAAAAATTGGGTTGTTTAGTCTGGGGAAGAGGAGGCTGAGGGGGACATGATAACAGTTTTCAAGTACATAAAAGCTTGTTACAAGGAGGAGAGGGAAAATTGTTCTCCTTAACTTCTGAGGCTAGGACGAGAAGCAATGGGTTTAAACTGCTGCAAGAGCAGATTAGGTTGCACATTAGGAAAAGCTTTCTAACTCTCAGGGTTAAGTACTGGAATAAATTGCCTAGGGAGGTTGTGGAATCTCTATCATTGCAGTTTTTTAAGAGCAATAGACAAACACCTGTCAGGGATGGTCTAGATAATGTTTGGTCCTGCCATAAGTCCTAGGGCACAGCACTAGATGACCTCTGGAGGTCCCTTCCAGTCCTACGATTCTATGATTTTCTAGGTAATTTAGTTGTCAGACTTCTCCTGGGTGCTGCTGCTGAAATATAGTCCTGCATCCTAAGTTATGCCCTGAGTCGTAGAATGAAGGAGCACATCTCTGATTTCCAATGATATTGAGCTATCAAACCTAAGTGCATCTTGGTTTCCTTACACATACATTCTGTCCAGAACTCTCACAGAGCAATTGTTAAGTAGAAGTCACATATGATTGGAAACAGATTATAGCTTGGTTTTGCTGAACATTGATATTCACTATGCTGTGCATATATCTGGCAACTGTTGAAGTAAAATCTGAGACATTTTCTGCGTTTGACCTTTTTAAAGGTTCCTTTGCCAAAGACTATCAGATTTCATATTCACTATTAGCACCTGAGTGATGCCTTTTATTTACAATCCTACTCATCCTTTTTTATGCTGTTTCTGATACATTTTATTGACCAGAAAAGCTAGGAACTACCATCTTAGCTGATATTTCCCAGCAGATGAACCTCTGGGGGAAGGAAAACTCACCAAAGTTCTCTTTGCAAAGACTCCTCAGATGTTTTTTCATTTGGATCGGAGTTTCCCTCTCTCCACAGAAGAAACAGAGTTTTCAGTCCCCAAACCCTACAGATCCCCCAAATCCGTGGATCTCAGGGTTGTATCAGAAGCACATTTATCCTGGGAGAACATGGCCAATCCTCCTCTGTATTCCAGCGATGCCACAAACTTACCATGTTCAAATCCAACAGCCACCGCAGGAATCATGCCCTGAATGCATAGTATCAGCAGATTTAAGAACGAGTATCCCAAGGCAGAAATGAGTTGAAAATACCTCAGCCCATTTGGATTCAATTTAAATGCCACTGATTTTAATCCTGAGAGAGAATTTGGCTCTTAATAGTTATTTTATTTAAGGTCAGCTCAACAATGGAACCTTATTGAAACGAACAATGTGACAATTTAATTCTGAAAGTCTTTCCTATTAAAACAGTGTGCACAAGCAAATTACACTTATCTAAAATAATATTCTGTGATGTTCTTAACGTCTCACAATATACTGTGTAAAGTGTCCACATTTGTAGTTCTTTTACATTAAAATGATCATTTTTGTAAGTAGGAACATTTTTAAAAGAAACTCTCAATGGTAATAATGCAAACTGTTAAGAGGAGTGATAAAGTTTCATGTTAAATCATGAAAATCTGTTTTCCTAAATATATGTACTGTACTTGGGAGCAATTACAAGCAATATTTACCATTATTCATAATTAGTCTTGCTTGTAATAGTACCAAAATGTTTGTTCCCCTTCCTCCCCCAATATTCTAGAACAGTATGGTAGTTGGAAATGAACTAAAGTAAAATAACTATGTGTAAGTGTCCTGATTTCCTGATTACTATACATTGGCACATTAGGGCTGAGGTTTTCAATTGTGTCAGATTTGGACGTTCAGTTCTCATTTAATGGAAATAGGGCAGCCAATCCTAGATGTGTTGCACCGTATTAAAGCAGCTGCTGGGACTTCTCAGATGCCACCATGTTTAGTCTTAGTATCAGCCTCAGTTGATACCACATCTATCGCTTTTGGTTGACACGTCTTGTAAATAAGGGATTTTCCTTAAAGAAAAGTGTGAAAAATTGGGAAAAAATGCTACAACATGCTATATTGTGTCTTCACTTCTCTCCTTGAACAGCAGTTCAATGCTGTGCTGATCTGAAGTTCTCTATCCAGTTCCTATTGGTCAGGTGTACACACCTCCACATTTTTGCAGTATTTGGCAGTGTTATCTGAGAGGCCAAGAACTGAATGGGCATAAAGCCTGAAACTTGAGGTGGCTTCTACAGGTCAAAATCGAGTAACAATGGCAGGACTATGTGGGGAAACTGGTTACTTCCATTAAAATCCTGATAATTTTGTGCAAGTACTCTTCATTCACTGAATTTTCTTTTTATTTAAAGTTAGTTTAATGTGCTTGAGAGATTGTTACAAAAATGTACATTATTGTGCAATAATTGCCTTACATACTAGACTGGAATCTTCTGTGAAGCCTCTGTCAATTTGAAAGCCAATTAAATATAGCTCTGTAGCTGTGTAAACATGTTAAAAGGGAAGATGAGTCATTGGTTAATCACGCTCTCCGGGGTTTTACTTTTGCAAACTTCTACATTTCAAACCATGTAGGCTGAAGTGTTAGTACATTGCTACAGTTCACATTACCTCAGTGAGGAAGCTTATTCATTTGTGGGTTTACAAGCAGCCCTGGCCCTGGGAACGGGAAGGGTGCTTGCAATAGAGTGCAAACTGAGGGCTAGCTGCTTGCTGAAATATGACCGAGCGTGCTGCAAAACTGAGATAAAATTAAGGCACCCACATCCGGTGACTCTAAATTGTTCTAGCTACTGTCCATTATCAGGAAATAAAAATGAAGTCCATTAGTTCCAGCCACTACTAAAGCATTCAAATATTAAAAAATAATTATTGATTTCTTACATATGATGTACAGTTGAATCTATACCTTGCCCCAGATCTTCATTTGGTGAATCAAAATAACTCCATTATATCAGTGGAGCTCTGAAAATTTGTGCCAAGTTACCTGCCCTTATTAGTTTTGTTTGTGAACATTAACATTCCTCTTATGTTCTGTTTTTAAAGTATCTATCTTAATCTTCCTAAAAACATTATTTGTTGTTAGTTAATGTGTCTGTTCTGATTAATACTTATGAAGAAGCAAAAAGTACAACACCTAAATTATTAAAGCACAGCTGTGGGAGGTGAATAGTCTCTCTTTGGGATATATAAAATTGAAGTTTTGGTCACACTGGGGGCGGAGGATCAGCACTTCCTTTTCACTGTGGTTGGTAAGAACAAGTTTGCAAAAGCAATATGCTCTGAAGAGATAGAGTCCAGCGTGCGGGCAGTACTTTAGGAATCCATTTTTACTCTAACCGAGCATGGATATTTGTGGTGGGCAGGAGTCTGGCAGAGCTGAAGGTCTGTAATTTTTCTTAGTAAATTGCAAGTCAACTCAATCTGGGTCAACAGAAGCTTTCTGAAATTCTTCTTCAGCTCAGGGATGATTTTCTTTCTTCAAGCTACTTCTATTTAGCTGTCTTGTGTGAGGGAACCCCAAACACTTTTGACATCTCTTTTCCATTTGGACTCAAACAATAAAAATGTCTGAAGTGACCTGAAAGTTGGTCAAAGGCGGGGATTAAAATGGGCTGACACCCTGTCACTTGAGTCATACACTGCCACATGTTGGAAATCTAAACCGCTGCCTTTATAACAAGCTGAGTCAAAATCCTTGATCCGATCACCTCTAAACATTGAGGTTTCTGAACATACAATCTCAATCCAACATCTGTAGCTTTAGCATTTTTAATTAGATGGGGCAGGAACAGACCTGGCGGGGAGATACCAAATGGTCCAAGCAGCCAAGAACCTGTGCACCAAACTAATATTCTAAACACCTATCATGCCCCTTTTTCCTGCATAGAAAAGGGTCCGCGTTTGACTCTTCAGGGCAGAATTTCTGCCCTCTTCTATTCTAAGCAGCACAAAGGGAATGGACATTGGACACACCCCAGTAGGTGGGGATTTCCTTGCTGTGGGGGAATCACCAGTGGGCTCCTAAGGCCATCCTTCCTGCTGGTTGTTTCACAGTAGAAAGTGATGGGGTGAAAGGAAATGGAAAGGATGCATGACCAGAATGGGGTATGCTCAGCTGGCAGATGGTCTCTTGAGGACCATTACCAGCTGGTGCAACCCACTACTCTGCTCAAAACTGCTCCTGGGTAATGGGCCAGGCAGAGAATCTGGGAGCTGTAATCAGCTGAGAAAATGACAGAAAGTAACCTTGTAATACATCCTTCACAATATCATCCTACTGCTGTACAGAACGCTAATATGAAACATTCCAGGACTGAAAGCTACCCAAACAACTATTTTCCAGTCTGTTTTATAAGTCTGAAAAATAAAAAATACTGTCAATCTAGGTAGCAAAAGAAGTAGAAGCTAAGAAGGAAACAGTACAGATGATTGCATATAGTGCAGTGAATAAATTATTTAACAAATTTTGCCATTACTTATTAAATACAATAACAAACTATTTTATTTTTGTTTTCAAGTACCCAAACCCTTCTTAAACAGGTCTGGCTTACAAGTGTTTTACATACGACATCACAGCCCTGGTTACTGTCACGAAACCATCAAACCACAAGATGGAGTTTGACTTCATGGCCAACCAATAGCCATACGCCTTTGCAATGCATACGGCCCACAGCCAGAAGATGTACCAGAGAAAGGGAAATGCTCCTATTGTTAGGTCTGTAGGATCCGTAATAAGGTTGACTTAGACGGAAGTTGTACTTTATTTATGTAACAGACTAACTGTAATGATGGCCCCATAGTATACGTGCAAAGACCAAGTTCAGCAACTAAATATAATGTACCTGCAGCATATGAAATAGATCCCACCCTGGCCAATCTTTCCAACAACACACATCTCCACTTCTTCTGTTATAGGACAACCTTGATCAGCTAACTATCACTAATAGAAAAAATTAGCCAGCTTAGAATGCTTAATGATTGTATACTGTTTGCATTACTAATGGAGTCTATGAGCTCTGTTGCAATACATTAATTCTGCAGCAGGCACCACAGCATAGGCCAGGCCTCCATGTATTTTCCCAGATATGTGAAATGAAAAACAATATGCAAGGGATGTGATTTAATTGGGCCACAACGCTATTAATTTATCTTCCCTGGAACTATCCTGCAATAACTGTTATAATGCTGATCATGATTCCCTCCTTAATTGTTTCCGCTTAATAGAGGGCTGCTCTCAGCCTCCCACCCCTCCATTGTATCCAATCCATTGTTATGACCTCAGAATTATCCCCTTGCATAAGCGTTAAGGGGATGAGGCAAGGGGTTGTCTCCTCATTGTTCCAGATATTAGGAGTCCCAACATGGTCCCTCAGATTCATTATGGGATGCCATCCCTAAGTCCACTTCCCAGAGAATTGGACCCTATGGAACAAATACTTGCACTGGACACATGCATAAATAGGCACCAGCAATTAGCTTGGCTACCTCCCCCTTGTCCCCAGCCAGGTTCCCAGATAGTTAACAGATTCCTCCATTCCTTGGCTCATTGTCCTTGAATAACGCAGGTACCAGATATGATATTTTTTGGTAGTCTATTACCTATATGCCCCATTCCTGATGATTCACATAACTTCTGGCCTTGTCAGCCTGTGAAGGTCTGGGGGCTCCCTGCTATACTTTTTGCTTATAGCATTCCAGACCACCCCAGGGAAAAGTTCTGAATCTGCCCGAATTGTGCCCTGATGATTAAGTCAGTCCCTTTGTATGCAGCTGAAATATTACACTGCATTTGTAATGGAGTCTGTAGTCTCTTTTACAATGCGTTGATTCTTCAACAGATACAAGGAGGGCCTCGTGTATTTTGTGACTATGGAATTTCCCATGGAATCCACCCTTTGCAGTGGAACCATGCTCCAGAATCTTGGGTTTCACTTTGTAAAGGGTCTTTCTAGCTCTTCTGGCTGTGTAGAAGACTTTGAAAACATGAACTCAGTATAAATGTGGTCAGTCTGAGTCTGCAGACATCCTGAAACAATAGCCCTCAGAGGTAGGAGCTGCCTGATCCAATATAAAATGTCATTAACTTTGAAAACTACAGATGGTATGTTCAATTTCAACATTTTATCAGGAACATTCAGTTGCTAAAGTACTAGTCCCATAATCCCATGCTGCCGCCAGAGCTCTACCTTCTGTGCGCTGCTTCTAAAAGGGCATGCCATTCAATTTAGCTTCCTCAGTTTTTAATTTAAATGAAGTTGCTTCAAAATTTCCAGTGTGCCACGCCAGGGTGCTATAGACTCCAGGGACCATGACATATAGTTTAGGTCTAGTTTGCTGCAGATTACACAGGATGTTGAGCAGACAACCTGATTTACACAAACCCTTGTTACAGGCTAGTTCTTAGACTGTCAGACAGTTACAAACACTGGAATGGATCTCTTTTGCATCTAGTAGGAAGCAAGGGTAGTGGTTCACAGGTACTTGTTACCCAATATGGATGAATGTTGATTAAACGCTTTATCGATTCCTCAAATAACAGCACTGATATTGCTGGGATGATACTGGATTAACATTAGGTCTCCAGCAATCCTCACAGCATTCCTGATTCAAGGAAGAGGGAAAGTATCCCTCTTCAAGAAAGAGCATGCTTGAGTCCTGTTGAAGTCAGTGGTTAAAATGAATGCTAAAGTTCTTTCCTTGACATTCATTAGCACTCCCTACCTCTGCATGTCCTCCCTGTTACATGGTATACAGTATACATACAGAGGTGTACACCTATATCTTACTATTCTTTAAAAGGTTCTCAATCCATTTGTTTATAGAAAGATAGAATGAATGGATTGAAAAGCTGTAAAAGAGTAGTAAATTATTCTCTGTCTCATATATTCATTCCCCATTCATTTCAACTAGATTTTTGTGAAGCTTAGACCTTAAAATGTTGAAGTCTTACCCACATTTCGATGTACGAAGGCTTTCTTAAACCAGCATTTCCATCTGTTCTCACAGCTCCACAAGTAGTATTACACATTCTGCTACCAAACATCTTTATTTTTTGTGACTACGAATCAAGGTTTGGTTTGTTGATAAAATAAGCAGCTTTGATGTCTTCCTACTTGTAAGAGTTTGTTTTCTAGGTTGTGAATTCTTGCTGGTATTGTCTGAAATGCCACTGCATGCTTCAAAAATGTCTTATTGTGGAGGTCAGGAAAATGTTTACAGGTCTGCTGAAGTCCCTGGTTTGCGTACCTCACTGCTGTATCTGTGAAAGAGAAGACACTTGAGGGTAACTGGAGCATGAAATCGGATGTTCTCCCAGCTATGGCCTGAGGGCTTTACCTGGGTCCCTAAGTTTTTAAAAGTTTATAACATACTTCTATAAAATAAATCGCCGTGTCACATTCTATACCTGATACCTTTGCTTTCACTTTTCTTTGCCAATTTTTTGCAAGTTTCCATGCTGCAAATTTTAAAGCATTAAAAGTGAAGTACAAATATTTTACAAAAAAACTTAAAAATTGCTTGTTACAGTCAAAAGAAGGAAAAATAGTTTATTTAAAGGACATATTTTAAATAATATTAATTTAAATGTTCTCACTAAGATCCTGAGAAATCTGAACTTCTGGCCACCCAATTTCTTTGTCAAGATGAGTGGACATTACAATCCCCAGAAACACAGATTGATAGAGTTCTTCCATTTTGAATCCCAATTTTCATTGTCTTATAGCTTCCTCCAAAATTTTTCTCTTTGGACCAACATGTTCCTGCTAGATGTTAAAATAAAATCAGATGAGCCATTTTCCCCCATTTTATTTAACATTTCTAGATACATCATTCATATTGAAATTAAGGTTGATATTTCGTATAACATTTGATAAGAGCCTGCGAGGAAGAGAAAGGAAAGCATTTAGGACACACTTAAGTGTCAAAAGTTAGGCACCTATATCAGTATTTAGGCACTTCTAAATAGCTGATTTGATTTTCAGAGACGACGAGTACCCACAGTTCTCTCTAATTTCATTGGGAATTACGAGTACTCAGCACAATGCTGAAATCAGGTAATTCATGTTCAGTTGTCTACAGTTCCCTGCTATTCTCACACTTGCTACCCCCATTCTAAACTCATCAACCAAACATCAGAGGTGGATACAGAATGGCTTCTCTGTTAGTTGAATACCTTGCTTTTTGAATCCTAATATTATTTTCTAAAATGCCTCGATGCATGTTTGGCAGCATTTTTAATCCAATAGATATCTGGATAGTTAAAATTTCTTGTGAGTACATGATAATCCATCTTAGTATGCTCTGAGAACTGGTCTATTGGTCATTGTTACTTTTTGGTTTTATCATTTGTATTGTATCTTTCTGTGCTAATGCTCTGAAGAAGGTGTCCTATCATTCTTGTTCCTTTGTTTCCTCTTATTTTTTTCTCCATCCAACCTTTCTCAAAGAATTCCTTTATCACGCTCATCAGCAGCTGTAGCTCCTTACTGTCATAAGCACTTTTGACGTGCTGTAGAGAACCATCCTTTTACCTCTTCCTTCCTTTCTACTACTTCTCATGGTTATATGCATCTATATATTCAGTTATAAGAGTCATTAAAAAGTTCTCTTATGCCAACTATATCATTTATTATCACTGCCTGTTCTTCCTGCTTGTTTCCCATATTGCCTGCATTTATGCCTAGGCATTTTAAATATTTTACTTAACCTTCCTATTTTGCTTCAGAACAACTCAATTTTTCTTAAGGTATATGCTAGAAATACATGCCAGACAATATGAATTAAGACCTTCTCCACACAGATTGTACCCCTCTAGTGTGGAAGTAGTTTTACCAATACAAAGGAAATAAACTATATTGATATAAGCTCTTTTATACTAATATAACTATGACCATAGTAGGGTTGTACCAATGTCATAATCACATCCTAACCTTAACCCTACTTTTACAAAATCTGTGTGTAGAACAGGTCTCTCTGAAAGAACCCTTTCATCCTTTCCTTTGAAGTCCATCTGACATTAAGGTCCACTGTGAATGCAGAAACAGCAAGACATTTTTTAAAAATGGGGTATTTTTGTTTTTAAATATGCTAGAGAATAGGGTTGGGTTGAGTTTTTTATAAAGATTCAGGTAGCTTCTTATTTTGCACCTACATTTTAACGAAACTCTAGGCCCCAATTATGGATATTACATTTCTGTTGGCAAGTGCTTCCTCACAGGAGTAATCCCTTCAAAGGGAATGGGATGAGGGATGGGAACGCTCGACAATGTGGATATGGTTGTTCTGTAATAAAGCCCTTATGTTATAAAGGACACGCAGTGGCCACGCTTCCAGTAAAGTTCCAGAATGTTCTTATAGTGAAGTGAGGCCTCAGTGTACTCAGGGAAATGAAGAATACTGCAGAGAGTAGAAATGACACTGCTGAACTTGCTGAGGTCTTGTGCTAGGAGCACAGTTAGTTTTCTCTAAGCATTGAGCATCACTGTCTGCAGCAATGTATGGAAAAATGGAAACTGAATCAAGTCTAGAAAAATACAAAAAGTGGGCCATTGGAAAGAGAGGTTAAATCTGATTGTATTTAAAATAAGACTGTCAAGTATCCCTGACAAGATGAACAAACAGAAACAAAAATCCATGGGGGTGTGTTTGTCAAATCATTCACGTAGGGCCTGATCCAAAGGCCACTGAAGTCAATGTAAAGATTCCCACCGACTTCTGTGGGCTCTGAATCAGGCCTTATATTTTGTCATGTATGAATCTTGTCTTAATTTGCACAGCAAAAGATTGAAACGTGAATTGTGCTCTCGAGAATCATTCTGCCAAGAGCCAATTGCCTTCATAGCTCTGTCTCTAGGAACTAGCAGAAAAGAAACTGTTTTTCATGTCTGATTGATTTTCTGATATCATCCATTTAGGAATAGTGAGTAATTTGAAAGCTGGTGGAGCTCTCCGGACACTTTTCTTTGGTGTTTCATTCACCTAGTCTTTTTCAATTATTTTTCTATTATATCTTTTATCAGACTCTAGACAACTTGTGATGCAGCATTTTTACACCAAATGTTCTACACCATAAATCATATGTTAATACTGTATGGAGCTGATCTTAATCTGTATAAGGGCCGGGTTCTGCCACCTGCCCTTACTCAGTG
Organism: Mesoclemmys tuberculata; assembly: GCA_007922155.1. Lineage (NCBI taxonomy): Eukaryota > Metazoa > Chordata > Testudines > Chelidae > Mesoclemmys > Mesoclemmys tuberculata. The sequence goes on from ML675646.1 coordinate 19,358,987, forward strand.
TGAATAGTCTCCTACTTAAGAGAATTCCACCCTTCCTTACGTTTAGTAGTATCATACTCTGTGATTGTCCCATTTTCTTCAGCAGCATGACTTGCGGAGTAAGGTACTATCAAGTAGTGCAAAGATGGCTCAGCAAGAATGAGAGAGGCAAATTCTGGGCCAGAGTGTACTATCCATTGTAAGAGCAGCAGAACCAGATGCATAAGCGATTATAGTCTTTCATCTCTCTCTCTCTCCCTTTGGTACTAATAGGGCCTCTGCTATCTGAACACCTCATAGTCTTTAATGTATTTATCCTCACAACACCCCTTTGAAGCAGGAAAGTGCTGTTGTATTATCACCATTTTGCAGATGGGGAAATGGAGGCACAGATCAACCAAGTGATTTCCCCAAGTTCCCATAAAGTCTATGGTGAAGCAGAGAATTGAAATCAGTTCTCATGAGTCCAAGGGCAGCATCTTACCTCTGGATCTTTCTTCCTCTCTGCATATGAGTGAGAAGAGAATTCCAAATGAATGTAAGAACTGAAAATATATAGGAAGGTTTGTTTGGGTTTTTTTACAGTTGGCCAGCTTATGTTTTGCAATGAAAGTTGTATGTGTCTGTATTAGTTCATCCAGTGAACTACACCTGCTAGCATACCAGAAAAAATATATTTGTAAAATATTTCCTCCCACCCACAAATATTAGTTTTACTGAATAATTTACGTGTCAAATAATTTTTTTGCATCATTTATCCACTCCTACAGCTCTCTGAATAATATTTGTCAAGCAAATTAGTTTATGAACAACAATTAATTAACCAATGTATCTGATTAATTGTATTCAACCAACTTTACAATGACGCAACCTACCAAATGGCCAGTCTCCCTTTTGATTTGTTTTATTTATTTATATATATATATATATATATAAAGATGCTAGCATACTAAAAATTACTCTTTAAAAAATAAGGGAAGTAGCGCTTGCTACAACTGATTATCTGGGGAGGATCAGGAACCAAAGTGTCAGGCATGAAGTTGAAATGAGGTAAAGCTTTTCTACCCAGCTGGAAGGATTTTTTTAAAGCTCTCTTTCTACATTTTGAGAAACAGATGCTGGATTTCTATCAGCCAATGCTGGTTTGCTACTTTTCTTAATGTTGGAAGGAATCTGGGTCATGGAAGATGAATGAGACTAGCAATGCAGCTTTGAGTACAGTTTCTTAGCATTGTGAGGGCAGGGATTCAGATACAGAGCGCACAAGAACTGCTGAAGGCCCCGTTAGGCTCGGAGCAAGAAGTTGTAGAATCACAAATGACAGTTCACTGGCAAATCAAGTTATTTTGGAGGGCTTGATGTAATTGTATCTTTATTCTGATTCAGATACCTCTGTTGTTGTTAAGGATTCTTCAAAGCCTTCCTAGGGCTACAGCAGGCAGAGTAGCAGTGTAATGAAATAATACTGCATGTTACACGTGTAAAGCAATGACATACTCATCCCATTCTGAAATGAGAGGGCTATATTTGGCCAGATTTTTTCCCCCAAGCTCTAAATGCACAACCCTAAAGGAATTATACAGATCCATTTTATCATCTAAGTGGCCATGTGCAGTTTGATTCTTAACTGATTCAGAAAAAATTCAAGTGTCTTCTATAAAGCCCTGATTCTGTTTCCATTAACGTCAATGGCAAAACTCCCATTGACTTCAGTGGGGCATGATCGGGTCCTAATTTGAGGATTTCTCCATCAATAGTAAACACCCCACTGAAGCAGGTCTCATTGCAAGTCTCATTGCAACTCTCAAATTATTACTCCAAGTGAGGTCTCTAGCATCTTCATCTCTTTTATCTAAATATGTGCGGATATTCTGCACTGGTTTACACCCCCTCCACTCCTATTTATTTCAACAGACCTCCATGCAGTCAAATTTTCACGGAAATCCTGTCCAATCTATTGAAATAAATGAGGTGTAAATCAGACTCTGCAATTTTAGAGTAACTACATTTAAGGCCAGATCCTCAGCTGGTGTAAATCAGTGCACTGCAGTCCTTTGAAGTCAACAGATTTATGCTGACATACTCCAGATCAGGATCTGGCCCATAGTCATAATTTCTATTGATGGAAAGCAGTTTTTAACCCCACCTGTAGTACATCTATTGTACAAATGACATCATTTTGATTTTGCAATTGCAGTATGAAATGTAATAATACCTTGCACCCATGAGTAACTGCATATTCAGTGCACCCCATGAAATGTGCACTTTTAATAGCCTTCTTGTATTACTAGTTGCTTCATCTTTTTGTGGGAGGAAAGGCTTAGAGGTTAATAATGAAAGTAGTCTGTTAAAATGAGTACATTCACAAGCTGGTTTGCTGACTTACCTGACTCTGATCAAGTGCTGTGCATACACATGTACTTACATAACTAAATAAAGTGCTTGTTGTGATCCACTGTGATTTTAGGAAAGACTCAAAAATTAAATTGTACTGTGCAGCTCTACTTTACCCATTATTTACTGGCAGACTCGCAGCATCTATTTCTTTGTATCATTGCCTGCCAATTTTATCCTTAAATGTACTTAACAGTTTGTACAGATGTCTGAAGTAAGTGCTGCAATGTGGAAAGTTTAATGTTAGACAAATACTAGGTTTATTTACACTCTGTATGTTATGGCTTCATTTAAAAAGCACACAAAATAAACAGGCAACAACTACAAAAATCCAGTAACCAGAAATGTTAGTGTGAGCGCTTTGTTTTTTAGAATAACTGTAAGGAATTTTATATCTTCCTACAAAACAAAACAAAAAACATCCCCAGACAAATAAAGAGGAGAAAAGAGTGATTTTATCCCTTAGGCTGAAACCTATTGGTAGGGAAAGGATGAACTTGTGGTTAAAGTATTAGACTGGTATGTAGTAGATCTAGATTCTGTTTCTACCAAACTTCTTGTGTAAACTTAGGCAAGTTTGTGTCTCTTTGCCTCAATTTCACAGCTATAAAATTAGGATAATGCTTCCTTTCTCTGACCCTTTGTCCATCTTGTCTATTGAGACTGTAAATTCTTTATTTGTACAGCACCTAGCACAAAGGGTCTTTGATCTCAGTTGGGGCCTGTAGGCACTGCTGTAATAAAAACAAATACAGTTTGAAAAGAACACCATCTCATTAAAAGTCATGTTTCCATTTGAAACTTTTTACCTATTCTTGTTACAAAGTCTTGCAGTGAATGTGAGAGATTAGAGAAAAATGTTATTTTCTTTCCTTTTTTCCAGCATGTTCACTTTGTGCATTTTACTACCATTGGGGCCTGATTTTAAGAAGAGACGAGTCTTCCCAACTTCAGCTGAAGTCAATTCAATGGGAGATGTGGGTGTTAGCACATCTGAAAAGCAGATCCTTTATCTCTTGTCTAGATCTCTCTCTCTCTCCCTGAGCTGACAGGGCCAGTCAGTTTCTCCTTTTGTTGGTTTGGGTCTTTCACATAGCAACGGAGGAGAAAAAAAAAAAACCAAAATGAAAATATGATTGTACTGATACAATAATTGGAAAAGGAACTCAGGGGAAGTGTAATTCCTGAACTTGCTTTTAAATCATTTAAAAAATTGGCTGGATTTTAACCACATCCTTTAATGGCCGATTCATGCACTCCTTTCTTAGGCAAAACTGCCATTATCTACAAGGATAATGGCCCTAAAGGTGAAGGACGCTCTCCGACGTGAGTAGGCTTTGGATCATGTCCCAAGTGGCTAAAGTATTGTAACTGCTTTCACTGTTAAATTGTTCATGGCTCAGCGTTAGACGTGGTTGAAAAAATAATTTTGTGAAACATTTCCAAGATGTTTCTGTTTCGCAGGGAAATGGATCCATTTTCTGTCTTTTGGGGACATTTTCTGCAATAGTCAGTACACAAAAGCAGTTGATGCTGACTCTGAAAACATTTTTGTTAAAAAAATCAAAAATACCACAGAAAATTTTGGAAAAAGTGGAACATGTCTATGTTAACTTTTGCAAGAAGATAAAAATAAAATAACTCTGGAAAATGGCTTTTTTTTTTTAAAAGAAAGAAACATTTTGTGCAAAAAATGTTGGCCGGTCATACCCAGAATTATTGGAATGTGGCTTCCAGGCAGAAATAGTTTCTCTCATGTCACAGCCAGTGCTTCAGTTGTAATGGAACTCCGCACAATACAGTTAGAAAAGAAATCTGAGACCCAAAGACCCCAGAATTCCAATGGGATGGTTTGACATGAAAACCCCGATTCCTGACTCTAATTCTCATCAATTACAAGTCAATGTTGGTTACAGCCTCCCACCCCTTTTATCCCTCTCTATAGATGAGTTCTCTCCTTCAACTGTTCAACCACCCCAATGGTGCTAAGAGAAGCAACAATGTGAATACTGGGGGGAGGGAAACCTAGTAATTATTTCCCCCATTTCCTCCATTGGTCACAAGCAATAGGCACTTAGTAGTTTCAATCCACTCTCCATGGTGGTTCTGTTCTCAAAACCATCATGTTGGCACAAATGCTAGTCTGCTCATGGTAAATTTTGGACAGGAAGATCAAGAGCTTAGCAATGCTGGAAGATTCATAGCTAAAGCTGTGTGGTGAGACTTGCAAAACAAATGTTTAACGTTACATCTACTTAAGTATAGCTTTCAGCCTCTCACGTTCATGAATGCTGAACATATTCAAAAGGAAAAAGCAAACGAAGAGGTAGTCTTTCTTTTGATTCAGCATAGTATTGCCAAGTAAACATTACGGTTCTAATAAATAACACTGTAAATGTTTCAGATGGCAGCCTATAAGAATATAGTCTTCCTAGCTAAGTATTTTCATTCCTTTTTATCACAGTCCTCACATACAGGGGATGTTTATGACTGTGGACAAAAACCAGCATTTTGCAGCTGTAATAAATATTAAGCCAGAATTGAATCTGCTCCCCTCTTGCAGGTATAGTTCACGTGCTCACAAATACTCCCTGAAAGGCACACTTCATTGTATCTCCAAAGATTACCAATATCTTCATATAGGAAACCTTGCTTTCTATCATATAAGTGGGCCTGTACAACTAAAAATAATTAGAAATGCAAATTTGGTGAAAAGAAGTTAATCAGGAAACTACATGGCTGCCCTAGAGAAGTTGTGGTTTAGCACTAAGATAGGGCTGATTACTTGAGCATGCGGGTGCTATAGTAACCCAGTTTCACCATTTGGAAGAGCTGAAGCTCTAAACCACAGTACGCTGCACCCTCTTCCTTTTAGTAGGGTTCTGAAGAAGAAAAACAGAAGTAAACAGAGTGAGAGAAACCACAGAGCAGCAAAGGCGTTGTTAGCTGTAGTTATACAAGTAGTCTACTATACTTGCTCTATGCCTGTGAAGATGATGGATGACATTAAGTTTAATGTGTAATACAACTGACGAACTTGCTTTTCCAGTATATCTGATAATAGGTGGGATTCTTAAGTAATTATGGTTCTAGCAAAGTTTAGTTTTTAGTTCAGAGCAATTATGTGCATGGCAAAACTTAAATTAGGATTGCTGCATTCAGATTTTGTATTTCTTTGGAGGCTTGGGAGAAGAGTCTCAGGAGAGCTGATTGGAAATTTTCCCGTCGAATGATTTTCTGTCACAAAAGTTTGTTTCTGAAAAATTGAAGTTTTCTATGGAAAAATTTTGATTCTTGCCAGAAAGTTTTGATTTTCTATCTGGAAAATCTAAGTGAAATGTTTCATTTTGGGTTGGCTCAACTGGAATCAACTTTCATATTTTGAACTGACTTGAAATGTTTCGGGAACAGTTCAACAGAACTTTAATTTAGCATTTCCCTTGTGGAGTATTGCCATATGAGAGATGTAATTTGGGTCCCCATTATCTCCTATGGGCCAGGATTGCTGAGGACATCTCCCATAATGCAATTTGGGTCCAAGCTGTGCAGTTCCTCATGGGAGTAATATGACTCTGGGTGCATTATGGGAGATGTAGTCAGGCTAAGTTGTACTCAGACCAGCAGATCATACCTCCGTTTCACAGGGGTGAATGCCAGCATCTGGCTCCAGAGGTATAACTTCCATAAGGTAATGCACCACTATGGGTAAACATGGTTTACTATCAAACTGACTCGAAACTAAGTGGTTTTGGACAGTTAATAAACCAACATGAAACATTTCAGTTTTGGAACATCAAAATATTTTGCTTCAAACAAAATGTCCAAATGAAACCAAATGAAATTTCCTTTATGTGAATTTCAAAATTTCAGCTTTTGTCCCAATTTATGATGAAAACAGATGCTGAAATGGCAGAATTTGTCAAATCTAATTCTCAGCTGGTGTAAACAGGTATTGCTCCATTGACTTCAGTGGATCTATGCTGATTTCCATCAGCTGCGGGATCTGTCCCTTTATTTTAAAATGTTTTCATTGTTTGTATGTGACCCCTAAACAACAAACTTTGTAAAAATTCTGCAAGAGGACAAGTCAATCTTTTCCTGCCCTGTATTAAATAACACTGATGTTGTAGCCCCAATCCTGCAAATACTTTCCTCACCTGGAATGTGAGCTCTGTTGAATATTCACAGCAAAATAATACAAACTTGTAATAGGGTTTGTGCATTTTATTCAGTGAGTTCATTGAAAAAGTTCTCCAAAGTGTTTATTTTTTTGCTTGAAAATGATCCAATTTTCATGCACCAAAATGTCCTACTTAATAGATAAGTGAAATGTGAAATTTCATTCTAATGGTGATCAATTTTTCATATCAAAACATGCAAAATTTCACATTTTTAAGTGGAAACTACAGTGTTTTCCAAACAATTGGCAATAGGTTTGTTTGACCACAGAATGGCTTGGAACAAAATGGAGAATAATTTTCAGAACAATTCATGATAAAAAATAAAATCTAACTATGTGGTCCCTGAACCTGAAAACACTTTTGCACGGAAGTAACTTTACACACGTGGTTAGTCTTACTGAATTTGCTGGGATTTCTCATGGAATAGAGTTACTCGTTGGTGAGTGTTTGCAGGATCAAGGCCTGTGTTTATTCACGTTTATTTGTAAAGAAGCAGCCAATCTCTTAATTTCATTCACATCTTCGCTGCCGGCAGCAAATTTGCCATTGTCAGATCCATCTACGTGGATTGATTGAGTGGTCAGTGAAGACCCGCTCAATCGATCTGGAAGTCGACTTGTTAAAACCGCCCCTCAAGTGGCGCAGCGCTGCGTCAATGGGAACACGGTTCCCATCGGCGCATTGCAGTGAAGACACCGCGCACAACGGAAGTTAAGAAGTTGATAGGAGTTATACAAGCTACTCTGCATAACTTGAGTAACTCCTATCGACTGCCACCGAATTTTAAGGAAAGTGTAGACCAGGCCAAAGAAACAGTAAAGTCTCAGGGGCCTATTCTGACTTACACTAAGGCCCTTCACGCCAGGCTGGCAGTGTGAAGGGGTTTAAAGTGGGTGTAAATTACATCCGATCCCACTTGAAGTTTAAAAATGATTCAAAGCAAAGAGGCCTGCTAGAAGCAGTTTCTAAGGTTCCTTGCCTTACTCATCCTCTTCCTCCCACCAGTTGTGCCTCTCTGAGTTGCAATTCACTCTTGGCATGCAGCTGAGCTGACTAATGTCCAGATCTATTCTGTTTTCTAGAAGACCCACACAAAGAGCTTCACTCACTCCTTCAAGTAGGTCACATCGTGCTGCTTCCTCTGCAGATGTGGAAGGCTCTGACCTTGAGGAACTACTACAGCTCAGCTTTTGCACCCTGACTCACTCTGGAGTTCTCAGTGGGGTCTTTTATGTTCCAATGTGCTGGATATTTAAGGGGTGCTGTGGAAGGACAGTGGTGGAGACAGTGGATTTGCAACTGTGCAGAGTCATTTTCCCCTGTGGAGGGAGAAAACAAACCATCTGCCAGTGATACTGCAGCCTTTAGACTGAGGGGCTCCAAAGTCTATAGGGAAGAAGAACTTCCCCTGCCTTCCCCCCACACCCAAGAAACACAGGCCATAGCCCAGTCACTTTAGCTTCCAATGAGTCGAGGAATTAGATTAAAGTATAGTAAATCTAAATCAATCTGTGCCACTTGAGTGCCTGTACAGTAAGAAAGGGAGAGGAGAATGCATATGTCTTGGGAGCCAGGGGCTTAAGTGCTCAAAAATAACCTGTTGACTAACCAGCAGAATTGCATCTCTGTCCTGCTTGTTATATTTCTCTTGCTCATACACGCACTACGCCACATTTGAGCTGTGCAAGATTAATCCCTAAACATGTTAAAGAGAGTATACTGAATCTTCTCAACCTTTCTGTGTTTGAATTGTCCTTTTATGATGTGTTCTGTCCAGTCATGTTTGCCTGATGCAGAGTTTTTACATTCAGTCTTTTCTGAATGAACAGGAGTGACAGGATCATAAATAGGTTCTCCGAGTGACCAGTGTACAGTATATAAGGTCCACAGTCATGCTTCCAGGAAGAAAACAGCTGCTGCTCTCTTTGTGAATGTAGCTAGAGCATCCTAACGTTCCAGGGATTTCAAACACTTGACTTTTTTCAGACTGGTTTCTTCACAGCAGTCCTTGAATTTGCCTGTCTTGTTTAACATTCAAAAGGTCTCTTTAAAATACCGTAGTCCTACTTTTCCCTCTTCAGGCCTGGATGTCCAACAGCTTCCAAGGGAAAGGACTGTCAGCTCAGGTGTTTTGGGTTTGCAGCTTTGGGAGTCTACTTTCTCCATCTAAAGCCTTTTCCAAAAGCAGCAGCTGCAATTGCATCCACTGACTGGTGGACAGATGTTGGAGTGAGCTAAAGGAACTAGCCACGTCTCCAAGCTGGGGACTGGACTTGCTATGAATATGATTTCTGAAAATTGTCTGAATAAGTTTATAATCTGGACTTTCATGGCTGTTGGTTGCAAGTCTATCAAGTCAGCCAAGAGGAGGAGGTCTACACATGTCTTATTAGAGGAAACTCTTTGCATACCTTACATCTTCCTCCCCTCCCAGGAGCTATATGTATGACTCCATCCCATCCATGTCATCTCAAAAATGATTTAAGGTTCAATTCAGTCTGAGATTCCAGTAAAGGTTTGGGATGCTCCCTATTTCATCCAGACTGGTTTGCCCATCCCTAAATGTCTCTCTGATTGTCCGACTTTCTTACAACATACTGCACTTTTTGTATTCAGAACTATTTACATGTAGAACTTTGGAGATATCCTTGATTTTCATTCCAGCTGTGAATGTTAGAAACTTGCTGGCTGATTGATATCACCAGGAGCAGAAAGTAGTGATTTTACAGGTGATTTTACTAATACAGTGACTAACAAATTTGAATTGGAGTGGGACACATTAGGAAAAGTATATTAATGGTAACAATACATGAATTAGAGTAATGTGATTTTGGAAGATCAAGTGCCATTTTCATCTTTTTAAAGGAGCTATTCAATTTTTCCGGCATCTCACAACAGGATTATAATAGGAGATAAGTCTGCCCAATGTTGGAGTGTTATTGGTGATATGGTGCCACCTACTGAGTTAATACTAACTGCATCTTATTCTGCTTCTATATAATACATTAAATTAAAGCGAAAATATGAGACATACAGAATGTTTGTGGCATAAAATTGTCACAAAATCTGTTAAGAGAACAATACAAGAAAAGAAAGAGCACTATTATCTTTAGTAAAGATATTTAATAATAATATTTAGCAATAGTCATCAAAGAGCTTTACAAACAATTAATGAATCTTCAAAGCATCCCTGCATGATAGTTAAGTTAGTACCATTTATTCCCCATTTTTCAGAGGCATGGAGAGGTTAAGGGATCTGCCCAAGGTCACAAAGGGAGGCAGCGTCACAGCTGTGATTAGAAATCAGCGATTTCTGGTTGTCCCTTGTGCTCAGACCAACAGAGCATCCCTCTCTTGAAGCACTACATCTCAGAATCTCTGACTGTATTTTCATCATATTTACACTAGAGAGGATGAATTGCGAGAACTATTTCTGAGCACTGCAGTCACTTCTAAATAAAATTTCACTTTGAGCTGGTTTCTTAGTCAGTTTCTGCAAACATGCATTCAAGTGAAGCTTCACCTTCGCTATGAAAGTACAAAGAAAGTGAATTTTGGGCTTGAAACCAGGACATCTTTAATGCACTGAAACAAAATTAGATTTGGGAATAAGTGGGAATAGTTTATGAAGTGTAAGTAATCTGGTTGAAAGCAAAATAACACCGTGGAACTTTAGTGACCAAGCCAGAGAGCTCAAATATTTAATTTAAAAATTTTTAAGGCATATTCCAAGTGAAGGGTTCATGGCCAACGTAAAGGTACAAATTAACTGTCTTATCTCAAAGATTTTCAGCACAATTTTGTTTGTGTAATTGCATTTATACAAATGCTAATAAGCAAGGTGCTAATCCATATGCAGTAGGTTACGTATGCTCAAGAGATTTGGATCGTTCAGATGAGTATCCGTACTTTTGGATACTTATCAGTACCCAATCTCTGAGGTTCAGCTATTCCTGCCTTGATAGCTGTGAAAGGTGTAGGTAGCTTTAGAGTACCTGTGGTGGGGCTGCATGGTAGATAGCAAGAATGAGCCCACTAGAATAGTGGTTCTCAACCTTTTTGATGCCAGGGACTGGCTTGCTGATTTTCTAAACTCTGTCACGGAGATCTCAGGGACTGGCGCTGGTCCATGGACCAGTCGTTGACAAACACTGCACTAGCAAACCCCTACTCTCATACACTAGTAGTAGAATGACAGGCTCAGCATTATCTTTGTGCCAGTTATATTTTAGTTTCAGCCAATACAGCTGCTCTCATTTATGGAGTTATTGGGTTTTTTTTACAAATGGTGCTAGCAAAAAGAGATCGGGGGTGAAATCCTGGCCCCAGTGAAGTTGATGAGAGTTTTATCATTGACTTCACTGAAGTCAGGATATCACCTCTGGTTTCGTTCTATCTCAGTTTCAATCTTTATGTTTACATGAACTTTTTCAAAGTTCCATCAGGCGTTCGGCGACTCTGCAACTGAGCATTTTCCTGGGGTGCCTTATTAGACTTTGTGGCTCTGGTTTTTGAGTTTTTTTAAACTGTCTAGATGGATTGTGGAACCTGTGGCATCTGTTGAGCAGCTGAACTATTATGATGTTGCTCATCAGGTTGATGAGAAGTCCTTTGGAGTCTCTGAAGGTGCCTGTGGTGAGCTACTGTGCTGGACGTGAGAGACCGAGTTTTGAACCTGGCATGTTAACAGGTCAAAAGCATGTGTATCCCTTCTTTTATTCTTATATTCCATTTCAGTTGTGATGGTACAGCTTCGAGCTTTGTTTTAAAGGCTTGAAGGAGTTTGTATTCAAAGAGGTACAGCCATCATAGTTATACAGCGTCTTGCAGGGAAGAGAAAGAAGAGATAAGCAGCAGTGAGGTGCTAGTTGAGAAATGCTGAATGCAGCCAGCAACGTAACAGAGTGGTGGTGTAATGGAGAGGCACTATCTGAGAAAGGGAGAGAGCTGCCAGCAAAGAAACCTTCAATATGTGGAGTCTTGCTGTTTGCCAAAAGTATGGCATCCTATAATAGAGCCAGAGATGTCACAAGGCATCAGGGGTTCTTTCACGATGTGTCCCAGGACTTCTGTTGAGAGTGGGAGCTTTGTAAGTATTTTGTGGGACAGAGAAATACTAGAGGGAGAGGTTCAATGGTGAAGACAACTTAAGGAATGTGTGTGTGTTGGTGGGAGATAAAACCTTCAGATGTGAAGGACTAAGCCTTACGTGACGCTTTGGTCATTATTGTACTTCTCCAAAGTGTGCTCATGCTCCTGTTAACTGACTGGCTCGGACAACCATGGTCATTTATTTCTGTCTCCCATCCTCATAATACTAATTTTACTGAATTCAGGTCATCTAAAGACCTAAGGGTATCTATTAACATCTGTATCCTCTGTATATGACATTGCCGACACCCGTCCTGCAATACTGTCTCCAATTTTGATGTCTGCATTTTAAAAAGGATGTTGAAAAATTTCAGAAGGTATAGAAAAGAGACACAAAAAAGATTTGAGGACTGGAAAAAATGCCTTACAGTAAGAGGCTTAAAGAACTCAATCAGTTTATCTTGTCAAAAAGAATATTGAGAGGAGACTTGATTACAATGTATAGATGTTTTCCTAGGGAGAAATTACTGGGTACTAAATGGCTCTTTAGTTTAGCAGAGAAAGACACAAAACCCACTAGCTGAAAGCTGAAGACAGACAAACTCAAAGTAGAAAGTAAGCACAATGGTGACTAATCATTGGAACAAACTACCAAGGGAAATGATGGAGTCTCCATTTCTTGGTATCTTCAAAGCAAGATTGAATGCCTCCTTGGGAGATGTATATCAATCTTTGAATGTAGGCATCTAAATATGAAACTTGAATCTCAGAGTTATGGAGTGACCGCAGCTCCCAGTGAAGTCAAAAAACATTATGGGTGCACAAGAGATCACCTAGTCTAGTCCCCTGAACTGAGGCAGGTCCCCCTTAGTCTTTTTTCCTCAAGACTAAACATGCCCAGGTTTTTTTAACCTTTCCTCATCTATCAGGTTTTCTAGCCCTTTTAACATTTTGACGTGTGGACTCTCTTCAATTTGTCCACACCTTTTCTAAAGTGTGGCGCCCCAACCTGGATACAGGACTCCAGCTAAGAACTCCCCAGTGCCAAATAGAATGGGACAGCTACCTCCTGTGTCTTACATGTGACACTCCTGTTAACATGCTCTAGAACATTAGCCTTCCTTTAAGTACATCACCTTGACTCATTCCATTTGTAATCCGCTATTATCCTCAGATCCTTCTCAGTGGTACTATTGCCTAGCCAGTTATTCCCCATTTTCTAGCTGTATATTTGATTTTTTCTAAGTGTAACACTTTAAATTTGCCTCTATTGGATCTCATTTTGTGGAGATGAGGCCAGTTCTCTAATTTTTCAAGGTAATTTTGAATTATAATTCTGTTCTTCAAAGTGCTTGCAACCCCTTCCGGCTTGGTGTCACCCATACATTTTATAAGCATACTCTCCGTTCCATTATCCAAATCATTAATGAAAATCTTGAATAGTACTGAACCCAGGAGAGACCCTTATGGGACCCCACTAGGTATGTCCCGCAGTTTGACATGAACTATTGATGGTTACTCTTTGAGTACAGTCTTTCAACCATGTGTGTCCATGTTAGAGTAATCTCGTCTAGACCTCATTTCCCTAATTTGCTTATGAGAATATCATAAGACAGTGTCTAAAGCTTGGGGTTTAAGACACACTTGTGCGGTGGGCGATCCAGGTTCAAATCTCTATCCCAAATCAGGCTGAGCAGAGAATCAAACCTAATTAGGAACAGCCTAATTTGGCAATTAACTAATCTTTGACTGCTAACAATAAATATACGCAGTGGCCTGTGATGGGATGTTAGATGGGGTGGGTTCTGAGTTACTACGGAGAATTCTTTCCAGGGTGTCTGACTGGTGAGACTTGCCCACATGCTCAGGGTTTCACTGATCACCATATTTGAGGTCTGAAAGGAATTTTCCCCCACTGCTGATTGGCAGAGGCCCTGTAAATTCTCCCAAACCCACAAGCACGTCACCTCTACCTGCACACTCCATTCCACACTCACCTGAAGGCGACAACGAAGGTAAAAGTGAAACCTGGGACACAGTTTTGTTCTCAGATGGTTTTCCCCGAGCAGACATCTAGTTCCACCATACAGATATTACAGCAAACCTTAAAAGTTGTTAACACAGGCTTACCTCAGAGGAATAGTACATAAAATAATAAAATTAGGAAAATGGGAATATTTCATTGCTGGTTGTTTACCAAGAGTACCAATAGCTGGGAGTGATGTGATGAAGGGAACTCCCCAAGGGGCTGTCAGGGATTGGGCTCAGCCTCATACCTTTGAACTATATCTGATGGCCACAGCTAAAGGAAGCCTTTTTGAAATACATAGTTAGACAAAAAGTGCCTTAAAGGCATAAGACGTTGTTTGGTTTCTCATTCTACCTTTGCTTCGCAAGTGCTCAAACTCCAGCCCAGATATGGAGGTTCCTTGGCTCAGCTGTCACAGCCTGTCACAGAGAATTAAAAAATTAAACTAGTTCTAGTTTTCACCTGTTTCTTGTGTAGTACATGTTGTTCTGTGGTAGACAGTGCACTCACCGCATGACAGATCATTAAGCGCCTGGATGAAAGAATGGAACTCAGTGT
>ML675646.1:19373228-19488633 GCA_007922155.1 Mesoclemmys tuberculata
ATCAGGTTTGCTGTATTCCTTCAGCTTCCCCAGGCTGTCAATAGTACAATTACTTTTGTACATGGGGAAGAATCTGTGGTTTGGCAATAGGGTTAGCTCTTGTCACACTTACTGCTCAACTAACTGAAAATGTTCCTAAGCTTCACAACTGAGGTCAGAATAGAAGGTGATTTTGTGATTTATTTCCAGAATATGAAATCTGGGGCCCTGTCTTACAGTCATTATTCAGGCAAAACTCCCCCTGCAGTCAATCAGAGTTTTGCCAAAGCAAGAAATGCAGGAACTGGCCCGATGCAGAATTGATCAAGCAGACTGTGGGTGTTTGCTAAGCAATGAACTGAATACCAAGGGTCAGTAAGTAGCATACCTGACCTGACAAAAACATACTGCTGAGGGTTGTGCTTATGTATTAATGTGTGTAAGCACTATGCTTAGTAGTATTTGCAGAGTTGTGCTTAATGATAAGAACGATGGACAAAGCTATGTTCGCACAATGGGATAAAGCCTGCAGCCCTTATTCCATCAAAGCTTTTATTGACTTCATGTGTTATGCCTAAGTAATGTCTGTAGATATCAGTCCGTATATTTGGGAACTGATTAATATAAAGAAGAGTCCTGATATTGTGAATTCTAGGTAAAAATTGTGGTTTTGTTCTTTAATGGAAATACTAACACAGCTTTACTTGCAGCTATGTTCAATCTTTTGGTAAAATAATTACAAGAAGGAAGCACATAGTCCGAGACATTTATGATCTGATTACACAAAACAGTGAACTCACTTTCTAACACTAATTTGTTCTGTCCTTGCAGATGCTCCCACTACGCTAACCACGCACACCACCACCTCACTATCTGGGAGCCTTACTCCAACCAGCACCTCAGCAGACACAAACTCCATTTCGATTACTCGCACTCTTTCAATAGGTGACAAACCTGCACACAATTGTTTCAATCCTAATACTTCATGCACGGGAAATGTGTTAGAATGAGGGCACTGAAATGACTTTCATTGTTTTTTTTTAAATCTAACAAGTGTTTATTCTACAGATGCAACTTCAGAAAATTACATTAAACTAAAATCTCTTAGGGTGATTACTACTCCTAATGTAATAGTTAATTGATGTAAAAGAGGCCAGATTTACTTCCAGTCAGCCAAGTGAAAAATTAACCTTATTTAACAAGCAGTAATATAGATTGAGGCTAAAGCCTGCACTCCTTATTCAGACAAATTTCCCATGGATATTCATAGAAGTTTTGCCCTAGTGAAAAAGGAGTGCAGGATTAAATGCATAGAAGTGTGGATTTGTTTCCTGGTTTCATACATATTATAGTTACTACTATAGTAACTAGTCTCCTAGGATTTATGCATGTAAGTAACTTCTTGAACATGAAGCGTAACATTGCAGCCAATGGGACAAATCACATAAGTTTTTCATGAACTTGGATAAACTTCATCCAAGAATTTTAAAAGAGTTGGCTGAGGAGATCGCTGCAACACTTAACGATAATTTTAAGGAGCCTCAGAAATCTGGGGAAATTCCACTGGACTAGAAGAAAGCCAATATTTTGCCAAAGGCAAATGGGATCATCCCAGGTAAATATAGGCTAGTTAACCTGACATCAACCTCAAGTAAGCTAATGGAATAGCTGAAATATAGTTCAGAAGTACAGATATATAATTAATACCAATCAAGATGATTTAATGGAAAGTAAATCCTGTCAAATTAATTTAATATTGTTATTTTCCCGGATTACAAATTAGGCTGATAAACTAACTATGCTGATACAATGTCCTTGATTTCTGTAAAGTGTTTGACTTAGTACTGCACAACATTCTGATTAAAAAAAACCTAGCACTATATAAAATCAATAAAGCACATGTTAACTGGGTTAAACGCTGACTAACTGATAGATCTGCAAACATAATTGTTAATGGGGACTTTTCAACTAGGGAGGGTGTTACTGTTTCTGCAAGGCTCAAATCTCTCTCCAATTAAATTTAATATTTTTATGAATGATCTGGAAGAAAATATATAATCATTGCTGATGAAGTTTGAAGGTAACACAAAGATATGTGGGATGGTGAATAAGGATAAGGACAGATCACTGATGTAAGCAATTTAGATTGCTTGGTAAGCTTGGCCGAATTGAATAACATGCATTCTAATGCGGCTAAATGCAGGGTTCTACATTTAGGAACAAAAAAATATACACTGTTGTAATAAAAATGGTGGACTGTATCCTGGAAATCAGTGACTCAGAAAAAGACTTGATTCTCTCCATATGAGGAGAGATGAAAAAGACTGGAACTGTTCATATTAGAAAAAAGACGACTAAGGGGGGATAGGACATAGGTCTATACAATCATCATTGGTGCGGAGAAAGTGAATAAGGAAGTGTTATTTAGCCTTTCACATAACGCAAGAACCAGGGGGTCACCCAATGAAATTGTTAGGTAGCAGATTTATAAGAAACATAAGGAAGCACTGCTTCACACAAAACACAGTCGATCTGTGGAACTCACTGCCGGAGATGTTGTGAAGGCTAAAAGTCTAACTGGGTTCAAAAAGAATTGATAAGTTCATGGAGGATAGGTCCGTCAATGGCAAGTAGGCAAGATGTTCAGGGATGTGACGCCATGCTATGGGTTTCCCTATACCTCTGACTGCCGGAACCTGGGAATGGATGATATGGGATGGATCACTCAGTAAATTTCCCTGGTCTGTTCATTCCCTCTGAAGCATTTGGGACTGACCACTGTTGGAAGACAAGATACTGGGCTAGATGGACCATTGGTCTGACCTAGTGTGTCCATATTTATATTGTAACGTTAGCGTCCGTATCAATATTATGGCAAAAAGGAGTAAGACAATATTTGGATGTATCAAGAAAATACCAAGCAGGAGTAGGGAGGTGATATTTCCTCAAGTATAGGGCATCGATGAGACCACTATACTGTGTCCAATTCTGTTGTCCAAAATTTAAAAAGGATGTTGAAAAGCTGGATAAGATTACAACAAGAGATTAAAGGAGCTCAATCTATTTAGTTTATCAAACACAAGGTTTAGAGGTGACTTCATCAAAGTCTGTAATCACGTACGGAGAGAGGAGATATCTCATTCTAGAGTGCTCTTTATCGTAGCAGACAAAGGCATAACAATAATCAGGGCTGGTAGTGGAAGTTAGCAAAGTTCAAGCTGGAAATAAGGCAACCTCTTTTAACAGTGAGGTAATCAAACATAGAAAAAGATTACCAAAAATGTGGTAAATCTTCCATCCCTTGACTTTTTTATAAACATGGCTGAGCTAATTTTTTACTAAACTTTTTTCTTTAAAAAATGCCAGTTTGTAAAAATTGTTTGTGAATGTATTGGTTTAAAAAAAATTGTCAGGAAGATTTCTCAAGTGCAGACTGAAATTTTTTGGGTGATAGGAGGGTGAGAAAGAGGGAGACACCACACTCAGGCTAGCTAATAGCTTGGGACTTAGGACACTAACCTGTGCTGTGGGCAATCCAGTTTCAAATCTCTGCCGCACATGAGGCTGAGCAGAAACCCAAATCTGGTTCTTCCCCCCTCTTAGGGAAGCACCCTAATCAGTGGCCTAGAAAGTCACCATGTTTCTGGCCCACTGAATATTTAATTATATATAGAAAGTGGAACAGGTCCAACAGATTGAGACTGACTCTATAACACTGATCTATTGGCTATTCTGGGATGAGCAGGTGGGTGTCATGTGTTTTTTGTGAAGAATTTCAAAAGGACTCATTTTTGTTTTCAGGCAAATTTTGAAACAAATTTTGAATCAAACAAATTTTGAAACTTCTAAAAAAATGCAATTTTTGTTTCCAGAGAGGCCTATTTTTAAATCAGAATTGGATCTAAAAAGATATAGGGTAGGTCAATGGTTTCCCATCTGTGGTCCGCAGACCCCTGCGGGTACACAGACTGCCTAAGAGGTCTGCGAAAGGTTATAGTTACCACAGAACAATGGTTTTCAACCTATGGTCTGCGGATCCCTGGTAGTCCACAGACTATGTCTAAGATTTCCAAAGGGGTCCACACCTCCACTTGAAATGTTTTAGGGGCCTGCAAATGGAAAAAGTTTAAAAACCACTGTCATAAATTGTTGGACCAGATAAAGGAATTGACTGGGTGAAATCTATGGGTTGTGTTATGCAGATAAAACAAGATTAGAGACTCTTCAGATTTAGAAATATATGAATTCTGAATCTACTGAATTGTTTGCAGCATCAGGAGCTTAGTTTGCTCTGTGAAATAGGATTACTGTGACCCGCGATTGAGCACAGTTCTTAGATGGTATCTCTCTCTTCAGGTAATTTATACCCAATGATAGCAGCAAAACGGCCTGTAAAATTTCACAAATTTATTTTCTAGATGCAACAAGTAACTTTCCATGAAGCTGACAATGGAAAAGCTAACAATACTTTGAGTAACTGCATAGCAGGTTGAGTTTGTGTATTTAGGGACAATAGAAACTGTTGAATTTGGTCTTCTCTAGTTCTGAGTATATGGGAGACTGAGGCAGCAGATCATACTTGTGGAAATAGAATAAAGAAACATTTATAATGAACAGTACAATCTGCAATTAATAATATCATTGGGGATTAATGAAACACATTATATCTAATAGAGTTGGTTAAAAATGGTGGGAATTATTACAGAAATTTCATTGAATTTTCTTCCCTGGTTTTCAAATATTCCAGAAGATCTAAATGCAAATCTGCATTGAATGTACCAGAGCTTTGCACATCATCAGTCACTGTCTTCTTCAATTGAAAGGAGAAAGCTGCCTTATGATCTTAATTTGCTTTTCTTTTACAGAAAATACTACAGTGACAACTGAAAAACCTTGTGGTAAGTTATGTTTAATAAAAATTAAATGAAACTCTTTAAACTAGAAAGAAACTCCTCCACTTCATTCTTTTCAGCTACATGCTCGGATAAATCAAATCAGCTCCTATCTCAGGTTGTTTTTTAAACTATTTTACCATTTTAGAATAGTTGTTTTAAACTTTCTTAAAGTTTTTGACTTTCTGCTCTTCATTTCCCTTCTCCTGAGGTATCCTACCATGCACTAGGCTGCTGATATTAATTACACATCAGTCCTGGAGCAGAGTCTGCCTAAAGGAGAAAAAGGTCTTTCAAATACTAAGGGTTTTTTCCTGCAATAATCTTATTTACACCATGTGAGGGAGAAAATAAATGTAAATGTCAGTGGCTGATGACTAATTCAAATTAGACAGGTCTCCCCAATTTATAGGCAGAATCCAAATCTAATTACTTGGTAGATAGTTTGGAAAGTATAATGTTTTTGCATTATTCATTGATACTGAAACAGTATGTTTTCAAAAGACTGGTTATTTTTTCATATATCCCGGGAGTAGAAAAATATATTGATAAGTTACATACACCAAAATGGATATTCTTGGGAGTAATTCAAAAAATGCAAGTTTCCTTTTGCAGGAAATTTCAAAATTTCAAAACTGCATTCCCTTCAGATTAGGAATGAAAAGTCAAAATATTGAAAAAGTTCTCAGAATGAAAAACGATGAAAAGTTTTTAATCAGAAATGGTGAAATGAAAAATTTATTAATTTTGATACAAACAAAATGAGTCAACATGTCAAAATTAAAATGTTCATTTTGAATTGAGGTTTCAAAATAAAAATAATTCCTTTAGCTTCAAAATGTCAATTCAGAATGGTTTTGTTTTGTTTTGTTTCTTCCAACTGGAAAATTGGAAACAAATGAATCAAAATTAACTTTTTCCCATGGAAATTGTCTATTTTGACAAAACTACATTTTTTGACAGGAAAACTTTTTGGTCAAAAAAATTCAATCCGCTCTAGTGTTTTCTGTTGGGGTCTTTAAAGCACAGGGTGTGCTGGAGAGCAGGATACAGTGTTGGACCAGTGACCCTTTAGCTGAACTATTCAAAAAGAAGTAAGGCAAATTGTTGTTGTAAATCCATTTTTAATATTTTCTCCCCTTCTTTTGGAAAAAGTTGTGCCTAATGTGACATATTCCTACAATGGTGACAGCATCACTGCAAATCTGACCTTTGTTGGGGGAAATGGAGACTATAATATTTCCTGCAACTTCACTGACAAAGTGAAAAAAGAAAACAAAACTATTGAAGGACTAAAGGAATGTCAGAGATGCGAAATTCAATTTGGATATGATGGATGCCTCAAAACATCACATGTAATTCATGTCCCACCTGGTAAGTACAGCCTTTTGTTCAATGAGGTTTTATTGAGCAAATACTGCGTTATGTTGTTCTTGCTGAAGAGTTTCAGAAATCTGCTGCTTAACTGGGTAGATTCCAAGTGGTGTTTGGGACTGGAAATTCTCTCTTACACCCTTAGACTTCAGACTCTGTGTTTTGGTATTATTAATCCTTGATTAATGCACAAAGTTGCACCTCTCCCCACGTCCATTCAATGAAAATGATATAATACATGCTCAAAGCACTAATAGTATATTATACATGGAATTCTGAAAAATTGCTGCCTCAAATACCTTAAATATTAATTTGAAATGCACATGTTTCTTGATGAGGCTTGTGTTTTTTCAAGGTCTGGGTGGTCACACACAAGTATGTTTTAAATATTTCTTTGCACAAGGTGTGTGGCTTAGATACAAAATCAAAAGACTGAACTCTGCAATTATGTTTATTGAGCTTCTTTGGATTTAGTTCTTGCCACCCTGATTACATTATCTCTAGTCCAGGCTGGTGTTTGGCAGACCCAAAGGTGTGAGTAGCATGTTCTATTTTTTTATTTAGTGTTCTGTGTTCTATTATATAGCTTGCCAAATAATACCCATTCCTCTCTGGACTCAGAGTGCAGGAAGACCAAAGACATTCTTCAGTGACATGATATGGCGGGGGAAGTTCTATTTGATAAATCCTTCAGATTTACACTGCATGATAGGCATGATTTTGAAAAGATAGGAAAGATAGGAAAGATTTTGAAAAGACTTGCACCTGCAAGTTATAAGACTCCTTTGTATCAGATCCAATTGTACAGAGTTATCTGCAGTGGAAGCAAGGAATGGAAGTGTTCCTCATCTCCTGCTATCCTTCTCTTCCCCTTTAACCCTATTTTCAATCCTTCTGCTTCTTTCTCAGATCTCTGTGCTAGTCAGAGATAGAGAGTGACCACTGCAGTTCAGTTTCCCCAAACAGTTTCCTTTATAGCCAACTCTATTTTTCACACGTTATAACCAGGATAGGGGTCGTTATGGTGTAACCAGGATATTGGCTTGGTGGGTCAGTCCACTCCGCATCAGTCCTGAGACCCATACAGGGAAGAGATTCAATATGGGATAAACTTTTCAAAAGTACGTCAGTGACTTAGGAACCGAAGTCTCATCGACTTTCAATGTTTCTAAGTGCCTAAGCCACTTTTGAAAATGAGAGTTAGGTACCTAACTCACTTAAGACCAGAGTCTCTCAGGTCTTTTGGCTCCTAACTTCCATTGAAATCATTTGATCCTTTGAAGATCGGGGCCTTCGAGCCTTCTGAATTTTTATCTTTGCTTTCTAGTTCTCATCCAGCTGAATTGTTAAGCAGAATGAGAGCTGGTTTCATGTTTCAAAAGGGAAAAAATGAAAAGAGGAACAAAACCAACAGGGGTATAAATAATAGTACTAAATAAGATTCAGTAGAGAAGTGAATACTAATGTTACAATTAAAGTGTTTTTTTAAAAAAAAATGAAGGATGTATGGAAAGATTTTTTGTTTCTGGTGGAATACAGCTTGTCTTTTGATAGTGCAATGATAGGATAAATCCCTTTCATTCCTGGCTAATAATAATAAATCATTTCTGCATTTAGAATGCATTATAGTGCACAAAATTTCAGGTATTGGAAAAAAAAGTCCCTGAAACACTAGAACTTCCTACAAAGGATTTACCACGCCTCCAAATTTACTCAGGACTAATTTTGTGCAGTCAGTACAATCCATAGTAAGGGGCAATGTGGGTGGTGCTCTGTCCTGAAGATTTGTTCTCAAGATCCCTAATACCTCAAGGGAGCCCACCTGATGTTACACTCCTTCAAGATGTGCAGCTGACTGTTCCCTGTGTGCCAGTCCCACTTCCATGTGTTGATGTGGCACTTCCTCAAGCAGAGAGTGTCTGGCCCTTATGGGGGACAAGTAAAGCTCCTTGCAACTTCTCCCATCTCTGCACTCACATAAAGGCTGGCACTGACAGTTTGTGAGGTACTGTAAAGTTATTGTCCAGCTTTCATGGGCCTCCAAGTCTGTCCCTGTCTATAATTTTCTGAAAAACTGGGCTGAAGTTTTCCATCTCTGGTCTGTGTCTAGAAGAGATTTTATCTGTTCAGCAAAATACTTTCAACCATTTTTGAGTTAAGATAGAATGTAAAAAATAAAATTTTGCCACTGTAAAAAAAGTCTAACCATACTATCTTTGAATATGGTATAACAGAAACCTGGAATTTGGAAATTTAGAATTTGTCACATCCCTTGTGTTCCATGACGACTAGTGGTTTGGAATTTCAAAGGTCAACAGTAACTTCACTCAGTTACATATGTATTATTTTTTAATTCCTGGTTTGGTTGTTTTTTTGGTTAATCCTTTAATCCTTGGTTAAATTTCCTAATGTATTGCTTTGTATCATTTGTTTGTATATATTTTATATTACAGTAGAGTCCCCAAACAAGAAAATAATGAGTCAGTGTGAAAAAATTAATATGGCAGCAAATGTCACAGTAATATATTAAATGAATCCTTCTCCACAGATGGCAGATCTAGCTATGGTTTGAAACCCAGCAATATAGGAAGTACATATTTTGGACTGAGTTGGAATAAAAGTTTTACCTGCAGTATGAACTACAGTTATACGTGTAAAAATGGTAGGAAACTTTTTATACCTTTTATAAGTTGAAATTGTATCATGTTTTTGTTTTGATATCATGGTGAATGGACAGATTTAAGCAATTTTAACAGAGGACTACCATTTTTATCCTAAGTGTCAGCATAAATTGAGATGCTCGAGTAGATTGAATATTTATAAAAATATAGAGGATTGAAAACATTCCTTCATAGACAGAGTATGAGAAATGTGATGGAGGATGAATTGTAGATACTGCATGAGAACTGAAAAAACAATATACTATTCTATATACTATTGCACCTTACCTGAGAGAGAATGTTGACTAATGACCAAGTGGTTGTTATGAAAATAAAGAAAATGCCACATAGAAAACTTGTCTTCTAAATTTTCCCATTAGATACAACTAATTTCTGGAACTAGTGGGAAACCAAATTTCAGTTCTGTGAAAATTTTCAAGTTTTTAGAAAAAAAATTGCCATCAGCTGGGACAAAAAACATAAGCTTGACATTTTTGGTCGAACTGAAATCCCACAATTTTTCATTTTGGAAACAATGAAAACGGTATCAATTCTGAAATGAAATATAGTCCCCAGGATACCTAGCTGCCTGCCTGGTGGGCTGCAGCAGTGCAGAGGTCCTGAGAGCCCTGGTACCTGGGGCCTGAAATTGACAGAATTATTATGAGTCTTGTGGCTGCACACTGCTGAATCGTAGCCATGAAACAGCTGACCAGACTCTCGTCAAGTTAACAAGAGTTTCCCCACTGCTACTCGGTGATGGGCATCCCTGGAGTCCTTAACTCTGGGAAAGTCCACAATGAAAGGCTGCCGCAGAGCCACAGACTTTAGAAGCCTGGGATCCCCAGGCAGGCAAACGGACAGGAAACCAGGCAGGTTTCCAATGGGCAGGTTTCACAACCAGAAGTTCCTTTCAATCAAACCATTTCAGCAAAATGTTTGATTTCAACAAATTCTGATGGAAAAAAAATGTTTCATTGGAATTTTCCCAACCAGCTCTGTTAATTTCTCCTGTGACTTGCGTGGTAAACTAATTGAGGGACAGAGGAGCCTCTAAACAAAGATAAAATAAAGCTGTTATGCAGATTAAATTATAATGCTTCAAATGGAAATCAGGCTATAGGAAAATTCTCTACGCTTCCAGATTTTGAAGCGTGTACTGGGCTTTGATAGTTGATTTTAGTTGATATTAACGAAACAATTTTCACAGGAAATCTTTGTTGTATTGTTTTCTTTGGTTTTAATGGAACACTATGAGTGTAATCCTAGACCCATTGAAGTCAATGGCAAAACTCCCATTGTCTTCAATAGGGCCAGAATTTTTGGACAACTTTGACAAAAAATGTAATTTTTGTTATATGTACAATTTATGTTACATTTCATCAGCTTAGTCAATCAGTTCATAGTGTTGAGTGAATAAAAAAAACAAGAAGTCACCTTGGCGGTCATATTTGAAAATAACTGGTTGTACTTGAAATCCAGATTCACATTCATACTGTCTAGACTTTCTTCTCCAAGGAAGAGGTGTACACATGGTTGTGTATCTTGATCATCTTTGGATACATTGAATAGAACATGCCCCTCCAGCCTCAGGGGAGATGTATGGGGGGAGAAGAAAGAATGCTAAGTGCGTAAGTCACCACAGCCAAAATAGAGCCTTTAATCTTAAATGAAGGAGGTAAAGTACAACAAGTGATGTAGTTTGTGTATTTAGCTCCCTTTCTGAAAACAAATCACAAGTTTTTCATCTAGTACCTATCAAGGTAAAAGGAATAGACTATGAATGTAAGACAGTAAAATATTTAAAGGTGGTATTCTCAAAAGCACTAAGCATTACTGCTCCTGCTGAAGTCAACCTTCAATGTCAAATTAGGCCAATGTTGAGCTCTTTTGAATTCTTTTGAAAATCCTACCTAAAATGATAACCAGAATTTTTGGGTTTATGAAAAAGTGTTAATGAATCTTTTCATTTTAACTTAGTGAGTGATGCTAAAAGCGTTTCAGCACATCACGGAAACATGGCAAATTTATCACCCAACCAGAACTACACTTGCACTGGGCAAGTATACTATTTTGGGACCAAGGTTGTGGAGAACACGATCAATGTAACAACAGATTATGGAAGTGAGTATAATTCTGTTTGTTTTTTAATGTTTCTGATGCAGATCCATTCTTTATTCATAGCAGCTGGGAAGGAAAAGGATGTGTGGAGAAGAGATGAAGAATGTAAGAAGTCTGGTACCCAGATTCCATGATATTGGTATAATAAAAATCCCATAGATTAGAGGAGGGAGCAGAGAGCGTGGGGTTCAAAGAGATGGGAAAAAGGAGCAAATGGTAGTGGAAGAGGACAGTGTGTTTATGGGCAGCGGTTGAAGAACACCCAGATATTGATCTTGATGGAGACAGATTGGAAAAGAAAATTATATATTTAGAAGTAATTGGCAACTGGGTAGGAAAATGCTCTATTTATATTTAATTAATGTTAAATATTTGCAGTTTCACCAGCCAGGTAAGGGAAATAGAGCTCTGAGCATTTTTATATCGTTTTATCAGGGCTTGTTTTATTATCCATAAAAGGCTCACAAAACGAACAAGTAGAAAACAGTGGGCAAGAATCCTCAAAGGCTTTCCCTATTTCACCAGCCAGGAGGAGAGAGAGTATAACGTCGCCCTCTGGCTTCCCTTTGTTTACAGGGCAAACTACAGCTTAAATACAGGGCTAACTATAGGCAAACAAGACAGCTGCCTAGGTCAGCAGATATCTGAGAGAATGTTTGATAATGCACAAGGCTGCAGCACCATCACTCAGATTTCGCAGTCTCCCTTTCATAATGGAGGGGTTGTCAGACCAAATCTGAATGAACTGTGCTTTCACCTAGTGCTTGGCCCCCCAATTTCTACCATACCCACCAAAGCACCAGAAGGCTTACCAGACCTCCCTCGAAAGTCCAATGTGCTTTCAGCATGCCTCACTCCTTCTCACTTGCTCCCTCCAGTTGGGAACCTCTGATAACAGAAAGCACTGCTCTGGTGAGAATATTGAAAATGCAAAGGGCGGGTGAGGGCACACTGAACTTTTGCCTAGGGTGGCAGTTTGTCTTGAGTGGCTTCTGTTCCATTTATCTACCCTGAGTAGTCATGTGACCAGGCAGAACCTGTTAATCCTTTACAGGCTGCAGTACCTTTACCTTTGAGTTAGTGGCCCAGAGCACACTCTCTGATCAGTAAGTTTTACCCTAACCTCCAGGGAAAAAAAAAAGCCATGTTCTCATAGGTTGCACCTGGTCAATGGAGCATTGTGAAGGCATTGGCCTGTACAGCCAGTTGACTACCACGTGAGCCAAGGTTTGGTTTCCGTCATTGTCTGCAGCCATTTCAAAGAAGTATGGTTGATGACCAAAGTAAAAGACACTTTACCCACCCACCTTATAGCCCAGGCTCCTTTTCAATCACCGAATAGTTCGTCTCTCAGGGTAACTGTTTTCTGCAGATAGGATAACACAAGTTGCTCCCCATCTTCCAGCTCCTGGGAGAGAACAGTCTCAAGACCCATCTCAAAGGGGTCCATTGGCAGGTTTAACTCTTTCTGTGAAATCCTGATCATATAGCACAGGCTCACTGCAGCGGATATGTGTGATTTCCAGAAAAGCATCCAAACAAACTGGGAACCAATGGACTTTCTGGGGCCAAGCAAAACGTTGGCCTGGGGAGCTATTATTGTGGAAAACTGGGACACAAAGTGTTGTTAGTATCCTGCCAACCTCAAGAAATATTTTACCTGCCATTTTGCGATAGGAAATGGGGAGTCTAGTAGGCCCTTCTCTTTACTACCTAGGCATTTTGACTTTTCCAATTCTTCTGGTGTAATCCTCACATTTAGTCTCCATGCAGCCAATACAGCGGAGTTAGCTATTAGACCTCCCCTTGCTCCCGAAAGATTGCAGCAGCTCTCCTGGGATGTTCCGATCAAGTGGTTGAATAGACTACCACATTGACCAAGTAGGCTGCAGCATGCAACACTTGATCTGTCAAATGCTGAAATATAGCTGGAACCCAAATGAAAGGGTCTACAATTGGTACAGTCTGAAAGGCGTGACATGTACTATCTTCTCCTCAGTCTCTGAAGTCTATGGTATTTGCTAGCATCCCTTGGTGAGGTTGAGGGTAGTTATAAATTTGCTCTTCCCCAGTTTGTCCAACATTTCAACCACCTCGGGCCTGAAATAGGCATCAAACGCAGATGAGCAATTTGTTGGCTATTGCATGTGCCAACACGGAGCATAAAGGCCACAGCTTCAGGGTACTGAGTGGCAAAATCAATGTTTACTAAAATATAGTGACAGCTGCTAATGTTAGGCTTTAGGTGTCCTACCAGGTCCACCTCAATATAAATCAACAGGGATATTAAAGAGTAGGAGAAGAACCAGAAAGTTTGTGAGTAGGCCTAGGTGCTAGGCCTATTCTTAAAAGAGGGGAAAAGGTGATCAGGAAATGACAGGCCTGTTAGTTTGACCACAGTTGTATGCACGGTCTTGGAACAAATTTTGAAAGAAAAAGTAGTTAAGAACATCAAGGTGAACGGTAACTGGGTTAAAATACAACATGATTTTACAAAAGGTACATTGTGCCAGAGCAATCTGATCTCCTTCTTTGAGAAAATAACTGATTTTTTTAGACAAAGGAAATGAAGTAGATCTAATCTACCTGGATTTCAGTGAGGCATTTGATATAATTCCACATAGGAAATTATTAGTTAAATTGGAGGAGATGGGAATTAATATGAGAATTGAAAAGTGAATAAGGAATTGGTTAAAGGTCATATTGAAAGATGAGCTGACAGGCTGCAGGGAGATTAGTAGTGGAGATCCACAGGGATCGGTCTAGAGACCAACCTTATATAACATATTTATTAATGACCTTGGCACAAAAATGAGAGTGTGCTAATAAACTTTGCAGATGAAGCAAAATTGGGAGGTATTTCCAATATGGAGGAAGACCTGAATATCATACAAGAAGATCTGGATGACCTTGT
This sequence comes from Mesoclemmys tuberculata, assembly GCA_007922155.1. Lineage (NCBI taxonomy): Eukaryota > Metazoa > Chordata > Testudines > Chelidae > Mesoclemmys > Mesoclemmys tuberculata. The sequence goes on from ML675646.1 coordinate 19,387,169, forward strand.
AAATTGGAGTAATAGAAATGGTATACAATGTGATAATGCAATGTGCATTTAGGGACTCACAACAAGAATTTTTTATGTAAGCTGGGGATTTATCAGTTGGAAGTGACAGAAGTGGGTTATTCTGAGAAATAAAGGCCTCCTTCCTGGCACAGTAACATTCCCCTGTAATTCCTGGGCCAGACACTAAGACATTTTGTATCAAAAAAGGGAAACACCTCTTTAGTTTGACTTTCACCCTAGATATTGGCACTTGGCTCTGAGCCCATCCAGACTGCCTCCACCAAAGAGTTGCTATGGAACCCAGTCTTAACCCAGCCACCAGAATAAATGGCTAATAATATCTGTGTTCCAGTCTCCTATAGATAAGCTAATTCTCACTGTGGGGTAGGGCTGGATGTCCCCAGGGATACAGCCTATGTGCAGACACTTCCCCACCTGCCGAATCTCAGGATGCCTCAGCTGTTCTGCACAAACATCTGGCTAGAGCCAAGTGCATCAGACCTAGGACCTCTGCTCCATTCACTGTGTCATCATGTAAACTTCTGGACCATGGGACACTTCCTTGGCCTCTGAGGTGGAGAACTCAAGCATAATCATATACCATGGTGTGGCAAATATAGTACACATGACCTTCCTGTCTACAGAAGAAAAATACTAAAGGACCCACAGTTCTCATTGCAGGGCCCTCCTTCCCTTTAGTCAGGGAACCCTTCCCTTGAGACCTTGCCTCTTCAGCAACAGATCCAACATGGGGACCTAGTCCTGGATTCAGCTCTTCTCCCTCCAGCTTTCCTGGGCACCACAACTGAACCATGCAGTGTAGAGGGTTCCTTTCTTTTAGGGTCCCTGGGATCCATTGCTGTTCCCTCACAGTCATGGCAGATAGTGGCCTCCCTCTTGAAGAGAGAGCCAGGACCAAAAGTCTATCAGCAATCCCACAGTCCAACTCTGCTTACAAGGAATATTGTCTCATCCAGGCAGGTTGCTTGGTGGCAGCAATCCCATTCTTTGTTTCTTGCTAGTAGGATATGGCAAAATTATTCCTGCACTACCATTGATTTTCCTCTGGGATATGTGCTGCAGGATTATCCAGCAAGTCTTTTCTCCAAAGCACCGGACAATAAAGTATCTCGAAAAACGGTCACCAGAATTTTTTACCATAGACAAAATAACAAGTTTTTCTATAGCCTCATTCTCAGCCGAACTAATTTAAAAAAAAAAATCACCACGAGGCAGAAACCCAGCATAAAAAATTTTAGCACAAAGGGTGAATGTTGCGTCTCATGCGGGCCGGACAAAGCACAGCGACCAATATGATTGCAAGCAAAGTCATTTATTTCCAAGGGGCACACTCTCTTATAGTATTTTCCAACATCTCATTACACATGCAGCTCTTACAGCAGTAAACAAGTCTCACCGCAGTGAGAACTTTCTCACACACCCTAATCTGATCGGCTAGAGCTAGCCAAGAAGCACGGGGGGAGGCCGTAATCAGAAATACACTTTGCAGTTCCCATAAACACTCCATGCTTCGCTGTTCCCAGAACAGCACCTGCAAGGTCATCTGGAAGCCAGCCAAGACCAGGGTTTGCCCTGCAGTCAGCGTCTGGCCCCAAACAATCCCACATCTCCCCCTTTTTGTTTATTTGAAACAGCGAAAGCTGCTTACTCACAGCAGCAAGAAAATATCCCAAAGTGACCCGAACGGAGAGGAGAAGAAGGGGGGGCTGACTGGAGGCAGGAGCCTAGCACAGGAAAACTTCATCGGCACTCTGGCCTTCCATTTACCCGAATTACCTAGTGTACATGCCCCAACCCCACAGTGCCCCAAACCACAACAACTCCCCCCTTTGAGAATACTCAGACCTGCAGCTTCTGAGCTTTCTCATACTCCTGGCTTAGAAAATAATTAAGGGAGTCCTTTGGGGTTGATTACAGGTGTGTGGTGCCCTGGGGGCCCTAGCTTAGGATAGGTGTAGACTTGTCTAGGGACTGGTGTCTGTGAACCCAACACAGGTAGCAACACGCAACGAGTGCTACTATCAGGATGAGTATAGGCAACCCGAACCACATCAGTTGCATGAGTCCTTCCAATCTTCTCCTGTGCCGAAGCACGTCGCCTCCGGTGGACGTGTGGCAGAGGTGTTGTTCTTGTCCCGTGCTCACCTTCCTTGCTGGTCGGAAGGGGCAGGGGTTTCAGGTGGCTTGAAGGTTTGCAGGTATCTTCCCCTGTGCTCAGGACCTTTCCGGTGGGTCCTTGGCAGAGGGCCTGGAGAGTCTCAGTTTTAAGGGATTCTCTGGGTCAGGGTGAGCCGACCAGTCGGCCCGTGATGGCTTTAGTCTGGTCCAGTGTATCCAGGAGGCTATACCTTTTACCTTTATGGCGGTTGGGGTGGCCAATAACACAGTGAAAAGTTCCTTTCACTACGGCTTTAGGTACTGTAGGTTCCACTTCTTTACCCAGACGCTATTTCCTGGTTGAAAGGGCTGAAGAGGAGAAGTTAGACTGACAGGGACCCCTTCCTGCATCCACTTGGTTAATTTCCTGAACTGTTTGCCCAACTGTATGAGTTGATTTTTGGTATTTGGAAAATGACCAACTTTTACCACTCCAATTGGTACTGGATTTCCCCCCCCCCCCAAGGGTAAGCTACTACCCAGCCTGGAAACTTATTAGTAATGACTAACACACATTTAAAATTACAATATTTAAGCATTTGAATACAATTTTTGTGCAAGTTCACAAAGGGAACGCAAAAGAAAGGCTTTGTTATATAGCCTTTTTGTTTGAATGAGCTGACCACAATTGCAGAGCCACTTGTACTAACAGTTCCTGTTGCAACGAGGAAGTGTTAGGCTGAGTGTCTCTTTGGTCAGAATTTTATAATGATGTTAACATTGTTTTTCCTTAGTCTCTGGCATATTAAGATATATACTGTTTGGGATACAATAGATAACACAGCCTAATTTAAAAATTTTATAAACTATTAGGCACATAATACATTTTTACAATTTTTACACTAACAACAAATTAACTACTAGACTTAACAATGGCACACATGTTATTAGCAAGATCATATTCAATTAAAACAGGCTTTTTCTTTTGTAAGGCTTACTATGAAGGTAATAATGTTTTTCAATTTTACAAAAATAAGGGTTTTATTAGCACAGTAGTAGCACATGCTTCACCACTGGTTGCTTTGTTACCTTTACATTACACCCTCCTTCTGTGACGAGGCTTTGGTTTCCTTTAAAGAAAAACTTTTTGTTGAGTTCTAACAAACTCATTTTGCATGTGGCTTTAATTCAGAGCTGTCCAGGCACGCCCAATTTAAATTTAGCTGGTGACATTCGAGAGGAATTTTTCTTGTTAACAGCTATGGGTGGATTTCTCCCCCCCCCCCTTTGGGCCAGTAATTTACATCTACTACTATTGCAGACATGAGCTAGTTTACTAGTGTTTAGATTTTAACTGTTAACCATTTTAAGTTTGAACCTGGCTTTAAAGAGATACCAACCATTTCCACTAGCATTTCATAAACAGGGTTTTGCATTGCCAATTTTTGACTTCCCATAACATTAGATGTACACGATATATTTAAAGCATTTAGAGCTTGCCTGCTAATTCCTGCATTTTTAAGAGATTAACAGCACCTTTGTTCTGCTGTGTTGCTCTAATTGCAGTTCTTTCTTTGAAAGTGAGACACTGTTTATCTACTTACAGAGCTAACAGGCTGGAGACAGTTATGTTTTAACATTATTGCCTCCCCCTTATACTGACCAAGCCCAGCCACATAGGGCTGTTTCAGCTTTTTAATAATTTTTACTCCATTAAAGACCTTTTTTAAGATATTCAAACTGGACCTTTTTAAAACAAAGTTAGTGAATTTATTTACATTTGAAAAACTTTAACAATTAGATACTGAACCAAGTTTTTTAACAAGTAAACTTTTTCTTGCTACCGTCAATGACTCACTCTGAACTAACTTAATCACTTTGTTTTTTACACCTTTTAGTTGCAGAAAGCTGTTTGCAAGAGCTATCAGGAGGCTTTATTCTTTCAGGAGAAGTTCTAGGCAACAATTCACTATTTACAGAAATGTCCCTCTTTGCTAGAGACTGCTTCAAAGAAACATTTTCCTGAGCCCCAACAGACTTTTTCTGGGTTTTAGTTACATCCAGAACCACTTCTGGCACAATACCTCCTCCACCAGCATAAGCCGAGAGGTACTTTCTGCCTGCCTTACAGACAGAACACTGGAGACGAATCCTCCTCATTGAATACAGTTACAATGCTTTTTGATACCTTTTTACAATGTTAGTAATAAAACAAACAACACAAAACATAACACACAAAACACACAGTTTGTTGCAACAATAAATCCATGGTTTTGATTTTTAGTTGTTTCACTAGTACCAGTTTTTTCCTTTTTGCAGTTTTGAAAAATAAAAAAACAGTTTTCTACCCCCTTTGGGGTTGTAAATTATTTCTTAAAATACAAATTACCCTTATATTTTCCTGTATGCTCTATTCCACAAACAGGCCAGGTTTATTACATTCTTCTCTTTCCATTTGCATTTTTTCAGGACACTTAACACATTGTTGTCCAATTCTTTTCCAGTCTTTCAACTTCACCAGTTTCTTCTCCCCATAACTTGCTTGCCTAAACATATCATGATTTTAACTTGCTTCTCCATGATTCCATTCATTATATCTTTTTCAGCTTATTAGGGAGTTAACCCATTTCACACATTCACTTTTCCTTTGCAAATTGCTAACCGTTTCTGTTCCAAACTTTCCAGTTTACATTTGTTTTTTAAACACAAAACTTAAAATTCCTTGTGGGTTTTGCATGGGTATTTGGTAAAACATGTTTTTTAAATCCAAGGTACAGCAAACTTTAAATTTTTACTCCTCAAAATGTATTCTATCTCAGGTTTATCTCTTTGAGAGATGCAGTGAACTGTTTCTATTTGCTCATTAGCTCTCTCATGGTTAACTAAAATTCTTCACTTTAAGGTTTTTCCTTGACCTGGTGCTGGTATGCTCCAGGCTGGAGACAAAAACCCAGGAGTTGCTTATAGGAGAAATCTTTTCCTCTTCCTGCAATGTTAAAAGCAGCTGTTTTACAGCTTTTTGTCCATCAGACTTTGTGGGGATTCCGCTCATTGCCGCTTGTACCACCGCCTCGGCTGCGAGTGTTTCCACAATCCCTTTTGTCTTACACCAGATTGGGCTCAACTGCACGGCCTCCTTGTTGCCGCGTGTCACTGAGTCCCACAAGTCGGAAACTAATTGTTCCCGACGATCTTGTTAAAACCCATATCAGGCTTGACAAAAAACCCACGTCTCTGTCCCCATTGTAGTAAACGGGACAACGCATCCGGGGCAAGTTTCTCCCCCTGTTTCTCCGCAATGGAAGCCAAAAACTCCTGCACCATTTTTTCTTCAGCTGATACAGCGGTACCCATAATATCACCTGTGAGCTCACACACACGCCTCTCTCGGACGTCCAGGAGCCGTAGTTCAATGGTACCTCCTGCCGCGGCTGCACTCCCCGCCTTTTCGTTGGTGAGGACGGATCGATCGGTTCCTGCCAAGTCGTATCACGTCGGGGTCACCATTTGTTGCGTCTCATGCGGGCCGGACAAAGCACAGCGACCAATATGATTGCAAGCAAAGTCATTTATTTCCAGGGGGCACACTCTCTTATAGTATTTTCCAACATCTCATTACACATGCAGCTCTTACAGCAGTAAACAAGTCTCACCGCAGTGAGAACTTTCTCACACACCCTAATCTGATCGGCTAGAGCTAGCCAAAAAGCACGGGGGGAGGCTGTAATCAGAAATACACTTCGCAGTTCCCATAAACACTCCATGCTTCGCTGTTCCCAGAACAGCACCTGCAAGGCCATCTGGAAGCCAGCCAAGACCAGGGTTTGCCCAGCTGTCAGCGTCTGGCCCCAAACAATCCCACAGGTGAAAGTTTGGCAAAGTTGTAAGCAACTGATAACTGGGTTTTATAAGCAGTTGAAAACATGATCTTACAATGGGAAGCATCAGGCACCCTCAGTAACAATCAGTGCTACCAGTCGTGTCAATGATTAGCCTACGCCAGTTGTGTGTTAAATTATTTTTGGTTGCATTGTATTAGGGTTTGTGGAAAGTGAGTTAGAGTTCAACTGACTGTAAGTAGTCGTATTCACAATAGTATCTCCTGCTAGACTCTTACATTAATGTCCTATGAAGTCTTAATTCTGTCAAATGCTTTTTGAGAAGTAGCAGTATACTGGCTTTTTGTTGCAAATTTACTCCTTAATTAATGAACTCTAGTTATTATCATTTGAAAAATAATATTTTCTTCGTTAAAACAGTGTTATTCCCTTTCTCTCCCAATTTTCTAAACAGAACCAGAGAAACCTGAGAACCTTACACTGAATACAACGACCTCCACGAGTATATCATTTAGTTGGGAAAAGCCAAAAAAAGTATCAAATGGTCCTATACATGGCTATCAAGTTACATGTGTTCCTAGTGGTAAGTGTATTTTTCTTTAATATTAACAACTGAGATGCATTGGTATTTATTTATATAGCCCCATTAGCACAATGGAGCTTTGATCCCAGTGGTCAACTGGTGTTGCTATATATATAAATAATCTACATAATTCCAAGATTGTCTCTCTATCTGTGGCACTTTGAAGCCTCAGTGTCTGTTGTAACAACGTGAAGAGATGGAAACATCTACAAGTGTGGTTGAGAGCTCTTTTTTGTTTAGCATATCAGCAAGTTCCGTCATCACTGGGATTCCCAGTCTGTTACTGTCCAGTTTTTAAAATCTCAGCAAATTTCTGCTTTACACTTTACAAGTTACACCTATAGAAGAGCATAGACTTTTACATGGTAACATAATAGTTACCAGCACAGTCGTTTCCCTGTAAAGTTTTTTTCCCCCTCAAAACTTACTTCAGTTCAGTCTTGTAATTCATTTAGGTTAATATTCAGGGTTTTTCATATTTTAATTCCATGGGTTAGATTATCAGTCTTTTCATATCTTAGAGAGGTAATTTAGCCGTAGGTCAGAAGACACCAATTAATAGGTGCACATCCTGAGTGGTCAGTTGTGAGCAGAATGTTTTCCACCACCAGAAAATGCATCAAATAACCAAATAATACAGTCTCAGGAGTGGCATAATTCTATTAGTATATATCTGAATTTTAAATGTAATTTTTAAATAGTTTGGGGAAATGGACTCCTTCCTATGTGAAAAAAATAGATCTCTTTAGAAGGCTGTTGCCAACTCAAACCCCGACGGAGGGGCCCCTGAGAGCAATCTTCCCATGTGACTCGCCTCATATGTTGTGCCTGCCTCGCCAGCTCCACCGATACCAATCTCCTCCCAGTGCCAAGGGCAGTAAGGGTCTGGCCCTCTTGTACAGTGGTTAGGGCAGCGAGCCAGGAGTTGCTGGTTCATTCTCTCCAGACCCGCATTTGGCCACTAGGCAACTAGAGACTAGCTCAGTGAGATAATTTCATTTTAAATTGCCAGCAGGAGCCCAGGAAAAGCCATTGTTTCCCACTGCCACATAGCGCCAAAAACTCATCTGCAGCGCTGCACACTTGCCAGTGTGGCAACTTCACTCCTTTTGCTCCTCCTGACATTCATTGCTGCCTGTCATTTTCTTTTTTACCAGTTATGGACTGGCTATAGATCTTGGTTACACACACCAGATGTGTTCTTCATAAGAGCCTTTAATGCTGTCCTAGGTGCAAAGATGATTTAAATAAGGTATTTTATACACAGTGCCACCTAATGGCTGAACAGTATAACACAGATTAGCATTCCATTACATCCTCCCCCTTTAAATTGTACATTCCCACCCTTCAAAATATTTACACTAGCCTACCATCTTTGAAGTTTAGTATGTATCAGTCTGTTAAGTGTCTCTGAATCATACTGGTTTTCTAATTACATGATCTAAATATATAACAACGTGGTCATCTGGCTGTCAATTAGTTGAAACAACTGACAGTGATCAGTTTTCAATTGCTAAGTTGTCATCTTCTTGCTCTGCATCTGCCATTGTAGAGTTTGCTCCGTTGATTGTTCTTTCTGAGGGACAAACTGTAGATGTCAACAGTTTCTGTTGAGGTCTCCAATCAGTCTCAATCACACATGAGCTGGGCACTGAATTCTTTTTTCTTTATGACAGCTGGATAGTCCATCCCTTTTGTCCATCCAATTTGACATGAACAGTCATCTGGTTTTAGACCCGGCAGTTCTCTAACTGAGTGATGTCTGTTGTAAAAGTGTTCATAAGCTCTTTTAGCATTTTAACCCGATTTGGCTACTCTTCTCATGTCTGGCCACTTTGGAGATAGATTCTTTTCTAAAGTTGATCCTGAATTGTCTTCCCATCAGGAGTTGTGCTGGACTAAATCCAGTAGCTGCTCTTGGTGTTGATCTGTAACTCAGAAGAGCAAGGAATGCATGTTCCTGCTGTAGAATTTTTTTGGCAGTCTGTGTAGCTATCTCAGCCTCTCCATTCACTTGTGGGTAATATGGGCTGCTAGTAATATGATCAAAATCCTATTTCATTTGGAATGACTTCAATTCTGCTGCAGGGAATTGTGGTCTGTTATCTGTCACTAGTTGTTCTGGAATACCAAAGTGAGCAACAGCACACTTCAGTTTCTCAGTAACACTGTGACATGTTATTTCTTACAGGTACATTATTTCTATATACCTGGAAAAATAGATCATGAGGACCAGGTAATGATATCCTCTGAATCTTCATGAATCTGAAGCCAGTCTCTTCCAAGGTCTTTCTGGTAGAGATGTTAGTAACTTGTATGGCTCAATATTGTCTCAAATTAATTTATAATGGGTCACCTTTCGAAAGTCCAATACCATCAAATCCTCCATCAAGTTTTTCCATCTTTCTCACTTGGCCCATCCTGGCTGTCATGCTGCAGCTGAGAAGGTTGTTGGTTTTTGATTCTTTGATCACATGCACTCTGAGTGCATAGCTTTGTAAGTTATTTCTGTGGTGAACTGGCCTAAGCAGTTCAAATACCTCGAGGGCTACTCAGAGCTGTGACAGGTGAATTCAATGCTCGAATAGGGCGGAGGTGATTGTAAGTCCCTTCTGAGATGACTGTGACACTATCTTCTGAATCAATTTTAAAATCCGTTGTCTTGACAGGAATATTCATTTTCATTCTCCAGATAGGCTGTATGTCATCACGAGTGATAGATCCCAGAAACAATGGCTCTTGGTTGACTCCCTGACTGTTTCGGTGCAGCAAACAGCTGCAAAAGTCTGTATTTCATGCCTGTATTATGCTGTGCACCTCTTGCTGAACAGGCATTATCTCTTGCAATACGACTTTTTTTCACACCTTGTGCACATACGCTGGAATTTGTTTCTCTTAGGCTATGTCTACACTAGAAGTGTTGCTTTGGTGCAGCTACGACACTATAGTGCTTCTGGTGAAGATGCTGTAAACTGATGCCAATGACTTAATTACTCCACCTCCCATGAGAGGTCGTAGCTATGTTGGCGGGAGAACTTCTCCCGCCAACATAGTGCTGTCCACACCGCCGCTTAGATCAGTATAACTTACATTGCTCAGGGCTGTGAATAATTCACATCCCTGAGCAATGTATGTTATACTGAAGTAAGTGGTAGGGTGGACAAGGACTTAGCCTGGGACTTCTTTCTCCTTGCCTCAGGGAGGCAAATGTCTGTTTATAGCTTCTCAGATAGTTTCAGGTTTTTCAAGTTGCTCCTGACTTTTGTTCGTTTTTGTCTAATTCTGAGTGCTTTGCTATCTGTGTAGTTGTGGCTAGCGTTAAATCTCTCTTCTGTTGTAGCTTCTGTGAAAGACTTTTAGCTTTTAACCCAGTTACCAGCCTGACTCTGGTATATTGATGTTTTGCATTCCCAAAATCACAGTTTTCAGTCAACATATGCAGACCTCTAAGAAAACATTCAACATTTTCACCTGGTTTGTGAATTCTCTGATCAAAACATGGACTTTCATACACCACATTTCTCTGAGGTATAAAGTATTCAACAAACATAGCCAGAACCCTTCCATAGTCGTCTTTGTGGCAGACAACATTTAAAGCCAAAAGATTTTAATATATGCTCTGTTTGCTTCCCCAAAGCATAAATTAAAGGCGATATCAGTATATCACCAGTTTCTTTGTGGAGCTTGGTAGCAATGCAAAATCTTGCAAAATATTGTTTCCAGCTGTCCATTGTGGAGGTTTTTCAAAGCTGAAGATTTCTGGGACATTGAAGCATGGATTGTTCATGAGATCCTGCAATCTTTGTTGCTGTTCCTTCTGTCTGCAACTTTTGTTGCTTTGTTTCTTCTGTTCCTGTTCTTAATTTACTCCTGGCCCCACATCATGTTCTTCTGCACCAGAGATGGCTACAGAACTTGCTTATACACACCGGATGTGTTCGGCATAAGGTCTTCAATGCTGTGCCAGCAGAGATTACCTGTACCTAATGATACTGGGGAGGCACATTTCAAAGGTTGTGCAGGGGCCATGTGATTACCCCATGCGTCATCTTTGGGAGGAACCTGACACCCCACCTCCCTGGGACAGGAAAGCCAATCCCACCAGCTCGTGAGGGGTTGGGGCTGCAGGAGCCGGGAGCACATGTCTCTGGGACAAGCTCTGCCTTCCCAAGGGGTGGAGGTGGGGGAGCACTGCAGGCAATGCCCCTATTTCAGGCAGAGAAGAGGGAACTTGTTCCCGGCACTTTCACCAGTGACCCACTGTCCTCCACCTGGCCCGCGGCTGCCACGCTTTTCTCATCCCACCAGAGTTGCCTGGCAGAAGAGGGGGGAGCTCTGTCCTTCTCATGCTGTGTCTCCCCCCAGCATGTTTCTGGCTCACTCAGCCCATCTCCCCAGTAGACAGGCCCGGGCAGGTAATGGAGGGGGGGCAGGACGGAGCCACTTCTCCTGCCAGGTGAGGGTGGCTGCTCCAGGTTGCTGCTGCTTCAGTGTGGCAGCTGCCTGCGAGAGCCCAGATGCAGAGATGTCGGTGGCCTGCCACCCTCTGCTCCCTGCCTGGTCCCAGCTGCTGGGGGGAGAGACCAAACAAGCCAGAAACTTGCCACAGGTGAGGCACAGTGCGAGTAGGATAGAACTCCCCCTCCCACCAGCAGGCCAAGCAGAGAAAGTCCCTTCTCATGAAAAATCCCCTGCAGGGCACCTGACTAAGCTGACTTCCCCTGCCCTCAACAGTCTGAAAGGTATTTGGGACTTCCTGCACCACCAGTCTCTTTCCAATGTCGATACAGCTGGGAAGCCTGGTCCAGCCCCCATTCCAAGAGTGTGAGAGAGACTATTGGCAGTGGCAAGGAAGGAAAATAAGGAGTGGATTGTTGATGTTGGGATAAAAGGTGTGTGTAATACGGGCATCTTTATCTGTTAGCATCCCCTTGTAGCAGAATGGTGAGCCATGACAACCTGGCAACATCCTTCCCTGTGCTGTCACACCTGACTCCATTTGTCAAGTCCTTTTTAAGGACCAACCCCTCCTGGTTGGGTCCTCAGTAGCCTCTCTGCCATTTAGGATAATGGGGAAGCCGACGTTCTGTGACTCCAAAGGGAACTACACAGCTCTAGTTCTCCTCAGTTTAGGAGCATCTTCTCCAATGGTCCCTGGTTGGGGTGGGTAGAAGAACACATGTCCAGCTGCACCACTGAGTTCCAGCTCAGGGCTCTTGTTTTGAACAGCAAGAACCCGTCCTCCTCAGTCCCATGCTGTTCCCTGAGCTATTTCTTATCTCTGTGGTCTTCTCCAGATTCTTCTCCTGCGTCTCCCCCTTTGGTGGGTTGGTTTGTCAGGCAGCTTCTCACTGGCCTCTTGGAGGAATCCTCTCTCTGCAGTCCCCCATCTCTCTTGCCTTGCAGCCCTTTTCTCCTCACAGCTGCTGTGGGGCTTCCCATGAGTTGGGGAAGCAGGCAGTTGTTTTGTTCTCCCTCTGGCTGCTGAGCCAACATGTAGAGGAAAGAGAACAAAAAGATAGAAGGGATCATTTTGGATACGTATGCAGCTTTCAAATTGTGGCATATTTCTGAGGACTCCTCACAGTCAATCTAGCCCATTTGTCCCACTTCCCTTGCACCTCTGCCCCGACACACTTCTGCTTTCAGTTCTTGAAAAACTGAATTCGGAATCTTTCCGTTTTCCAGTTCACAAATTCTGGCTCCCAAACTACCAGGCTTGGGGATCCTTGGCAACCTAGGCTTTTGAGGTCTGTAACTCCAGGTGAACTGCCTCAGAGTCAGAGCTCCTAGGTCTTCCAGGGTCCCACGGCAGCTGGCCTAATGCTATTTTATCTCAGATAAAATATAAAAGGGCTTCCTACATGAGCAATGAAAACATTTAGAGAGGCATTTGAAGAGTTTTTACCATGAAGAAAGAATGAAAATGCTTGAACAAAAAGATGAGAAAATAAGAAAGGATGTAATAGAGGTATATAAACTAATGGATAGTGAAAAGAAGATAAATAAGCCACTCTTGTTCATCCTCCCATAATACAATACAATGGGACAATCAGTACTTTTGAAAAGTAAGTAAATTAAAACTGCTAAAAAGAAATAGTTGTTTTCCCCAGTATTTGTTTATATTTTTTTTTTACACAACACACATCAGTAATTTATTTATAAATTCTAATAAATTAAGTATTAAGATATGGATCTGTTGCCTTAAAACACCACATCCATGAGTTAAGCAGGATTCAAAGAAGGATTAAATGTGTAATAGATTACATCCAAAAAAGGTATCATAAAAAAAAAAGTTAAGTTGGCAAAATCAAACACTCAAAAGTTATGAAATCCCAAAATTATGGTTGCTGGTGCAGCATTAATTCAGGCCCCTGTGTGTTTGCATTATGCTAGTCTTTAGTTACATGGTCACATGCTATTTTCCCACAAGACCCCTTCTTAATTCAGTGTACAGGATGGATGATGCTCAGTGAATGGTGCTCAATGTTTCTTTTTATCCTTATCATTCAGTGTGTGGCTGCTGCCATGTTCATTACACACCACTCGCAATTTGCAGTGAATAAAAAAAAATTATTTTCTCATGGGCTATTCTGTGTTGCTGTCATTGAAGTTTTGTTCTGACCAAACATTAATGAATATATCTTCCCAACAACCCTGTAGGTGAAGTGGTATTATTGCCATGTTACACATGGGAAACTGAGAGACAGATTAAATCTAAAATAGTTACTCGCATCATCGGGTTGTTGGGTGCTCAATTTAAGAAATGTAGGACATAATTTTATCAGAATACTTGTAATTTTATAGCATGTAATTTGTTCAGATCACAGCTCCAATTGACTTCAGTCGCAGTTGTGAGTGCTCAGCACTTTTGCAAATCAGACCCCAGGTGTTTCAGGTTGGCCACCCAGAAAATGGGGAACACAAAATTGACCCCTATGGAAATTTTGGTTTAAGTGACTCACCCAGAATCACAAACAAACTCTGTCAGAGGCAAGTATAGAATTTAGTCCTCTAGGATAACATATGGCTGCCTTAACCATGAGACCATTCTTTTTTTTCTTTCAATTCCCTGCATCATTCATCACATGTCATCCAGCTTCTGCAAAAAATGGGTGCAGGGATCCTACAGGCAATGATCTTCTTCACTACACAGTCCAGATTCATTCCTTCATCATCTTGGTCCAGCCTACACACTGAATAGGATAAGGGTCCCATGGAAATAAAATATGTGGTCATGTAATTAAAGGCTATATCGTAATGGGGCCAAATTAAGATTAAACAGGCCACTCTAATTCTGGCATTTCCTACCTTTGAGCACTTGATTTTTACAACATTAACATTCTTTTAGTGTTATTCTGACAGCTGTAATTTCTTAGGTTTTCTAAAATCTTAAAAAATTAAAACAATAAAAATGCCATCATGTAGAACCATATTGAGTCCCCAAATTTGTCATCAATAGAGCTGGTTGGTATTTTTTTCTGAAGTCTTTGAATTTTTGGCAAAATATTTTGGCTCTAATCAAAACATTTTGGCCAAAAACTTTAATTATTTCTATTAAAAATGGTGCTGCATGCTTCATGCAAGATGTTGTTTGGGAGTCCCATGCTCCTATGATGCATCCACTTCCCTCACCAAAAAGGGAGAAAGAAGTGTATCATGAAAGATGTAGTCCAACCAGGGAGCTCATCCTATAGAGCAGAATGAGAGCATAAGGAACCTGAACTATAGTCCAGATAAGGCACTGTCATGTCATTTCTAATCACAACTTACTTTTGTCTGAAGTATTTCAATTTTTGGCATTTTGATTAAATATTGAAATTTTCCATGGAAAACCGACCCTTCTTTGCAAAAACCATTTAGTCGAAAACCCAATTTTCCTTCAAAAACAGTATTGAAGAAACATTTTCTCCACCCTAGTCATAAATAGGTTTAGATTATTTAGGTCTACAGAACAGTCCTCTAGCACAAGCTTACTGAGTAACTAGTAGCACTAGAAGGCTGCTATCTTAAATATGGACCAATCCCTAGAGAGAGATGAAGACATTTTTCCCCAGTGGTTTTTATAGCTATTTGCTAGACAGAAGAGAAAAGCTGAGACTCCAGAACAATGGGTTCAATTCCAGGTTCTGGAAAGGAGAGTGCTCAAGTGGTTATAGAATCTTTTCTTCCTGTCCCCTTCTGCTCTTATCTCCCCACCCTAGCTCCTGCCTCCGAGTCCTCCTCACTGATATCCCCTAGCTTCTGCTTGTTCCCCTTTGTTCAACTCTTCCTCCATTCTTCCCACCAGTGTCGACCCCTTGCCATTGCCCTCTGCAGATCCTGCTCCCTTCACTTTCTGCTTCTGCCCATGTTCTCCCACCTTTCCTTCTCCTCTTTCCTACTCCAAGGCTCTTGCCCATTTAGCTCCCACCACACACTGCTATCTTCTCCCACCCCCAGCTCCTGCCCCTCTTCCCCTCTCACTTTTGTCCTTCTCTTTCCCCTTTCTGGCTCCTGATTCTTAACCCATCCCCCTAGGCTCCTATGCCATCTCTCTCTGGAGCTCCTGCATCTGTCCCTAGTGCCATGCATATATTTTCCCGTCTCTCCCTGCTCCTCATCCTTCTGTACTGGATCCAGGTAGCTTCCTCATTTCCAGTGTGCCTGGGCCCAGCAGGCAGAGCATTAGGAGAGCAGGACAGACAGTCTCCCTACCCCCAGTTCCTGTGTCCAGCAGCAGCAATTGCTCAACCGTTGAAGCCGTGGGCTGGACCAGGGTCAATCATTCTTTGGGGATGGCAAATGCACAGTATGGTCTACATGTGGGAGCTGTGAGAGGCTGGATGTTTAGTGCAGATGAAATTTTCAGCAAATTTAGCTGCCAAACTCTAACAAAGCTCTACTGAGCATGTGCAAATTGAGTTTTTTTTCAAAGATTTTAATCAAGATTTTACAAAAGGTATATTGTGCCAAAGCAATCTGATCTCCTTTCTTGAGAAGATAAATGATTTTTTAGACAAAGGAAATGAAGTAGATCTAATGAGGATTACTGGATTTCAGTAAGGCATTTGATATAGTTCCACATGGGAAATTGTTAGTTAAATTGGAGGAGATGGGGAATAATATGAGAATTGAAAGGTGACTAAGGAACTAGTTAAAGGGGAGACTACACCAGTATTGAAAGGTGAACTGACAGGGTGCAGGGAGGTTACTAATGGAGTTCCTCAGGGATCGGTCTTGGGACCAATCTTATTTAACATTTTTATTAATGACCTTGGCACAAAGATGAGAGTGTGATAATAAATTTTGTGGATGATGGAAAATTGGGAGGTATGTCCAATATAGAGGAAGACCTGTATATCATACAAGAAGATCTGGATGACCTTGTAAACTGGAGTAATAGAAATGGGATGAAATTTAATAGTGCAATGTTCATTTAGGGGCTAATAAGAATTTTTTATATAAGCTGGCGATTTATCAGTTGGAAGTGACAGAGGAGAAAGACCTGGGCATATTGGTTGATCACAGGATGACTATGAGCCCTTAATATGATGTGGCCATGAAAAAGGCTAATGCAGTCCTACCATACATCAGGCAAGGCTTATCCAGTAGAGATACGGAAGTTTTAATACAAGGCACTGGTGAGACCTCATCTGGAATATTGTATGCAATTTTGGACTCCTGTGTTTAAGAAAGATGAATTCAAACTAGAACAGGTGCAGAGAAGGGCTACTAGGATGATCCAGGAATTGAAAATGTGCCTTGTGAGAGGAGACTCAAAGACTCTAAAAAACATCCTACCATTCTGAATAAAATCTAACCCACTAGTGGTGGTCTGGGCATCTACCTCCAGGGCTTGTGGGGGGAGAGGGAAGGTATCTATAGGAACATCTCTGAGGGTCCAGATTTCATTGCAGTGAAGTCTTTACTAGCCCATTTTATTGAGTTATTATGAGAAAGAAAGGCCTCCTTCCTGGCACAATAATATTCCCCTGTCATTCCTGGGCCAGACACTAAGATGTTTTGGATCAAAAAAGGGAAACACCTCTTTAGTTTGACTTTCACCCTACATATTGGTACTTGGCTCTGAGCCCATCCAAATTGCCTCCACTAGTGAGTGGCTATGGGATCCAGTTTTAGCCCAGTACCACCAGAATAAATGGCTAATAATATCTGTGTCCAAGTCTCCTATGATAACCTAATTCTGACTGTGGGGTAGGGCTGGATGTCCCCAGGAGTACAGGCAATGTGTAGACACTTCCCCAGCTGCCGAATCTCAGGGTGGTGTATCAGCTGTTTTGTACAAACGTCTGTCTAAAGCCAAGTGCATCAGACCGAGGACCTCTGCTCCATTCACTGTGTCATCATGCAAACTTCTGGACCACGGAACACTTCCTTGGCCTCTGATGTGCAGAATTCAGGCATAATCATATACCATGGTGTAGCAAATATAGTACACATGACCTTCCTGTCTACAGAAGAAAAATACTAAAGGACCCACAGTTCTCATTGTGGGGCCCTCCTTCCCTTTAGTCAGGGAACCCTTCACTTGAGACCTTGCCTCTTCAGCACCAGACCCAACATGGGAACCTACTCCTGGATTCAGCTTTTCTCCCTCCGGCTTTCCTGGGCACCACAACTGAACCATGCAGTGTAGAGGTTTCCTTTCTCTTTAAGGTCCCTGTTCCCTCACAGTCATGGCTGTTAGTGACTTCCCCCTTGAAGCGAGAGCCAGGATCAAAAGTCTATCAGCAATCCCACAGTCCAACTCTGCTTGCAAGGAATATTGTCTCATCCAGGCAGGTCACTTGGTGGCAGCAATCCCATTCTTTGTTTCTTGCTGATAGGGTATGGCAAAATTATTCCTGCGCTACCTTTGATTTTCCTCTGGGATATGTGTTGCACGATTATCCAGTCCTTTCTCCAAAGCACTGGACAATAAAGCTGCTCAAAAATATGTTCACCAGAATTTTTTAACATGGACAAAATAACATGTTTTTCTATAGCCTCATTCTCAGCTGAACTAATTAAAACAAACAAATAAACAGCTCAAGACAGAAACCCAGCATAGAAAATTTTAGCCCAAAGGATGAAAGTTTGGCAAAGTTGTAAGCAACTGAAGACTGGGTTTTGTAAGCAATTGAAAACATGATCTTATAATGGGAAGCATCAGGCACCCTCAGTAATAGACAGTGCTACCAGTCCTGCCTATGATTAGCCTACGCCAGTTGTGTGTTAGATTATTTTTGGTTGCACTGTATTAGGGTTTGTGAAAAGTGAGTTAGAGTTCAATTGACTGTATGTAGTCGTATTCACAGTAGTATTTCTTGCTAGACTCTTATGTTAATATCCTATGAAGTCTTAATTCTGCCAAATGCTTTTTGAGAAGTAGCAGTATACTGGCTTTTCGTTGCAAATTTTCTCCTTAATTAATGAACTCTAGTTATTATCATTTGAAAAATAATATTTTCTTCATTAAAACAGTGTTATTCCCTCTCTCTCCCAATTTTCAGAGAAACATGAGCACCCTAAAGTGAATAGTTGTACTTCCACGAGTACAAAACCCTCATCAAAAGATTCTACACATACATGTGTTTTTCCTGGTAAGTGTATTTTTCTTTCATATTAACTACTGAGATGCATTGGTATTTATTTATATAGCCCTATTAGCATAATGGAGCTTTAATCCCAATGGTCAACTGGTGTGACTATATATACAAATAGTCTACATAATTCCAAGATTGTCTCTCTATCTGTGTCACTTTGAAACCTCAATGTCTGTTGAAACAGAGATGGAAACATCTACAAATGTGGTTGAGAGCTCTTTTTTGTTTATCATATCAGCAAGTTCCATCATCACTGGGATTCCCAGTCTGTTACTGTCCAGTTTTTGAGTTCTCAGCAGCTTTCTGCTTTACACGTTACAAATTACACCTATACAAGCGCATAGACTTTCACGTAGTAACATAATAGCACAGCACAGTTGTTTCCCTATTAAGATTTTTTCCCACGGTTCAGTCATATAATTCATTTAGCGTAATATTCAGGATTTTTCATATTTTAACTCCCTGGGTTAGGTTATCAGTCATCTCATATTTTAGAGAAGTAATTTAGCAGTAGATCAGAAGACACCCTTAATAGGTGCACATCCTGGGTGGTCCGTTGTGAGCCGAGTGTTTTCTACCATCAGAAAATGCATCAAATAACCAAATAATACAGTCTCTGGAGTGACTTATTCCTATTGGTATATATCTGAATTTTAAATGTAATTTTTAAAGAAGTTTGGGGGAAAAGGAATCTTTCCCATATGAAAAAAATAGCTCTCAGGAGAAGGCTATGGGAGAATAGTAAGGAAACTGTTAGTAACTCTTTCTTTGCTATTTTTTTAACTCCACCCCCATAATATAACAGGTTTTTGGAGGGGTGGATTAAGATAGCACTTAGCCTCCGTCCTCCAATTGTGGCCCTGCTCTCTCTCTCCTGCCATATATAGAGTAGCTCCAGCAGAACTAACTGCCTCCCAGTGCCCAGGATAGTGGAATCCCTGCCCCATGACACAGCAGTTAATGTAGTGGCCCAAGAAGCCAGAGGGTGCCAGTTCAAATCCTGTCAGGGGGCCCCCCCCGGGAGCAATCTTCCCACGTGACTCACCTTGCATGTTGCACCTGCTTTGCTAGTTGTGCCGATACCAACCTCCTACCAATACCAAGAGTCGCAGGGGTCTGGCCCTCTGTTCAGTGGTTAGGGCAATAAAGCAGGGAGCCAGGAATTGTCGGTTCATCCTCTGCAGGATTGCATTTGGCCACTATGCAACTAGACACTAGCTCAGTGAGCTAGTTTCTCTGACTGCCTGGACATCTGGTGTGCTCCCAGTCCCAGGTACAGCCTGGGAATGCAGAGAGTCTTCATTTTAAATTACCAGCAGAAGCCCAGGAAAGGCCATTGTTCCCCACTGCCCCATGGTGCCAAAAACTCATCTGCAGCACAGCACACTTGCCAGTGTGGCAACTTCACTCCTTGTGCACCTCCTGACATTCATTGCTGCCTGTCATGTTCTTCTGTACCAGATATGGACTGGCTACAGAGCTTGGTTATGCACACCAGATGTGTTCTTCATAAGAGCCTTTGATGCTGTCCTAGGTGCGAAGATGATTTAAATAAGGTATTTTATACACAGTGCCACCTCATGGCTGAACAGTATAATACAGATTAGCATTCCATTACATCCTCCCCCTTTAAATTGTACATTCCCACCCTTCACAATATTTACACTAGCCTACCATCTTTGAAGTTTAGTATATATCAGTCTGTTAAGTGTCTCTGAATCATACTGGTTTTCTAATTATATGACCCGAATATGTAACAATGTGGTCATCTGGCTGTCAATTAGTTGCGACGACTGACTGTGATCGGTTTGCAATTGCTAAGTCATCGTCTTCTTGCTCTGCATCTGCCATTGTAGAGTTTGCTCTATTGATTGTTCTTTCTGAGGAACAAACTGTAGATGTCAACAGTTTCTGTTGAGGTCTCCACAGTCAGTCTCGATCACACACGTGCTGGGCACTGAATTCTTTTTTCTTTATGACAGCTGGATAGTCCATCCCTTTTGTCCATCCAATTTGACATGAACAGTCATCTGGTTTTAGACCTGGCAGTTCTCTAACTGAATGATGTCTGTAAAAGTGTTCATAAGCTCTTTTAGCATTTTAATCTGATTTGGCTACTCTTTTCATGTCTGGCCACATTGGAGATCGATTCTTTTCCAAAGTTGATTCTGAATTGTCTTCATATGAGTTGTGCTGGACTATATCCAGTAGCTGCTCTTGGTGTTGATCTGTAACTCAGAAGAGCAAGGAATGCATGTTCCTGCTGTAGAATTTTCTTGGCAGTCTGTGCAGCTGTCTCAGCCTCTCCATTCACTTGTGGGTAATGTGGGCTGGTAGTAATATGATCAAAATCATATTTCATTTGGAATGACTTCAATTCTGCTGCAGGGAATTGTGGTCTGTTATCTGTCACTAGTTGTTCTGGAATACCAAAGTGAGCAACAGTTCCAAGTGTGTGAGAGGGAGTATTGGCAGTGACAAGGAAGGAAAATAAGGTGTGGATTGTTGATGTTGGGATAAAAGGTGTGTGTAACATGGGCATCTTTATCTGTTAGCTTCCCTTTGTAGCAGAATGGTGAGCCATGACAACCCTGCAAACATCCTTCCCTATGTTGTCATACCGGACTCCTTTCGTCAAGTTCTTGTCAAGGATCAACCCCTTCTGGTTGGGTCCTCAGTAGTCTCTGTCCCATTTAGGATAATGGGGAAGCAGACGTTCTGTGGCTCCAAGGGAAGCTAAACAGCCCTAGTTCTCCTCAGTTTAGGAGCTTCGTTTCCAAAATTAGGTAGAAGAACACAGTTCCAGCTACACCACTGAGTTCCAGCTCAGGGCTCTTGCTTTGAACAGCAAGAACCAGTCCTCCTCAGTCCCATGCTGTTCCCTGAGCTATTTCCTATCTCTGTAGTCTTCTCCAGATTCTTCCTCTGCATCTCCCCCTTTGGTGGGTTGGTTTGTCAAGCAGCTTCTCACTGGTCTGCTGGAGGAATCCTCTCTCTGCAGTCCCCCATCTCTTTTGCCTTGCAGCCCTTTTCTCCTCACAGCTGCTGTGGGGCTTCCAATGACCTGGGGAAGCAGGCAGTTGTTTTGTTCTCCCTCTGGCTGCTGAACTGACATGTAACAGGAAGAGAACAAAGGGATAAGATGGATCATTTTGGATACGTATGCAGCTTTCAAATTGTGGCATATTTCTGAGGACTGCTCACCATCAATCTAGCCCATTTGTCTCCCTTCCACTGTGCTTCCCCCCCCAACACACTTCTGCTTTCAGTTCTTGAAAAACTGAATTTGGAATCTTTCCATTTTCAGTTCACTAATTTTGGCTGCCAACCTACCACGCTCAGGGCTCTTTGGCAACCCAGGCTTTCAGGGTCTGCAGCTCCAGGTGAACTGCCTCAGAGTCAGAGCTCCTAGGTCTTCCAGGGTCCCACAGCAGCTGGCCTAATGCTATTCTACACACCAGTAATGCATGCTCACCTGGAATACTACATTCAGTTCTGGTCATCCTTTTTAGACAAAAAAAAAAAAACGGCTTCCTAGATGAGCAATGAAAACATTTAGAGAGGCATGGAAAGATTTTACCATGAAGAAAGAATGAAAGTGCTTGAACAAAAAGGTGAAACAATAAGAAAGGATTTAATAGAGGTATATAAAATAATGGATAGTGAAAAGAAGATAAATCAGGCACTCTTATTCATCCTCCCATAATACAAGACAATGGAATGGCCAATATATTTGAAAGGTAAGTAAATTAAAACTGTTAAAAAGAAATAGTTGTTTTCCCCAGTTTTTGTTTTTATATTTTTTTTACACAACACACATCAATAATTTATTTATAAATTAAAATAAATTGAGTATTAAGATATGGAGTCTGTTGCCATAAAACACCGCATCCATGAGTTAAGCAGGATTCAAAGAAGGATTAAATGTTTAATAGATTACATCCAAAAAAGGTATCATAAAAAAAAGTTAAGGTGGCAAAATCAAACACTCAAAAGTTATGAAATGCCAAAATTATGGTTGCTGATGCAAACTTAATTCTGGCCTCTGTGTGTTTGCATTATGCTAGTCTTTAGTTACATGTCACATGCTATTTTCCCACAAGACCCCTTCTTAATTCAGTGTACAGGATGGACGGTGCTCAGTGAATGGTGCTAAATGTTTCTTTTTATCCTTATCATTCAGTGTGTGTGTGGCTGCTGCCATGTTCATTACACACCATTCACACTTTGCAGTGAATAAAAAAAAAATTATTTTCTCATGGGCTTTTCTGTGTTGCTGTCATTGAAGTTTGGTTCTGACCAAACATTAATGAATGTATCTTCCCAACAACCCTGTAGGTGAAGTGGTATTATTGCCATGTTACACATGGGAAACTGAGAGACAGATTAAATCTAAAATAGTTACTCGCATCATCGGGTTGTTGGGTGCTCAATTTAAGAAATGTAGGGCATAATTTTATCAGAATACTTGTAATTTTATAGCACGTAATTTGTTCAGATCACAGCTCCAATTGACTTCAGTCGCAGTTGTGAGTGCTCAGCACTTTTGCAAATCAGACCCCAGGTGTTTCATGTTGGCCACCCAGAAAATGGGGAACACAAAATGGACACCTGTGGAAATTTTGGTTTAAGTGACTCACCCAGAATCACAAACAAACTCTGTCAGAGGCAGGTATAGAATTTAGTCCTGTAGAATAACATTCGGCTGCCTTAACCATGAGACCATCCTTTTTTTCTTTCAATTCCCTGCATCATTCATCACATGCCATCCAACTTCTGCAACAAATGGGTGCAGGGATCCTACAGGCAATGATCTTCTTCACTACACAGTCCTGATTCATTCCTTCATCATCTTGGTCCAGCCTACACACTGAATAGGATAAGGGTCCCATGGAAATAAAATATGTGGTCATGTAATTAAAGGCTATATCATAATGGGGCCAAATTAAGATTAAACAGGCCACTTTAATTCTGGCATTTCCTACCTTTGAGCACTTGATTTTTACAACATTAACATTCTTTTAGTGTAATTTTGACAGCTGTAATTTCTTAGGTTTTCTAAAATCTTAAAAAATTAAAACAATAAAAATGCCATCATGTAGAACCATATTGAGTCCCCAAATTTGTCATCAATAGAGCTGGTTGGTATTTTTTTCTGAAGTCTTTGAATTTTTGGCAAAATATTTTGGCTCTAATCAAAACATTTTGGCCAAAAACTTTAATTATTTCTATTAAAAATGGTGCTGCATGCTTCATGCAAGATGTTGTTTGGGAGTCCCATGCTCCTATGATGCATCCACTTCCCTCACCAAAAAGGGAGAAAGAAGTGTATCATGAAAGATGTAGTCCAACCAGGGAGCCCATCCTATAGAGAAGAATGAGAGCATAAGGAACCTGAACTACAGTCCAGATAAGGCACTGTCGTGTCATTTCTAATCGCAACTTACTTTGATCTGAAATATTTCAATTTTTGGCATTTTGATTACATATTGAAATTTTCTATGGAAAACCGACCCTTTTTTGCAAAAACCATTTAGTCAAAAACCCAATTTTCCTTCAAAATACAGTATTGAAGAAACGTTTTCAAACCAGCCTAGTTGTAAATAGGTTTAGGTTATTTAGGTCTACAGAACAGTCCTGTAGCACAAGCTTACTGAGTAGCCAGTAGCACTAGAAGGCTGCTATCTTAAATATGGACCAACCCCTAGAGAGAGATGGAGACATTTTTTCCAGTGGTTTTTATAGCTATTTGCTAGACAGAAGAGAAAAGCTGAAACTCCAGAACAATGGGTTCAATTCCAGGTTCTGGAAAGAAGAGTGCTCAAGTGGTTATAGAATCTTTTCTTCCTGTCACCTTCTGCTCTTATCTCCACACCCCAGTTCCTGCTCCCTTCCCTTGTTGCTTCAGCCCATGTTCTCCCACCTTTCCTTCTCCTCTTTTCTACTCCACAGCTCCTGCCCATTTACCCCCCACCACATACTATTATCCTCTCCCACCCCCAGTTCCTGCCCCTCTTACCCTCTCACTTTTGTCCTTCTCTTTCCCCTTTCTGGCTCTTGATTCTTAACCCATCCTTCTAGGATCCTATGCCATCTCTCTCTGGAGCTCCTGCCTTTGTCCCTGGTGCCATACATATATTTCCCCCTCTCTCCCTGTACTGGATCCAGGTAGCTTCCTCATTTCTTCCAGTGTGCCTGGGTCCAGCAGGCAGAGCATTAGGGGAACAGGACAGACTGTCTCCCTACCCCCCAGTTCCTGTGTCCAGCAGCAGCAACTGCTCAACCATTGAAGCCCTGGGCTGGACCAGGGTGATTCATTCTTTGAGGATGGCACATGCACAGTATGGTCTACATGGGGGAGCTGTGAGGGGCTGGATGCTTAGTACAGATGAAATTGTCAGCAAATTTAGCTGGCAAACTCTAACAAAGCTCTACTGAGCACGTGCAAACTGAGTTTTTTTTCCCTAAAGTTTGACTTGGCCATATTTGGATGAAAAATTTGGATAACATTCCTAGCCCTCTTACATAGAGCAAAAACATATATAAGGCATGTAGACCAATGTTTCAGAGCAAGGTATGAGCACTAATTTAGTACTGACCTTTGCTAGACATAGGAGAATGGATGAAGATGGACCTTTGGCCTGATCCAGAATAACAATTCCTAGTATGAAGTCTTAACTTATTTATTTATTTTTTTTATAGATGGAGAAAATAGGATCTTTTCTAACTGCACTGGATTAAAGCCTTATACAAGCTATATTGTGTACATAAATGCATATACAAAGATAAAAAATAATTCAACAATGCACTCAGACAATGCAACGTTAAAATTGCTCACAGAAGAAGGAAGTAAGTTTATGTTTTTACTTACTTGTACTGAAAATGCAAAGAACTAGTATGTGAGAAGAAAAATATAGTTAACTTTTGTTTCACTATTTCTAACTTGTTTCTTTATACCAAAGCTTCACAACCTGCGGTGCAGGACCCCCTGGGGGGGAGTGTGCCAAAGATTATAGGGGTCAATGCGGCTTAGTAATACTGAGGTCATTAGCCCCCTGAACTCTGCGCCGGCCACAGTAGCCTTGGGCTCCGTGCCAGCTGTAGTGGAGGAGCAGCCCCCTCTTCTTCCCCCTCCCCCCAAGCTCCACGCTGGCTGGTTGCAGTTCCCCTGATCTCCGTGCTGGCTGGAGCAGAGGAGCAGCCTCGAGCTCCTCACTGGCCAAAGCGAAGATGTAGCCCCCTTCAGCCCCACATCGGCTGGGTGCCCTGCCAGAGAGGAGCAGCCCCATGGCAGTGGGGCCTGGAGCAGCCTCGGCCATCCTGCCAGGGCCCACCTCCATTAACCGTAGTCCACGAGGGATGGGGATAGGCGGGACCACATGACGTATGCAATGGCAGCTGCACCAGGGAAGGCTTAGCTTCTTGCTCAGGTAAAAGTAATTTATTATTATTATTAACGTAATTTACTATTATTATCATCATCATATGTGTTTATAGGAGTTATATGGTTGGTGAGGGATGGATTGGGATGTGAGGGGGCCGCAGGTGCATGTGCATGTTTTACCTAGTGTTGATTAGTGGGGCTTTCACTCAAAAAGTTTGAGAACTATTGCTTTATACAACTTATATACAAATTAAAAAGAAGAGCTGCTAGAAGGCATCCTTGGTGTAACTCCCCTAGAAATAAGGAAAATGTTAGTACAGTCTCCATTGGCTTTTGTTCTTACCTTATCCATATTGCCCTGGTGTAGGACCTCCAAAATATACAAAACACTTAGATCGATACCCATCCTCCTTACTTTTGCCCAAAGTTTTTCTCTGTTAATAGAATCGAATGCCATCTTTAGATTTGTGAAGGCAGCGTACGAGCAGTACCCTTAATCACAATAAATTTATAAATCATATATGATAAAATAAAACAGTTATCATCTGTGGCTTTACCAGCCCTAGAGCTGGACTGCTCTTTGTGTTGTAAATTAGCCTTTAAAACCTTTAAATATTTCATGTTTAGATAGGAAAAATCTGGAATAATTTTTTCCTGCCACATCTAACAGGCTAATAGGTCTGCATGAAGCAGGATTCTTTCCATCCCCTTTTTAAAAAGTAGGATCTATGATACTGAACTTCCAGCCAGACGGAACCCATTCAGTATAATTAATGACAGTAAATAATTTAGCCAAGCCTGGGGATCACCAATCATGATTTTCTTGCAAAATGTAAGCAGGGAGGAAAATCTTCCCCTAGAGCTAGGTTGAGCTAAAATAAATGACTGGTCTTCTCTGTCTGTTACTGAAATCCAGAGTGGTATATCAAAGAGAGTATTCCTCATTGCATCAATTATGGCAGTGGTTCCCAAAGTTTTTGAGTGAAAGCCCCACTAGTTAACATTAGGTAAAACATGCCCCCCCCAATCCTCTGTCACGCACCCTCACAGGCGATAAACACATATAACCCCTATAAACACATATAACGATGATAATATTAATAACACTAAATTACATTATAATACAAATAATAATAAATTACTCTCACCTGAGTAAGAAGCTAAGCCTTCCGTGGTGCAGCTGCTACTGCATTCCCCATGTGGCCCCGCCTCTTCCCATCCCTCATGGACTGAGTGAAATGGAGCCAGGCTGTGACGGATTGACTGGGGCTGCTCCTCTCTGGCCGGGTGCCTGGCCGGTGCAGGGTTAGGGTGGGCTGCTCCTCTGCTCTGGCTGGAGTGGAGCTTGGGGCTGCTGCTCTCTTTGGGGGAAAGGAGGGGAGCCGCTTCTCTGCTCTTGCTGGTGTGGAGCTCAAGGTTGCTCCTCCACTCTGGCCAACACGGAGCTCGGGGAGGACAGTGCCTGGCTGGCCTGAAGCTCGAAGGGCTAAATGACCTCAATATTAGTGAAGCCTCATGGACCCCCTGGAATTTTTGGAGCCTGCCCAAGGGGGTCCTGCCCCCTTCAGGTTGGGAACTGTTGAACTGTGGTAGAATTTTAGATTTAAAAAAAAAATGGTTGAGAGAAATCACTAAAGACCTGGCAAAAATATGCTATCCAGTCTTCATCATTAATATGGGGTTCCTTAACTGGAGTATATATATTCCAAAGCCATCATCTTCCAAAACATGGAAGAATTTTTAGCTTTAGCTGCTACTTCAAAATGTTTCCACAAGGGTCTAAAATATATATTTTTTAATGATATAGTAATCCTTTATATCCTCTTTTGGCAGCTACTAGATATTGAAATGAATTAGGAAAGGGATTGCATCTTACTCTATTAGCTATACACTCTGAAGCAGACTTTTCCTTCACACAGTCTGCATCAAACCAAGCGTGCTTATCTTTTAAAGCGTTTCTGAGATAATTAAAACCAAAATCAATTTATTTAGAGAGAAATTGTTATAAAGATTTTACCAGCAACTTGTATGGTTCTCAAAGTTAAGATGAATTCTGTTACTTAATAATTATGTCTTGAATATCAGAGACCTCCAATCTTCTTGATAATTTATCATGAATGGCTGCAGTCCATTTTAGTCTTCTACAACCATGTTTTCCAAAGGGGTAACTAAGGCACCCTCACCCATTAGAATTATAATGTCCTCTATAAAGGGCACATAATTACAGAGAGAGAGATTGGTGCTCACTGTCTGAGCAAGAAAGTAAAAAAGAAATCCCTATGGAAGGGCCAATTAATTATAGGGATAATAACATAATCAATAATACAACCACCAGGCAATGAAATATAGGTAAAATGTCCTTCTCTATCCCCTACATATCTTCCTTGTATAGGTATTGGATTAGACTTCTCTAATAAAGCCTTTAATATTTGTCCAGAGCTAATCCTCAGCCATTTGTGATAAATCACATGAGTTGCTGGTAAAGTCTTTATAACTACTTGTAAAGGTCCACTGCAGGGTCCTAGAGTCCAGGCTTCAGCTCAAAGTCAGCCGTCTGCACAGTAATTAAACAACCCTTATTGTTTTGAGAGGGAAGTTCAAAAATCTCCTCAATGTTTTCCTCCTCTGATACTAAATTTGTTGGAGGACCTATTTGAGCATTAAAATCTCCACAATGACTCAGAATAAAATGGAAAGGATATTGGGGAAGAAAAACATTTAATACTACAATTTGGAGATCAGGAGAAAAATTTAAAAATAAAGCTTGAATCCCTGACCCTTTGGATGTGTCTACACTGCAGTTAAATGCCCTCTACTGGCCAATGTCAGCTGACTCAAGTTCACGGGCCTCGGGCTAAGGGGCTGTTTAATAATGTTGTAGAAATTTGGGCTTGAGCTGAAGCCTGGATTGTAGTACCCTGTGAGGTGGGAGGGTCCCAGACCTGGGGCTGCATTTTGCTACTTGGAGAAGAAGCATTTAGGCTGCGGTGGACGAGGATACATCTGGCAAGTTGGGGGGTACAAACAATCTCCAAGGCAAATGCCTCTACACTTCAGAAGTTCCCATGACTGGGAAAAGGGAGGATGGGAGCTCTCTGCCTTCAAATCAGAGCCACCCTGCTATTCCCTAAAGAGTGGGAGAGAGAGCGCCATCCCACCTTGTTCGCTAGTGATACTGCAGCGCCCTGCAGCAAAGAGAGAGTGAGCTCCTCTTGAAATCAAAGTTCTGTTTAAGCTTCACGAACTCCTACCAGGAAGGAGAGACGTCATGCTTACCAGGCTTCAGTCTGACACAGATGATACCACTACCCCCAGAGCTCCAAGGGAGGAAGTCTCCCCACCACAACTCTTACCTTCACAATCTTCACCTCCACCAGCAAACTCAGGCTCCAGGGATCACCGCATCCGTCACTTGCTCCAAATCTCCAGACCCTCCAAGACAACAGAGCAACACTGCTATACAAAGGAAATTGCTACTTCCTCCCGCAGGAGCACAGGCTCCCAGCAGCTCCTCTACCACTCCCTAGATAGAAAGGCTAAGTCCCCAGCCTCTGCTGTCCCTGTGCCCTGGGGTAGCTTGTCCTTCCCGGTGCTAAGCTCACTGGTGGTAGGCATGGCTCCCAGCCAGATCCCTCTGCTGCTCCATTGATTTCTTTCCAACAAATATCTAGGATGTGGGTGGTGGACCCGAGTCTGCCATGGCATTGGTGGAGGGCTGGCGGTGCCTCCTTGGCTGACTGTCCTCTTCTCTGTACCCAGCCTCTTGTGTCAAATTAAAATCTGCAGGAGGCTTTGTTCACACACATAGCACAAGCACTTGGCTACTGCTCTGGGGGTCAGTCAGAGCTGATTCCCTGTCCCAAGAGGGCAGCAGGACCCAGATCTAGGCACTTGGTCTTGGTCTCAGTCCGCTCCCCTGCTAGGTGCCGGATACTGAGCTCCAGACGACGGCGTGGTGTGTGCAGTCCTCCTGCTTACCTGTGCTGTCAGCTAGGCAGCTTCCCATTCTCCCATCCTCCCACAGAGCATTCACACCCCAGAATTTCATCCATAGGGAATGAAGATTTCTGCAATCTTTCATTAGCAAAAAATAAAACAAACAAAACCCCCACACCAAATCCCCTTTTTGAAAAAAATAAAAATTCATGTTAAAAAACACCAGAGTAGACTTCTTGCCATGTTTTTTCTACATCACTTTATCACAGAGTATTTACTGGGAGTTTAAGTATTTTTTATAAATGGGAGTTATCAAACTCACTTGCACATACATGAAGAATGGCTTTGTGAAGCTTTTGTCTGTAACAGTATCCCAAACGGAGAATTGCTTGAAGAGGAAGTGATGCATTACTGTGTCATTTATCCTTATATGAGGATCACAGGCAGAGCTCTCCTATCACACAGTCCCCTATCACAATCTGACTTCAGCTTATGGAAGTACCAGTTTGGCAAAGCTCTTAAGAACATGCTTATTATTGACTCTGCTGAATCAGGACTGGAGTTCTTCTAGGTGGGGTGAAATATAACAAATCTATCAGTGGTACAGAGAGGTAATGATTAGTGAAAAATATGTGTGAAACTCTAATGGTTAAAATGTTTGGTCCTAAAATATTAAAATATAACATGGTATCATTTTTTCTATAAATAGAACCAGACAAGGTGAAGAATATCAAGGCACATCTGACATTCAATAATGCTGCCAACATTAAGTGTGAGAACAGTTCTATAAATGGCATTTTAAAAAATTTTGTACTGGAATGGAATGGGAAGAAAGAAAACCAAACGCGTTGTGAGTTTAACCGAAAAGATCTCTCTTATCTGACAGAATATAAATTTAAGGTAAGATATATATTTAGAGAGAGAGAGAGTTAATTTTACCACAAAATTATTGGTATCTGCAGTTTTTTTGTTTTATTATTCATAGTTTTATTAAAATTCCTCTGCTGTGGTACATTCTTTTCTTAGTAGAATTAATATTTTATAGTTTTATATATTTTTAAATGTAATGATTAGTGATGATTAATCTGCATGGCTGCACTTCACTGGTTATTTTACATTTCAGACTGAGTAATATCTAACACATGTAATTTTATTATTATCAAAATTGTGGGAGGCTGAAAGGTACATGTCAGGGTCTGAACTTAGGCAGTGTTGATTGGTAAAGAAAGAGGTTCTGGGGCTCAAGCAGTAACAATGGCATCTGCACAACACAACCTTGCATGCCACTCACATGCAATATTATGTCTTGCACGCCACTGACAAAAGAGATGCTGAGTCTGCATTATAGCAGAAGTGAAAAGTAGTGCAAGGATGAAACATCAGCAAGCCCCCGCACAAATTAAACTCTAAACTTAGATTATGCAGGTAATCCTTAGCAAACACGTATTTGTAGATTCTTTACTAATTTTTCACTGTGGACTCTTGAGATACTCAAGGGCTATTCCTGATATTTGTTACACTCTGGGGTTGAATACGATGACTCGGGGATCAGATCCCATTCAAAACATCAGACCCCAGACCCTGAGATAGACTCTTCAGACTTCTCCCTGGAGCCTTCATCTTTCAGAGAAACATCCATCTTCCTGGTCTAACCATTCCCCCTTCTGAGCTCTCTCTCAGGTAAAGTTTTCTTTCTCCTGAATGCCTCCCTCTAGTTCCTTACCCCATATTCCTCCTTTTTACTATAGGCATGAATGGAGATCCCCTCTTGGTGTTTTGTCTTTGCAGCATTTATCACTCTCCTTATAAAACCTGTATACTATATCTGCCACTTCTCTGGAGCATTTCCAGGCTCTGATAGCTGCTCCTATATGCTCATTGATCTAAGAAGGTGTTTAGTAAGAGGCTTGGAGTTTGGCTTCTTTCAGGAATCATGCTATGCCCATTTTTCTTCATTTCTCTCCTGCCTTCTTGCCTTGCTAATGAAAGGTAGCTTTAGAGAGTGGATGCTAATCTCTTTGGTGTTTGGTCACTCATTTTATACTTTGAACTCACAGGCAGTCCTGGCACACATCTACCTCGAGTGCGCCGGGTTGCAGCCCCTCTTCTGGCTACTCCAGAACCTCCTGCTGAGGTTCTGGCTGCACTTCACCCCTCACCTGTTCATTTACGCACACCCCATCCATGGCCCGACAAAGTTGCGAGGCCTCCTTGTCAACCTCCTTCTGTCCCTGGTCAAACTGGACATCCACAAGACCAGGGAGAGGAGGTTGGCAGCAGGGGGTGCTCTGCGACTGTGAGGCCTCCTTCCATTCCCTTGTGAATTCACGCATCTGGGCAGAGTTCCTCTGCATGGCGCCCGCTGGCTCCCTCGATACCTTCTGGGAGCAGTGGGCACTGTCCGGGGTTCTCTGCTTGGTGTCCCCTTCTGGTTCTCTTCGTTTGATACTGTGACCCCCATGCTCCTTCCTGTTTTTTTCCTTAGTTGTCCCAAGAAATTAATTGTATCCCGGGCTCAGTGACTCCTCCCCTTAGGCTGGGGGAAGGGTCTTGAGCAGTGGGTGGGCTAGCGCCCATCCACTCCCTGGTTTACAAATAGAACTCACAGGCAGTCTCTAAAAAGAGTAAAAGAGGGTCTGAAATTTCCCTGAGGGTCAGAGCAGAGTGTAGGCCTCTTGTCAACTCCTCCTGCACTAATCTCCTTGGTTTAAACATGGATTCAGCTTCTGATGGTTTTTCCGAGGATGGCCCATGATTTAACCTGTTCAGATGAACCCTTACTGGGATCAGAAGGGTCTCCTAGGCAGCAACAATAGGATTCTGGCTCTGCGTCTACTCAAGAGTCATGGGAACTTAGGTTCCCGGCATGCTTGCAAAGATGTAAATACTCTTACTTGAAGATTGCAACATAACACCACTTTATTTCTTAAATTCAGAACGATAACTCACCAGAACCTGAAGAGAGAAAGAGACACACACACACAAATTGGCAGCTTCCTAAAATAGAGAGGCACAACTCAGCCTACCTTACATTAGTCGGTCTGTCTGCGGCTGATTCCTGCTTCCCTACAGAGCCCTGTAGCAAACAAGCAAGAACAGGGACACCCTCCTCCCACCACTCTTAAAACCATCTCATGCCCTTCCACTGCAGTCCTTGATACATGGTGGAACTGGTTGTGGCTTTGTCAATTCAGCCTCTGCCTGGGACATCCCTGACCCATTCAGAATAGGATAAAAGGAGCAGTTTCCTATTTATCTGGCTTAACTAGATTTTCATTAGACCCAGAACAGCGCCTTTTGGGCTTCTCTCTCCAGTAAATTTCACTACCTTGCTCTCACTGCCATTTGTATTGCCATTCATCAAATTTCCACTTACTATGTATATTCCCTGCCCAGAGAGGAGTTCTTTTCCTAGCTCCAAAACTCAGGATCTCTAGGTCTTTTAGAGATCTTCATTCTCTTAGTCTAGAGCAGGGGTGGGCAAAATACAGCCTGAGAGCCAGATCTGGCCCATCTAACTTTTCTGTCCAGGCCATCGGCCTGCCATGCAGGAATGCTGCGGTGGAGGATCAGGCAGTTTTCGGCCAATCGCTACCCGAATTTCATGTTTCTGGTCAAGTGGACAGAAGCAGGAAGTTCAGGTAGCCACCTACTGAGAAACTAAGCTGCCTGACACTCCAGTTACCTTGGCAACCTTGGGCAGTTTAGTTTCTTGGCCAGTCGCTAACCGACTGGCCGAAAGTGACCTGACACTCCAGTGTCATGTGGCCCACGAGACTTACCAGAATTTGTGGAGTGACCCTTCTGCAAAAATTATTGCCCACTTCTGGTCTAGAGAGTAAATATGGACTGTGAGGATGGAGATGTTCAGTTGTATGGTGCAGAGGTAGAAATACCAATCTCTTCAAGAAAGGTGTCTGCTGTGGAGGGAATGCCCTTATCAGATAAGTACATGTAGCAAGGTTTCTTAAAATCTCCTCCACTCTTTTCAGGTTTTGAGTTGGTGGGATGTGCTCTGATGCAACCTTAACTGTCACTAAACTAAATTTTTGTATGTGTTATCTCATATGCAATCTCTAGGATGCTGGCTTGTCACCCAGTGGCCTTCACTATTCCTCTAAAAGTCAATGTTAGCTCTAAGGACATCCTGAATACCAAAACAGACGGTGCTTTATATATGAATTTGAGGTGACTACAGTCAATAGGGATCCTAGCTATTTCAAGCTGACCTAGTTTTTCTCATTTACTAAAGAACCCTTAATGATCCTGAATAATACCATTATAATAACCAAAATAATAGTACCATGGCCCTTCATGACAGTTTAATACTCAAAGCAGGTGAAAAATATATTATCACTTGTTGTAGCCCACTGGGCTATCTAATTGCAGCCTTGGCTTTCTAGTTTAGAGCATTTCCACTTAGCACAGAGCCAGCTCAAGAGAATGCCTGTCTAGCAGATCTTAAGCTGAAGAATTATAGATGTAAGACTGGAAGGGACCTCGATAGATCATCTAGTCCAGTCCCTGTACTGAGGTAGGACTAAATATTATCTAGACCATCCCTGACAGGTTTTTGTCTAACTTGTTCTTAAAAACTTCAGTGATGGATAATCCACAACTTCCCTAGGCAATTTGTTCCAGTGCTTAACTGGAAGTTTTTCCTAATGTCCAACCTAAATCTCTCTTACTGCAATTTAAAGCTTTACTTCTTGTCCTGTCCTTAGTGGTTAAGGACAACAATTTATCACCCTCCTCTTTACAATAACCTTTTACATATCTAAAGACTGTTATATCTTCCTCAGTCTTCTGTTCTCAAGACTAAACAAACCCAGTGTTATCAGTCTTGTCTCATAAGCCAGGTTTTCTAGATCTTTAATCAATTTTGTTGCTGTCCTCTGGACTTTGTCCAAATCTTTCCTTAAGTGTGATTCCCAGAACTGGACACAGTCCTCCAGCTGAGGCCTTATCAGAGCTGAGTACAGCGGAAGAATTACTTCTTGTGTCTTGCTTATAACGCTCCTGCTAATACAAACAAGGCATATGAACACAGGAAGGTAGAGTGCTACTTCCTGCAACAATTTTGTGAGGAGCCATGGCGTGAAGGCAGATAGGGGATTGAACTCATGGTCAGCAGCCACCAGTGTCAGTTGAAATTGTTGGCTATGCCACAGACTTTGTGACTCCAGGCAAGTGACTAAATCTCACTGTGACTCGCTTTTTCTATTGGTTAGTTAGTTAGTCCCCAATTTTACCTCCAGCACTTAGGCCAGTGACTAATTCCTCCACTCCTGTCTGTTTCTGGCAAGTCTTTCAATGGTTCCCCAGCTGTGCCCCAGGTTTTTCAGCTCAGCTTCCACAGCTTTTCACCATGCTGTTTTCGGTGGCCTTGTTTTCACTTTCCTTCAGGTGTCCATCTTATTGCTATTCTGGTGATGGAATCAACTTTCATCCGAAACACATGGCCAATCCATTTCCATGCCTATTTCTACTTGTATCATAGGAAAAATGGTTACTTTGGGCCTCATCCTGTAAGGTGCTGAACACTCTCAACTCTCTTTGACGTCAATAGTTGCTGAGGAGGCGAAGCACCTTATAGGACTGGCTGCCTAATTCCTAGGGATGAATGAATAATGTTTATAAAGTGCTTTGAGATACTCTGTTGGGATATGCTATAGTTTTAATTAAAACCAATTATATTTTGTAAACCTAAAGGCTGCATTTAAAAATATTATGTTGGATAAAAATGCCTTAAAATCAGAAAATGCATACACAAAAGGAAATGTAAAAAGATACAGTATTTGGAAATGAGATGCACATATTGCTTTTTAACTTGGTACATAAATGTGAGAGAAGTTCTGCATATGCAGAAAATTTGGCAGAGTGAATCCAGTATGGAAGCTGTACTCTTGGAATTTTCTTTAATAGCACATAAAGGGTTTCTAAATTGCTTTTAACATTGTGTACTTTATACATACAAAACTGCATGAAAACATTAGATTATTTATTAGATTAAGATCCCTTTTATAAAATACACTTGTCATATTTACCGAAGAACCAAATAAAT
The DNA here is from genome assembly GCA_007922155.1 of Mesoclemmys tuberculata. Classification (NCBI taxonomy): domain Eukaryota; kingdom Metazoa; phylum Chordata; order Testudines; family Chelidae; genus Mesoclemmys; species Mesoclemmys tuberculata. The sequence goes on from ML675646.1 coordinate 19,422,681, forward strand.
CATAATGTTTTATTATATATTGCACATCTACTTTTATATTAAATATATTCATGCAAGATGTGCCCTCATTATGACTGGTTGTTTCTAACTGATTTTTTCCAGAGATTTTTTAATCTAAAGGCTGTTGAGGTGTCAGCAAAAAAGTTTTTTTAAAATAGTTTGTATTGCAATGCACTGCTTCAGTTTAGTGGCAGCCACGTTTAAGAGCTGAAGAAGATTGGGGGGGGACCAATCCTCAGCTAGTGTGAATCTGCATAGCTCCCTGGAAATCAATATTTTAATTTTTTGGAAGTACTTTTGCTTAGTACAAATTAACTGGAAGAATATCTTCATTTATTGCAATTCAGATTCACGTGGAGAATAGCAAATATCCTGGGGATCCCGTAGAAGCCTCGATAACAACAAAATGTAAGTAAATATTTTCAATGGACTAGCTGACGTTTTTATTTACAGACTTGTTTAAGTAGCATTGAGATGGCAGACAATGTTAGTGTGCCTTTTAAACTCTGGTGTTGTCATAATTTCTTTGTTTAGATTGCTAGTCCTTAGTCACATAAAAAGTTGCATTGACTAATCATGTGAATAAGTATTTGCAAACTACTTAATCTAATTTATTACTGAATGCGTGCAAGACTTGGCTTATTTTTAAAACACCATGGTGAAAAACACCAGTACACTAGAACCAGTTCCCTAACCACTTCCTTTTGAGTTTAATGAGTCAATGGCCCTCAGCGCAATACAAGAGATAATCAACACACGACAGGATCAGATACTATTTGTTGATACTGGGCGCTTGGTGATTAGTGTGGATATTAGTGAGACACAGTACGCTTGATTTGCAGATTAATAACGTTTAATGTGCAAGGTTATTTATAAATATACTAGTTAAATATAAAGCCTTTATACTTATTAAATATAAAGCCATTATACTTTTTAAACTTGGAGAGTTAAGCAGTTGCTTAGAAGGCTGTATACAAGTACCACTTTTTTTAGGGCACTGGCCAGGGAGTTAGTGGATATTTTTGGTTTGACCGGCAACATTTTTTGCAGAATTAGGCATTGATGGAGCACACTTTTTTGTTTCAGTGGTGATTTTTAATATTTTTATATATAGTTTTTATTTAATTATTTTATTAATTATTATATATTTTATTATTTATATTTTATTTTTATGATGATAATTGGAGTTGTTAAAACAACATTTGGTGATAGGAGGGGTGGTGAGAAAATATGTCCCTGAGCAGTGGAAAAGTGTGCTGTGAGACATTTAAGGATAACGTGTTTGGATTTTTGCCATTGTTTATGTGCAGCTGCAAGCATACATGTTGTGTATTTGTTTATGTGCCGTGGGTATGCAGAAACTCAGGTATCTGCAAGTTTACTCAGTATTTTTATTTGTCTTAACCAACCGGAAGATGTGATGCTGCAGAGGCATGGTCAAGCAAGCAACTTAAGCTATGCTAAGCCCCAAAACCATAGTAGTCAGGAAACTCAAATTGCACTGGGTCTCCAGTGGTTGTTATACTTCAATAGGCGACATTTTTTTTTTTTAATGACGACTTTTTGACACACACTTTTGATTATGGCTTAAAGCACTTTAACGGGGTTGAGCGATTAGGGTGATTTTTGCTGGCAGGGTATATTGAAGTGTTGCATTATTTGTATGTGGGGACATTTTAGTTTTTTGAGTTGCTTACTACGGTAACAGAGTCCCACTGCAGCTATTATAGAGACAACTTGTAATACATATATGAACACAATGGGATGCAGCGCTAGATTTAAGATTTTAGTGGTAGTGGGGGACTATTTTAGTAAGGTTTTTTATTAACTGTGTTTTGTGGCAGTTTTTGTAGCATTTCAGATTTTAATTATTTTAGTTGTATTATGTTTGATTAAATTTATTGTTTGTAATTGTTTTTGAATGTGTATAAGCAGGGCTATTACATTTGGGTGTGTTAGTATGTATGGTATTAAATTAGTGTTGATTTTTAAGATTATGGGTTGGATGCATTTTATAATATTAATATTTGTTGTAAATAATTTAAATATATTTAAATATTTTATACATTATATAATTGTAATATAGTAATATTTTATAATAATATGTACTCTGGCTAGGATTAATACTTTTTAAAATAAATCTTAATTATAATTTGGGTATATTCTGTGTGTATATAAATACAATTTTGTTGAATATATATGTAATGATAGAATCAATATTTTTGGGTAATAAGGTATATTGATAATTTTTATATATTTAATTTTTATTGGCGTTTGTAAATTGTATTAGTGGCTTTTTATAAATATATTTTAATATGGCTTTAAGTGTGTAATTCTGTAAATTAATTAATGGAATTTTAAAAAGCTTTTATGTTAGGTGCTTGGTATGTTATAATATTTTTGGTTTTGTATTGAGGTTTAGGGGGATTATTTTGTGTAGTTTTATTATGTGACTATTAGACAATATTATATATTTTGTAATTATTTCAGTTTGGGTATTTACTGTAACATTTAATATTTTTTTATTAATGGCCTAAAGGGTTTTTTTTTTGGGTGGTGGTATTATTTTAAATTATTTGTTTTATTTTATTAGATAGAATTGTATTAAGTTTTTGTTGAATAATATTTTGGCTTATGTTTTAGTTTAAAGCTGTGCTTGTATGCAACTTAGAGTTTTGGAGGTAGCGTTTATTGAGATTTTTGTGTGGTTTAATAGGCTTAGGCGTGTTTTTTATTATTTATTTTTTAGGATATTAATATATTTTAAGTATCTTTTTTATATTTTAAGGTTAAATGTGTGTATATATGGGATTTGATAGGGCTTTAAGGCTTTTGTTTAGGATGCTTAATTTATTTGTTAATTCTTTTATTAATTGTATTTACTATTTTAGTTGATATTTTTATATTTATTTTTTTTAATGATTTGTTTGGGGTGTGTATGTTTTTTTTAGTATTGTGTATTATTTAGGTGTTTATTAAGTGCAGCTATTTTTATACTATGGGCATTATAAACAGAGCGCAATTGGGATGTAGGTGAGATATGTTTATATTTTGTATGTTTATACCTATTTTTATAAGGTGTATTTGGGGGGGATTTAGTACTTGGTTTTTATAGGTTTCTCTTAATATCAATTTTTAATATTCTATTTTTTGGGTTTAGGAGTATAATATATAATTACATTTTGGTAGGTGTTTATGTATATTATTATATTGGTAGAGGGATTTATTAAAATTTATTATGGATAGTATACTTTTAGTTAAAATATTTAGTTCACTTTTAATTATTAGGGCATATGGGGCATGGTTGGAAGTCCGAATGGACTTTTATATTTTTATTTATTAAAGCAATGGTTTATTTAGGTAATTTAGGGCTGGACGCATGGTTTACATTTTTTTTCTTTTTGGTTGGATATTATATATTTAAGAAGGGTGTGGGCCGTTTGCAAAATAATTGGGGCAGAACTAGTAAGGTATTGCCAGTGCCTTAAGGCCTATACTAATGCTAAAAAAATTTTTTGTAAGGGGTAACATTTTGGGGTTTTTTAGTATTTGGGAGGCAAATGCTACTGGCTTTTCACTAGAGCATAGTTTCTCAACCTGTGGTACGCATACCCCTGGGGATACGCAAGACACAGGCAGGGGGTACCCAGGGAACAACAGAGTGAAGGGGAGGCAGGCGGTAGCTGCTGACTTCTGGGGAAGCGGGCTGCAGCAGCCAGCTTCCCACCCGGTCCCAGCTCCCAGCTGGGGGGTATGTGGCAGCCCATGGCTTCTGGGGAAGCCAGGCAGCAGCAGCTTGCTTCCTGCCCAGTCACAGCTCCTAGCTGGGAGGCGGCGGCAGCCGCTACAGTCCCGGGAAGCTGGGGTGCAGCCACCCGTTTCTTGCCTGGTCCCAGCTGGGAGGCAGGTGGCAGCTGCCGGCTTTTGGGAAGGCACGTGGCAGCCGCCCACTTCCCGCCCGGTCGCAGCTGGGAAGTGAGCGGCAGCCGCCGGGTCTTGGGCTCTGGTGGTAGCATCCTGCATCTTGTCAGCTGGGCTCGCAGCTGTGTGGCAGCCACCCATGCCCTAGCTCCGAGCCAAGGGACAGCCTCCTGCACTCCGGATTGAAGATGGGCAGCAGCCACCCTCCCACATCCCTGGGTCCCAGCTGGCACAGAAGCCTCCTCTGTCCCAGCTCAGACTGGGTGGCAGTCGCCCATCTCCCAGGCTGGCAGCCAGGCAGCAGCTGCCTGCAACTTACCCAGGTGGCAGCCCTCCTCCCCAGCTCAAAGCCCAGTGCCCAGAAAACTTGTCAATTTGTCTAGCTGAGCAGTGAAATTGACAACTATGACAACCCCAGATTTCACCGGTTACCCTCTTTTGCTGTCTCTCCCTCACTCCCTCATCCTCCTTCCCTGTCTGCCTCTGACCTCTTCCTCCTCTCAAATCTATGGCAAAAAATTTGGCGCAGCGCTTTATATTCCCCAGCATTGCCATGCCGCTCAAAGCCTCCTAGCTTTGGCCAACATCACCTCTAGCTCAGGTATATACTTGAGTTGTGCACCCCTGGTATAAAGGTAGTAACCCTACCCACACTAGATCTGACATCTGTCATATCACGGCCTTATATACTCAGCCCTTCTTCCAACATATGGCTCACAGTAGTCTGTAAATATAAAATCCCATGGAAAATTGAGTGTTGGGGTACTTATTAAAATATTCAGAAGCTGGGGGTATTTGCTACTTAAATACTAGAGGGCCTTTTTTGGCTTAAAATAACTTTTATTTGGGGCGGAGGAGAAAGAGCTAACTGCAACACAAATAGTTCAGTGTTATTTGCTTGCTTTAGTTTTAATAGGCCTGATTTTGTTTTGGTCCCTCTTTTTAGGGTACTTTTATTTTAGAAATTAGTACAGTGGCTGTGCCTTTAAGGTAATTATTTTTTTTACATGGTTGCAAGCTATTTTGTGAGTCCTAAAAAGGATCGCAGTGCAGAGACATTAGTGGGTGATGGCAGTTTACAAATTAGCTTTACTTTTTGTTGCTTAGGGGTGGGTTATTTGTTTGTTTTTCACTCTGAATTTAGGTATTGAACTTTTTGCTGACACAATTGGGCTTTTTTTTAAATTAATTTGGAAACTTGTTTAATTAGGGAGATTACTTTATTGAGCAAAAGCAGCTTGGCTTTTTGGATTACAGTTTAAATGAGAATGTTATTTACATAAGAAATAACATTCATTGGTGCTATGAACTTATTTTATAATTTAATAACATGGGCATGGCAAATTATGGGTGTGCAATGAAGCCCTTGTGGAACACGAGTGAATGGGAGCTGAGGGTTTTTGTAGGTAAAAGCAAATTTATGCTAACATTTAGAGTGCAGTGGAATAGCAAAAAAATGCATTTGATAAATTTAATACTAAAAACTATTTAGTTTTTATAATTATTGCAGCTATTATTTTTGGTAATTTGGCTACTACAGGGGTGGTTATTGGTGTAGATTTATTTAAAGCTTTGTAATTTACTGTAAACTGCCATTTTTTATTGTTTGCTTTACAGACTGACCATATGGGGGAATTATTTATGCTATTAATTTTTACTAATATCTTTTGTTGTAAGAAATTAGCAATCATAGGTAGCAATTTTTTAAAAGCTTTTTTGGGGTGTGTGTACTGCTTTTGGGGTTATGGATTAAGTTTTACAATAAGAACACAGGCATTTACTTGGCCACAATTCAGTTTATTTTTGGCTTATGCGTGTCGGTGTGCTTGTACTATGTTAGCAACATTTATGGGATACTGTTTTGATGCAACGAGACTGGCTTTGGCGCTTTAAGAGTTGCTACTTCATGCGCAGCTGCAACAACTTTAGGAATTTTTTATTTAATTTATAATATTTAATTAGCTAAATTAACAACAGCCTGCATTTTAGGCATACAATTTATACCCAAAATAACAGCTTTTTTAGCACATGCTAAAAACTTTTGAATATTTTAAATTCTTTGCTGGTGATTTTTTTTTAACATGACAGCTGCAGGTACTAAGCAGTCATTAATTAATTAATGATATAGTGGCACCAGCATTTACAAGCATATGCTGTTTGAACGCCCCCTCTTCAAAATGTTCTTAGATAGTGGGCCATTTTTATTTATTAAATATTAAAGGTGCCATATATATTAGGGGATTCGGAAACGCCTGGCCACCTATGCCTTTCAGTGCTTTTTTTTAGGAGATGGGGTTGGCCATTGACCCTTATCAGCACATTTTTTTATTTGGAGTGTGGTTTATTTTTTGGGGGGGCAGGGGTTTGATAAATTAGGTCAGATAGATGCTTATTAGATTTGCTATTAATTAGGGCTTTAGGGGCATATTGAAAAGCTTGATTTTCAGTACTTAGTACAGGGGATTGATTTTTTTTACATCCATTCATTTTGTTAAGTTTTTGGGGGACTGAATTACTTTTTTCTTTTTTTAATTTTGAAAGGTGATTTGGGCAGTTACTTTTTTTGTTTGTGCAGCAGCTTTTTGTGTGCTTATTAGGGAAGGCTTGGCTTACTAGTAAATGAACTTCCCAAACCCTTTGTAACAGTGCCTTTTACGTTATAGTTGGTAAATTTAGAGTACTTAAAGCAACTTGTACTTCTGGACATAGCCCTTTTATGAAACGAGTTGGAAATTTTGTGTTTATAAGGACTTGACTTTTTTTTTATGCTGTATAGCTTGCCATAGAATTTTTGTTTATGCCATAAATAGGCATTAGGGCGTTCCCCTAGGGCTTGCTGCTTTAAATGAAAGCGCACTTTAATATGCTTATTAGCGTTTACTAATTTTAAAACAATTCTTATAAGAGTACTTTTTTGTGCTTTTTTATTTTGGTATATTTATTGGACATTTTAAAACAGCGTTTAATGGGAGACTTTTTTTAAGAGCAAGGCATAATTATTATAATTTAACTGAGGCACTGTGATAAACTGTGCAAACTAGACAACCAATTGGTAGGGATAATATTCCCTAAGACTTTTTTTAATGCCTGTATTTGCTTAGGTTTCAGTATTTTATTTACTTTGGTGGTAGTATGAGAGGTGGTTTTTGTTTTTAATAGTTTTTGTTTTTATAATTACAGGAGCCGTGGGAGCACTAGCTTATGGTGTATTCTTTTCCCCCAGCTGTTTTACTATTTGTTTGAGAGGAGTCTAGGGAGAAGGATGTATTACACTCTGATCTGACTTGTTTTTATTTTACACACCCTTTGCATATCACAGCTTGCGCGTCTTTACATTTTTCTTTTTAGATATTAATTGGTTTTTTTACTATTTAATTTACTGTTTTGTTTTGGATGGGCTTTGTTTATATGATTTTTTTTTTTTTTTTACTGAAACTTTAAGTGTGCATATGCCATTTTACTCTTAGAAGCTTTTTTAGACAATGGGATTTTTTTTAGGTCATTTACAAAAGTTTCATATTTGAGACTGGTTTCAGTGAGAGCAGGGTGGGAGTGGTTACTCTCTGACCACCTGATTCAAAATTTTTGTAGAGGGTATCATAATGTCCTCCTTCTGAAGCCAGATACAGCTTCATGGAAAACTATACCAGGCATGTTGTTACTCTGCTGATAAGCAGTGAGAGAAACCCTTGTACTATACACTTCAAAGACTGTCCCACTCACAGCTGATAGAGCCCACCCAGGGATGCCAATTGTTGATAATGGATGCTTAGTGATTAATGTGGGTCCTAGTGAGACACGGTACACGCAATTTGCAGATCAATAAGGTTTAATGTACAAGGTTTTTTATAAATATACTAATTAAATATAAATCCTAAAATTAACTACAATATATTATACTTATTATACTTGTAGAGCTAAGCAGTTATTTAGAAGGCTGTATACAAGAATGGTGTTTTTAGGGGTCCTGCCAGGGAGTTAGATTTTTTTATTTGACCGGCAGCACTTTTTGTGGAATTAGGCAATGATGGAGCACACTTCTTTGTTTAAATGGTGATTTTGTATATATTTTTATATAGTTTCTATTTAAGAATTTTTATTTAAATTTAATTATTATATATTTTATTATTTATTTTTAATTTTTATTATGCTAATTGGAATAGTTAAAACAACATTTGGTGATAGGAGGGGTGGTGGGAAAATATGCCCTTGGAGAGTGGAAAAGTGTACTTCCAGACATTTAAGGATAACTTGTTGGTTTTTTTACAGTTATTTATGTGCAGCTGCCAACATACATGTTATGTATTTTGTTTTATTATGCGCCATGGCATGCAGAAACTCGGGTATCTGCAAGGTTACTCAGTATTTTTATTTGTCTTTGCAGCATGACATTTTTAGGTTGGCAAAGGCCAAAATGGCCAAGCAAGTATGGTAGCTATGGTATGGTAAGCTATGGTAGGCCTCAAAGCCATAACCAGTCAACTGAAATTGCACTGGGCCTCCGACACTATGGTCTTACAGCACAATGCAAATTATTTTTATATGTACTTTGTTAATTTTTCACAGAGGAAATCAATTCAGTTAATAATGAAAAGTAATGTATTGGCTTATATAGTGTGGGATCACTTTGCCCACCTATGTGATGAAATGCAGAAGCTATTCTTTACCACCAGCATTACACTACCATTTTATTTAGAGATAGGTGCAAGGGAAGAAATTCAGCACTGGATCCAAAATTCCACAAAATTCAGATGTGTTTGAATTTGGGGGCTTTGTCTTAGGGTCACGAAGACCCGCTCAATAGATCCCAGAAGTGGTCTCCGGTTGATGGGATTAAACCACCTCCCTGAAAGGAATAAGGCTGCGTAGACCGGAGGACATTTCTGGTCGACGCAGTGCATTGAAGGCACTGCAGTACGGCATAGTTGATGGGAGATATGCAAGCCACTTTTCATAGCTTGCGTATCACCCATTGACGGCAGTGTGGACCAGGCCTCAGATCCATCATCATTTTTATTAAGTAAGTAACTGAAGAATATCTTATACAAATGAAATTATGGTGGGAATTTCAGTAGGTAGAATGCAATTACTCAAGTTGGAATTTGGCTAAGACACTATGGTCTTGTCTACTGAAACATTTGTAATTGAATTTGTAATTATATTACACTGTTTAGAGCACTAATTGTTCAGTGTGTTCACACTAGCCATGCTGAATCATGTTAAGAATTTTTACAGGGTTTTTCCTATGTCTTGAATAGCACTGCCCTAAACCATTTCACTTGAAATGTCCTAGGAGTATCTATCCCAAAGTTCTGGTACACTTTCAAGAAAGAATGTGTTGTGAGAGATTTGAGAAGGTCACTAGTGCATTTTGAGACAGGAGCAGATGCACTAGTTGAATCATTTAATCTAGTCTGCATTGAAACTGGCAATAATAAGGTTCATGCTGAAAAGGTTCAGACTGCAGCAAAGTCTACACTAAATGGTTTTTAGCACACTTATTAACTGTTTGGTGCATATGATGTGTTACAATTGTTGTTTAAGGGTACTTAGCATAGTAAATTTGTCTAGCATCACCTACTTTTATGATTGATATTTTTATTTTTACAAAAAACGTCAAAAGAAATGTTATGACAAAGGACCTAACCACTTGTGGTTCTAAGTCCAGTGAAAAAAATGGCACTTCCAACAGCATCTCTCTCTTGGGGCATCATGCTGAAGGGGTGCTGATTTAATGCTGGCTCAGAAGGAAGATTGCCAACAATGGAATCACAACAATGCTTTGTGCACTGCTTCCTTCTTGGCAGTCACCCCTAAAATTACTGTTCAAACAAATCCTTGCTTATTTATGAAAGTTGACTCAGAGTCCACGGTGATGTACGTTAAAGGTTTTTATTGCATCTCTGCTCTGAAAAGTTACCCTGTAAAAATGGCAGCATAAGGTCCCAAGTTTGTCATCTCTCAAAGCCTTCCCTATCAGCTGTCTTCAGTTTACAAGTACAAAGACATTTTTATAACTTCAAGCCCTGAAAATGGAGTCAGAGTTCTGAGTGCCACGCTGAGATTTTTCTCCTTTTTCTATAACATCATGAAAGGTTATGCAAGCCAAATCAACTCTGTGCAATGCCATTGTCTTCAAATTATGCCATCAGTGACAACCAGGCTACCCAGTTCCTCAAAGTATGTGGCTGCACAAGTGTAATTAACAGGCCCTCATTAAACAATTCTGTTGATGGGGCACAAGAAATGATAGAATCCAGCTCACTTTCTTAACTTAACTGACTCTGCAGTGCTGTCAGAAGTAAAAGGCAGTCAAAACGGAATTTTGTCACCAAAGTCAATAGACATGATTCAGAATACACACAGGGAACAGCTTTGAGGAATAAGAAAGTCCTGATTTTAATCAAACCACTTTTCAGAGTAGAACTGCATTTTAAGATGAAATGTGCAGAGGAGAAGAAACTTGGTAGCTTGAGAGATTTTGTGCTTAGGTTCTGTGGTGACAGAGATACAAGAAATGCCATAGGTAGACAAATCTCCAGACAGCTAGAGGCATCAGAACTAAAAGAGTGACTCCCAGCTCTGGAGAGTTATTGTGAAAGTCGAGGGGGAAACAGAAAGGAAGACAAGATTTTAGGAGTCTAGTGAATGCCAATTATGAAATCAGAGGGGTAAAGTGGAGCACGTCTAATATTTGTTACTACGACTAGGAAGCCAATAAAGTTGAAGGATAATGAGAGCGATCTGTCCAAACCATAATGGGAAAACTCAAAAGAGCAGTGAGAATCAGATATACTATACAAACAAGGAATATGTAAGAGCAAAAATAAATTTTAGTGGGAAAAATCAATCCAAGTTTCTGACTTTGGGAACAAATTTAAAGAGAATGATAGCTGAATCAGAGACATGGGATAAAAAAATGTTTAACTGGAAGAGAGACTCAGTCTTTGAAGCAGTCAGTAGCAGAACACATTGGCAACAGCTGACAGAAAACGACAGGCAGGTGTATAGGAATAAGAGGATCGGCAAGTCAGTCGATAGAAATTCAAAGTTGGATGCTATCCAGATAAAATGATGTCCAAGACTTACATCCCAATGAAGAAAAGCAACGGGACATCCCAAGGAAGAGCAGCAATAGGTAATTACACAGTGGAGGAGGTAGAAGATTAAATGGTTTTTAGAAATAAAAAGTGCGTATTTAAAGACAGTAGGACTCGTACCAGGACAGGAGAGTGGAGGAGCAGTTGAAAGGAAACCATTATCGGAGGAAAAGGGTAGAGAGCCAGATTATTGGCTCTGTTAAGGCTTCTTTGTGCTGTTCTGGGAGTGCAAAGCATCGAGTCATCACAGGTAATATTCCAAGGAAAGGGAGCATGGCCTGACATACGTATATGTGCTAGAGCTGGTCAATTAAAAAAAATGGTCACAAATTTTTCTCAATGTAAAACAGCTGTTGGACAAAAATAAAATTTTTAATGGAAATTTTTCATTTTGATCAACATGTGTTTTTCAAAATTTCAAAACAAAATGAAAAATTTAATTTCATTTTGAAAAGAAGTATTTTGTTTTACAGGTTTTTTCCCTTTCCTTTCCCATTCTTCCTCCCCACTTTCCAGCAGAATTTTTTATTTGAAATTTTTTCATAAAACAAAACGAAGCAAAAAATTTAAATTATTTCTCATACAAATATATTTTAAATTCCAGCCAGCCCTTCTAAATTTATGTGAAAAGGCACAAATATAAAACGAATAAAACTGCTCTGCTTATTCTAATTGTTTGTTCAAAAATAACTTAATGTACTCTCTCTCTTATGATTTTTGTTGGTAGACAATTCTCAAGCCCTGATTATGTTCTTGGCATTCTTGATTATTGTGACATCGATTGCCTTACTTGTTGTCCTGTATAAAATCTATGATCTCCACCGAGAGAAATTAAGGTGAGTTTCACTCTCTTCTACCAGATTCTTTTTTTAAATAGGAAAAAATCATTTTGAAGATTTAAAAAAATATAATGATGTTTTAAATATATAGGTAAGCTATTTAATTTGATATTTAAAAAAGAAATGCGTCTGCTTTAAAACAACCCAAGAAAAACTAAATCATGGATATTTTTAGGTGGCTTGCATGGTAGCAGGCACAATATAAGAATCTAATATAAAAGGACAGAATATCTATGATTGAATCTTATTCAGCTTACCAAAGAGCTGGTCAGATAATTCACAAATAAATGTGCACAAAGGCAAATCCACTTCTCCTGCTGGTACAGCTGGTATGAACAGTTTCATTCTCTCCCAGAGGCAGGAAGACAACTCATCAAGCCAGCACATTAAATGTGTTGAATAAAAATGAGGAACTCTGGATTCTTCAAATACGAGTTACTGGACTCACTATAGAAGTAACTGGATTTAATTCTTCTGTTATACAGGAGGTCAGATGAGATGATCTAATGATCCCTTCTGGTCTTTAAATCTATGATTCTATAAAGGTTTTCTAAAAGCAGAATTCTTGCCAAAGCATGAGAAGTAAATATCCAGCATTTATATTTTGTTTTTATATGTACATTAGCTTGTATCTAGTTTTCTTTAGTGTGCACAGTGATCAAGGTGCTATACAGACTTCTTCCAGGTCAATGCTAAAACAAAAGACTTCAGAAGGAAATTAAGGGACCTGGGGTCTCATGCAGAAGTTTGACCTCAGACACTTAGTGGAAAATCAGAAGGCACGGGACAAAGCTGCAGTTATGAAATGGCACTAGTGTTCTAAAACTGAGGTCTCAGTCCTCAGCTGTGCCAAGCTCATGCTCAGCTTGACTAAAGATGGGTAGGCAAATGTAGTTATAATTTGCTCTTCCACCTTCTCTGATCCTGGGACCACTTTGGGACTCCCATATGACATAGGAATCCCTGGCTGCCTCTGTCAGGCAACAAAGTGCCATAAAGGAAATTTAACCTGGCTTGAAGATCTCTCGGCCCTCCTCCCCACTCAATGTAATTAACTGTATCCTTGAATTCATTGTCATACATACGTTGCATTAGTTAAACAAACACTTCTGCTTTTTACAGCAATTCAGGTGAAGATGTGGTGCTTGTTAGGAGGGGTAAGTACATTTTCACTATAAGATATGTTAGCAAATGGAAATAAGATATTAGCCAAATGTCTAATTCCAACTCAGAGCCATCTATACTCTAGATGGTGAAAGTCTAAGTAATTTACATACAGTAGCAATTAAATATTAACACAATCAAACCTTGCCCAGGCCAAAGGTAGAAGTCAGTGAATATTCTATACAAGTTATTTAAGTGAATGACTTTAACTTTATTAAATGTTTGATAAACTTGAAAAAACCTCAGATTTATTATCTTGACAGTAAAACTATTTCAGAATCTCAATCAATGGCCATAGGCTGAATGCAGACAGGGGCTTCAGAATATCACATAAAATTGATCTCTGAAGTGAACTCATCCCAAACAGACCTTTGCATGAGTCAAGAACTGAATATAAACAAGAGGTGCATCAAATCAGTGCTTAATTATATAGGTGTCCTTTACAATTTATAAGAAGACACCTTATGCCTAGTATCTTGCTCACCCTCAGCCTACTGTCAATTCCTCATGCCCCTGAAAAATGGGAAAGGAAGAGCCAGTCATTGGTTTGACAGACAGTACCAACTAATCCCAAATTAATTCACTGGGAACAAATAGTTTTTATATCAGGGGAAAAGAGTTTAAAAATAGATATGTCAGGAGATTGCTCCATTTGGTATGGGAAGCTGTTCTTATTAGATGGTGAAAAGTAATTTGACAGTGTTGACTGGAATTATCTAATAAATTTGGGGAAATGTCTCATATGAACTAATGGTTTCAATTCAATCTTGTAATTTACAAAGGGTAATTTGACAAGGTTGCCCATTTTTGCACCCTCCTGGCTCTTCCTGTTTCCTTCAGATATAGCACCATCAGTAATTTCTCTGAGGAATCAATAACAGGAAGAATTGCACCACAGCTCCTGTTGTACACATTCTGTTGTTTTCTGTGCAGCTGATATAATCTTATTACTGATTTAAAAGAAACCAGAATTAACTTTTCCATGGACATGTTGAAAGAACATGAACTTATTTCTGGTTATGAAAGTAATTATGATAATGGGATGATGGCACTTTCACAATTACATCCATTTGTCCTGTTTCTGTATGGAATAGCAAGAACATTTCATTTAAATTGGAATTAACATGAACAAAGGTTTAACGTTGTAATTAAAGATAACAACAACGCTGGGAAGACTTGGAATGGTTGTCAGTGCTTGACATTAGTTTCTGACATTAATGTAATGGTTACTGCTACGGTGCATAGCACAATAATATATTTTATTACAGCTAATACATGGTTAATTATTACTCAAATGTAGGTGACAGTACAACGTAACTATTGTGTCTGTTGTGGTTGAAGTATCTTGTGCCAGGTTCAGATGTTGCTATGCTTACTGGCCATACTCACCACTTTCCCTAGTCACCTCTGTGCACTCAGTGTGCTGCTTCTCCATGCACAGGAGGTACCGGAGTCCTAGATTCATGGAAATGGAGGTTTGGGAGCACTTCAAGAAATCATCAAATTCAGCTCCCAGCATTGTGGCAGGGCTAAGTAAAGCTAGACAATCCCTGACAGGTATTTGTCCAACCTGCTTTTAAAAACCTCCAGTGATGGAGATTCCACAGTGTCCCTTGGAAGCCTATTCCAGCTTTACTACCCTTATAGTTAGAAAGTTTTTTTCAGTATCTAACCTAAATATCCCTTGCTGCAAATTAAGCCCATTATTTCTTGTCCTACCTTCAGTGGACATGGAGAACTACCACAGTCTCCTTTATAGCAGCCCTTAACGTATATGAAGACTATCAGGTCTTCCCTCAGTCTTCTTAGCTCAAGACTAAACCATGACCAATTTTTAAACCTTTTCTCATATATTAGATTGTCTAAACCTTTTATCATTTTTGTTGCTGTCCTCTGGACTCTCTTCAATTTGTCCACATCTTTCCTAAAGTGTGGTGTCCAGAAATGGACACAGTCCGTGATTGCAGCATTTCTTTGATCTGTCCTCCCACTGTAACTCTAGCTGGAGAAGTTCAGTTGCTTTGGGGGCTTTGTTTACAGACATATGAGGGGGCGGGACTTGGTACTATAAATATATATGGCTTAGTTTGATTGCATGTTTCTGTTCTCATTAGCTAATCTTACTGTTTAATAAATGTATTTATTGAAATTTTATGTACATTTTTAAAACCAATAAAAATAAATATAAAATATATGTCTCTATATTTAAAGATGATGAAAAGCAACTGATGAACGTAGAGCCAATTCCTGCAGAAATGTTGTTGGAAACCTACAAGAGAAAGATGGCTGATGAAGGAAGACTTTTCCTAGACGAATTTCAGGTGTGTGCCTAGTCAGACATATAACACGGATACCAAACCATATATTTTGGAACATGACATTAAAAAGAATCTGTCACATTCAATAAGCAACCCTCTTTGTGTGTTGTGTTACAAAACGTCTAAGATTAAGAACCCACTACCCCCACCGCAGATTAGCCAACAGCCTGGTGGATAAGGCATTTACCTGAGATCTGAGAGACCCTGCCTTGAATCAGGCAGCACCAGAACATGCCTAGCATCTCAGAGGGTTTGTATTCAGGGCATTTAGATGCTTGCACTGTCATGGACACAATCTATTTTTTGTGTGCTAGCACTGGTATGTCTCCTCAAACTGGGAATTATACCACAGCTCAAAAGGTAGACATAACCTTTAAATGAGCAAAGGTGGTCACACAACTGTGGTGGACTTTAGGACACCTCAGTTTCAAAAGTTTTTACTTTTATGAGTTGAAGTTATGTATTATTAATTATTTTTTGTGGTAGTTTATAAGATCCTCAGTCATGGACCCAGGGTTCCTTTATGTTACGTTTCAGAGCATTTTCTGTTCAGGCTAGAATCCAACACAGAGCTTCTTTATTAGACCTTTGAGGAGAGAGAATCATCTTTTGATCATATGGAATCTTTATATTATATTAATCTTTATGTAACTTAATATTTGTTTTAAAAAAAGCTAATCAACGTGAATCATTATAATGTGACTAAAAGAATGTTATCTTCCAATTGTATTAAGAACTAATTAACCTGCATGTGAATTTTGTTGCCAGCTGAAGTTATCTAAAATGAGTTTCATGACTAAAACAAGTATTATATTTTACAGAGCATTCCCAGAGTTTTCTCCAAGTTCTCAATAAAAGAAGCACGCAAAAACTACAACCAAAACAAAAACCGTTACATTGATATTCTACCTTGTAAGTACTAAATGTGAATTCTATACATTGTGTAAATACTTCATTGTTTTCTCTTACATCAGTATATTGAGGCAACTTGGTTACTTATTCCATTACTTTGTTTTAAATTGTCTAAACAGATGATTATAACCGAGTTGAACTCTCAGAGATAAATGGAGACCCTGGATCAGACTATATAAATGCAAGCCATATTGACGTGAGTGATTTTCCTCAGTAAAATGTTTGATGCATAAATGAAAAATGATTTATACGTGTTCCATTTCAGGCACCAAATCCATTTGACTGATTCTTCTAGAACTGATTGTTTCCTCTTTCTTTCTTTCTTTCTTTCTTTCTTTCTTTCTTTCTTTCTTTCTTTCTTTCTTTCTTTCTTTCTTTCTTTCTTTCTTTCTTTCTTTCTGCTGTGTTTGGTATTACAGGATTGGTGTCCACATTGTTGTGCGTGTTAACTACATACATTTCTGAAGTAACAAATCTTTTCACAATGTTCACCTGCTATCTTTAAATGCTTAATAATGATGTATATTTTTAAAACAGGGTTTCAAAGAACCAAGAAAGTACATTGCTGCACAAGGTAAATTTTTACCTTATTTTTTTACTTCATTCTTTACCCAATTATCTTCTAATCAAAGTAGTGGAGTCAAACAGTATTAATATATTTAAACAAAAATTGGATAACCAGCATATGTGGAACATAATAAATAAAGGCGTGTTAGACGGTTTAGGTTGGAGGAGTTATGACCAACTATAGAAGGGAATTTGAGGAGAGCAGAAGATATTTTTTCCAAATCATGCTTCATGCATATTGGCTACGAGTATTTACGTTAGTTTTACACTGGAGAATTTTTGCCTGCCTTAGTCACACCAACAAAGTTTTAGAATTATTCAGGCTAAATATGGCAGAATCATAATTAAATTATTCAGTCTGTGGCTGGTATTGCATGACCTTTGGATGGCTTCTGAGCTGTAATAGGTATAGTAACTATGTTTTAGCCTTTCTATGTTTCCTAATTATTAGGAAAAAATCTCTTATCAAATACCTTATCTGCTAGGCCCCAAGGATGAGACCACTGATGATTTCTGGAGAATGATCTGGGAACAGAAGGCAACAATTATTGTTATGGTGACTCGCTGTGAAGAAATGAATAGGGTAAGGGAGATACGCACGCACGCACGCATGCACACACACACACACACGTATTAATCCTTTAACTGCTGTATACAAGTATGCTCTGCTGTAGTGAATTATGTTATTTTCTTTTAAATGTGTTCTCGGCATTCAAGTATTTCTTTTGAATCCTTGTACTTCTTGTTTTTACTCTATTTGTGATAGAATCTCAGAAATTGAACACCATCAACAAATCTATGTGGTTCTGCCTTTTAGACTATTTGATCATCAGCAGTCTCAATAATCTCATCTGAAGCACAGCCCTAAGGAATAGGGAGCTACATTCTACCTTCCTGCAGATAAACCCATAAGAGGATATAACTTGCTCCAAAATCTCCCTCCCTCTCCCACACCTTTGCAGACCCATCAAAACTTTCAGTGAAAGAGGGGATGTTCTATATTTGGGGATTTCCCCCCCCCCACCCCCCAGCGTCCTTTCCTCATGTCTTAGCAATGCTTCCACTAAATGCTTGGACAGTTTTTTGCCATTTTGTTTCGTGCCCTCCTTTTCCTACTTCTGAAACCAAACTGGGAAGCAGTGATTAGGAGAATGCTCAGCTCTCTGCTATGGCCACATGTTTCAGATGCAGATGGGAGTATTGATAGTCTGATTGTTTTAAGGAGAGAAGCTGGCTAGCAGCATATATGTTTGCAGTACAGCCACACTGCAATCAGGAGTGAAAGGGAATTTGGGTATGAATTGCTAGAGGGGCTGGGGCATGACTACTGCATCTGCAGCTTGTATATTCACTGACTAGAGACATAAGTAGGAGTCATAGAGGCGTGGTTTACACTGCTAGCAAATTTCTGCAGCAGTCAACAGGAGATACGCAAGCTAAGTAGTCTAGCTTGTGTATCTCCCGTTGACTTTCTAACTTCTACTTACCATGGTGTCCCCACCGTGCTCTGCCGACTGGTAATGCCCTCTGTCCAGTCAACGCAGCATTACTCTTTTTGAAGGGGTGGATTAACACCATCGACTTGCGGATTGATTGAGTGAGTCTCCACTGCCACTCAATTGATCTTGCAGAATTGATCTTCATTGCCGACAATGCTGCAAGCAGCGTAGACGTTCCCAGAGTGAGCTGCAATCTTTACTGTAGTCCTCAGGCAGTATGGCAATGACTGTGTATCGAGTGTGCAGCTGTTTTGGTCATGCAGTTTGATTGGAGGATGGGATTCCTTCCCACGTCGTTCTCTATGTAAATCTCATGGACAAAGCCTTCAGGCTTTGTGCATGAGGCCAGAAGCTGGCTCTTTGGGTTTTTGAAAGTTTAACTAAAGTGGTAGTCAACTCTCTAATGGATTAACTATAGTATCTATTGAAAACTGAAATTATACTGAATTATTGGTTATGTATTTTATTTGAAGCATTGCTTTTATTTTATTTCAAACTTTCTTCAGAACCTAACTTCACTGTCACTTTGATGTCATGCTGCTAATCAGCTAACTTTGTATTTTCATAGAACAAATGTGCCCAATACTGGCCATCAACGGAGAATGGTACAGAAACTTATGGGGACATTGTTGTGAAGAACAATGAAAGTAAAATGTGTCCTGACTACATTGTTCAGAAACTGCATATTACAAATGTGAGTTGGCTTATTAATGTGAGAATAATTTGAACTTGTTGGTATAGTTATGGTAGAAAGAAACTATAATCAGAGATTCTTCCAGAGCAACAGCAACGGTTGTTAGCATTTCCCCCTGTTTCTAACAAGCAACATAGATCTTAAGAGAACACCGCATAGATGGTGTGTAATTTCATAGGACAAATGTGAATTGGAAACTTATCTCACAGTTTAGATTTCCCTTATTACTGTGGGCCCTGTATTCTCAACAGAAACACCAGTAACATTCTGTTCCATAAGCCTGCTGACAAAAAGACAGGAAAAATTGTATACAATATACTGTAGTTTTTAAATTAAGAAAACTTGTTATTGGTTTTTGAACATAGAATAATTTATGTTTAAATTAACACTGAGACCACCACATGAAATATTATTTTCCCCTGATAAATTCACTAAAAATGTGGTCCATAGACCTGTATTGCCTGTCCCTGTCTTAGCTGGACAGGGGGACAATTATAGTTTACAGTAACCTCTATTGTATTTATGAACTTCTGTGTTTTAGAGCTATCAGTGGTCAATAGCGGGTTTTCAAGAACTTTAGGCCAGTTACTGATCTCAGTTACACCAGTGAAGCACCACTAGTTGCTAGAGTGTAACTAAGCACAGAATTGTCCTATAGGTATAAGTTTTGCCCATTTACCCCTTGCAACTTTATTTCAGTGGGGATACATAGAGTGTTAGTCAGGGAACAATTTGTTGTTTATTGCATTCAATTTAAAGAGTGAACGTGCTGGAGGTTGAGGTCATCTTGAAAGACAAATAGTATAGCACCAGTCCAGATCATTTTTGCTCCCATGTTTGCATCTTTAAGCGCTGGTTCTGCTGCCTTTCCTCACACTGAGTAGAAGCTTGCCCTAGGATTAGTCCCACTAAGTCTAACACAAAGTTACCGCTGACTGTGACTAAGGTGGCAACACCAACCCCTTAAGACTTACGTGTTGTTAAAACTCTGTGGCATCATGCATAGGAGAGACTCCAAATTACAATAGCTAGGGTGTTGCAAGTCAGAAGTAATGCAGATTAATTTTTTGCATATGTATCAATTTGTTTGGAGCTTGCTTGCTTGGCAGAAAGATGGCATTCACAAAAATTAAAATTAAATACATTGTGACTGCTGTCACAGCTGACTATCTTTTAAAGTACTGTAAACTATCAGCTGATTTTTGTGTAGGATAAGAATGGAAACCAAACCCGACATCTCAGACACCCTTATGAAACTTCTAGAGATGTATTATTAAAGCATGTAACGTACAAGCTAGTTACTGAAGCAACCATACAATAATTTTGCAAATTCTGTGCTTTGATTGACGACTTGTACCTCTGAGTCAGTCACCTTTGGGAGATTTACCTATTGAGTAGTTATTGGGGAATAGGTAGATGGTCATTATATAAATCAAACCTCAGATAATCAGAGCGCAGAGTATTGCTTGAGTGTGAGATAAGCATAGAGTTATGGATCAGTGGTAGCATCCCAGCACTCCGCTTGGGTGAGACAATTCAATTTCAGCATAGTACAACCTAAACAAGCATGGCTCCAGGTTATCATCTAGCTAAGCACAAGATGAGAACATGTCCCATGGTATATTCAGACTCCCACAATGACGATATAGTTTTCTGACTGCAGAATGCTTCCTGAGAGACAACAATACAGGTTTCATTGATCTTCTCCTGTTAGATCTCTATCCCCAACTCTCCATTCACAAGAGAATGGAAACAGTCAAAATGTATTGTTATTTAGTCCTTGTGGTTCAATGTCATCATTCAGTCAATGGCAAAGTGCTCCCCATTGTAATATTTTTTGTTCTTATTTGGTTTCACAGTCGTGGTTTCCCAACCACAAAAACCTCTACCTGCCTGATCCTGGCAACAGCACATTAAAGCAGGGACTGTGACCCTCAAAGGCAGATTAAGAACATAGCAGTAGGGATACACTGCCAACCACTGGACCAGGATGGTGATAGTGACTGTGAAATGCTCAGGGAGATTAGAGAGGCTATACAAATACAAAAACTATAATAATGGGGGATTTTAACTATCCCCATATTGACTGGCTACATGTCACCTCAGGACAGCATGCAGAAATAAAGTTTCTTGACAACTTAAATGACTGCTTCTTGCAGCAGCTAGTCCTGGAACCCACAAGAGGAGAGGCAATTCTTGATTTAGTCCTAAATTGAGCACAGGATCTGGTCCAAGAGGTAAATATAACTGAACCACCTGGTAATAGTGACCATAACATGATAAAATTTAACATCCCTGCAGCGGGGGACACCACAGTAGCATTTCATTTCAGAAAGGAGAACTGCTCAAAAATGAGGAGGTAGTTAAACAGAAATTAAAAGATACAGTGCCAAAAGTGAAATCCCTGCAAGCTGTATGGATGCTTTTTACAGTCACCAGAATAGAGGCTCAATCTAAATGTATACCCCAAATTAAAAAACATAGTAAGAGGACCAAAAAAGTGCCACCATGGCTAAACAACAAAGTAAAAGAAGCAGTTAGAGGCAAAAAGTGGAAGTTAAATCCTATGAGGAAAATAGAAAGACACACAAACTCTGGAAAATGAAGTGTAAAAATGGAATTAGGAAGGCCAAAAAGGAATTTGAAGAACAGCTGGTCAAAGACTCAAAAAGTAACAGCAAAATTTTTTACATACATCAGAAGTTGGAAGCCTGCTAAACACGCAGTAGGACCATTGGACAATAGAGATGCTAAAGGAGCACTCAAAGAAGATAAGATCATTGCAGAGAAACTAAATGAATTGTTTGCATTGGTCTTGATGGCTGAGGATATGAGAGAGATTCGCAAACCTGATCCATTCTTTTTAGGTCATAAATCTGAGGAGCTGTCCCATATTGAGGTGCCATTGGAAGAGATTTTGGAACAAATTAATAAATTGAACAGTAATAAGTCATCAGGGACCAGATGGTATCCATCCCAAGAGTTCTGACCATGTACTTGACTGGAATCACTGTTGCAATATTAGATGCTGACTGAACATATTTTCTTCTGCTTTATTCTATACTTTGTGTACTTACATTTGATTTTGGTGTAGTACTAATGAAATAATCCCATCTTGTCCAGAAAAAGGAAAAGACCCCTGGAAGAGATGTGACTCACATTCAGTTCACTAGCTGGCCAGACCATGGAGTTCCTGAAGATCCACATCTTCTCCTCAAATTACGTCGCAGAGTTAATGCTTTAAGCAACTTTTTTAGTGGTCCAATAGTGATTCATTGCAGGTAAATATTACAAAAACACTCTGATAGTAAATAAATGTCAGCCCGAGCTACCCAGAAAAGCAAGTCAGGGAAGGTTAGCAACAGTTGCTTAGCCCAAAATTTTCAAACTTGGTTGCTTTAAAGTAAGGTACCTAATTCCATATATACAGACCTAAATAACAGACCTGGTCTTCAAAGGTAATGAAAGTCTGCAATCTCACATCCTCAGTTCCCACTGATTTGATAGATGCAACTTTGAAAAGCAGCCACTTATTTATTTTGAAAATATTGTCCTTATATATTTGAAAGATATTTAAAATGGAAGGTTGAATTATGGATTAATTTATAATTAGCCACACTGTTTGCACAGTACATCCTGCCCTTTGCATCACCTTGCAGAACATGACTGGTGGTTACCCGTCCCTTTCAATAACTATCGCTTTGTACTTTTCAGTGCTGGTGTTGGACGTACTGGAACCTATATTGGAATCGACGCTATGCTGGAGGGGCTAGAGGTAGAAGGCAGAGTGGATGTTTATGGCTATGTTGTAAAGCTTCGTCGACAGCGATGCCTCATGGTTCAAGTAGAGGTATGTTTCTAGAACTCACTGCTTTGTTTCATTGATTAATCTCTCAGGAAAAGCTGTGCCTAGCTAGCTCAACCCTAGGTAAAAATAAGCTGGCCATGATTTTCCATTGCCACAGTCCAGAGTAACATAAAACTATGAAAGAACAGAGAGAGAAAAACATCTGTGAAGTAAGGATGGTTAGCATTTCCCAAATTTTGAAATTTTAACCATTTTTTTTTTAAATTTAGAATTCCAACTAGAAACCAAAAAAGGGGGACAAAAATATATAGGAGCCTGTCATCTTTTGGCACCTAAGTATGAACATTTTGGGGCAAGGTTAACTAAGCACATTCAACCTGAATTTTCACTTTTTTTGTTTTGTCATTAGTGTGGAATTTTCAGAAGTGCCGAGGAGCACAAGTTCCATTGAAAATGATTGATGGGACTTGCATTCCTAACTTACCTGTGTGTTTTTGAAAACCTCACCCCAAATTCTTAGTTGTACAACTTAAATTACCTTACATTTTGTTTATATAGCACTTTTTATAAAAAATACTATATGTTGCACTAACACAACCAATTGTATTTAATTGACATAGTAATAGCCATATCTACTGCCAATTTAATATAGACACAGTAATAAGAGCACATAAATATTATTATATTTTATAATGTTTTATATAGCAAGAGCAATTTCTAAAATATCTTCTTTCTAATTATTATTTGCTATTTTTGAAATCCACCTCATCCTTAAATTGGGAAACATTAGGCACAGTACATCCTGATCCATCAAGCATTGGTGGAATACAATCAGTTTGGTGAAACAGAGGTCGCTCTCTCTGAACTGCACGCCTATCTTAATAATCTGAAGAAAAGAGATTCTTCCAGTGACCCAACTCTGCTGGAAGCAGAATTCCAGGTAAATATAATGGTGTTTTAATAGACTCTCTATTTCGATTTTAAACAAAAAAGTGATTTAAAAAATCCAATAATTCAGAGCCCAATTATGCCAGCTATACTGGTATTTTGTATTTATTTTAAATGAAATCAACAGACTAAGGAATTGCTCAAAGTGAGGATAGCAGAATTAGATCCTATATTTGATTGCTGGGGAATAGGTATGGGGCCAGATACTCATCTGGCGTAAACTTGCATAGTTACATTGTCTTCAGCTCAGCTAGGCCAATTTAGACGAATCTGATCCCTGGAGTATTCATATTGAGTTTTACCTGTTCCAGTTTTTCTGATTGTAAATTGATATTTTGTATTTTTGAAATTTTTTTAATCTTACTGAAAAGATGGCAGCTTGGTTTTTTTTAGTTCTTGCCCTTAAAGTTCTGTAGCTTTATTTCATTTTCCTTGCAAGAAAATAGAAGAAAAATATAATGGACGAGTGTGTAATTTCCTGTGGCTGAACCAGGAGTGTGTATAAAGTTAAATATTTAGGTTCCAATCCTGTAAGCCATTCCACATGAATGCAGAACAAGCATCTGCCTGAGTAGAATAGCTTGAAGGATCAGGACCTAGGGTTATCAATTTAGTTGTAGCCATAATGTCTTTGTACCAATGGGGATTTGAGGGTGCAAATTACCACTAATGATCAATGTATTTAACAAAAAATGAGTTTGCTTATGATGCCTGCAAAGAGAGGGTACCATAGTTGGTAGATCATTACACAGATGTGTTTTCTGTGGCATACATACTCTGGCAGTACCATAATTAGTTTAATAAATTAACTATGCTTTAATGGAAAAACTTTTAAAGTGATGAAATATCTTAAGATATAACAGTTTTATTCCTTTCTTTATAATGACATTGTTCATAAAATACAGCAGCACAATGTTTTTAATTGTTTACATCGGCATAATTTCTTGTGGTACTGCACGTAGTAGGGCAAGGGTTTGTAAATTGTGGTTGAGGCATCTCCACAGAATGGTATGAAACAGTGAGAGACTGAGATATTAAGAGAAGAGATGGGCCTCTGAGGGGATCACTATTTTATGATAGTTTAGTACATGGTGTAACCTTGTATGCTGTCTTTTTTTAGCGGCTACCATCCTACAAGGGATGGCGGACACAAAACACTGGCAAGCGACAGGAAAATAAAAGTAAAAACCGGAATTCCAAAATAATTCCATGTGAGTATTTGTGCTGATGTCTGCAGTCAATCTGTTCTGATTGTATGAAGCCTTCCTACAAAGGATTACAGATAAAGCAGGACAATAAATTACCATATTGATATGTATTTATGTTTAACTAACTTACTCCACTCTAGAAAATATAGGACATGAATGATTTGTTAAAATACAAACTGTAAGAAGTATTTGATTTTTTTTTCCAAACAACCATATGGCATGCCTGCAATCTATTCCATTGCATAACTGCTGAAGAACTGCACTTTTTCTATATTCACTTTCCATTGTGACAAAATTAAAAGGAAGATGGTTGGCTTTCCTCCTGACACTTGAAGCTATTGTTGTGACACTCTTTTTCCAGATGACTTTAACAGAGTACCAATTAGACAGGAAGAGGAAAAAAGCAAAGAGAGTGAACATGATTCGGAGGAATCATCAGATGAGGACAGCGATTGCGAGGAAGCAAGCAGATACATCAATGCGTCATGTATAACTGTATGTATTTAGAGGATAAACTACTTGTATCTAGTACGCTTTCTGCTTATAGTCACTGATAATAGCTATGTACCAATTTCTGCTCATCTTACTCTCTCCAGTAGTCCTATTGGCTTCATTAGCAGGGTACTAGTTACTTGAGTAAGGCAATCAAGATTTGGCACTTTATTTGGCTGTTCATTAGTAGACTGAATCAAAAAGATCTTGTAATATTTGCTATCCCATGGAAGAAAGACAGAGAGCTCTTACCTTACTCTGTCCGAATCTATGCAACCACAAATAGTTAAATCATATTAGCCATAAGACTAGGGAATGTTGCAATAAATAAAGTGACGGTAAAGTTTTAAAATCTTTTATTGTTTGTTCTTTTAAAATCTGACTTTCATCTAGGCCTTGGTGCCACCTATAATTTTTGCCAGCAAACATATGAATAGACATCCACCTATGTGATTTCCAGGTATACACAAGTGAATTGTATGTAGTTATTTGTGGGTACAAATTTGTACTATTGAAAACAGAAGCCAGCACTGAAAAGCAAGCTTTTACTGTCACTTTCACATCTAAAAGATACCATCTTTGGAGGGCAGTTTTTGGACTACTAATGGATGTAACTGCTTATACAATTATTCAATGAATGGGATTTGTCTGAACCCTGTAGACAATAATACAGTTAACATATCTACAATGTCAGTTTGAATTGAATGACTTGCCAACTCTGTGATGTTGCAAGGGGCTTCACTCAATATCCATTTCTGATACCAGCTTTGGACAGCAAAACTCTTTTTAACCCCAAAATGCATGCTGCCTCAGATATTGGCAATCTAAGCTTTCCCATATGGCTGTGGAAATGTGTCTCAACTTTGGCCTGTAGAAACAACTGCTAGTTAGGGAAGGTCTTCCATGTGACCACCAATTTGTGTCTTTTCTGGTGAGACTCTGAACTATTGCCAACTGGTATGATGGTTTTTGTGAAATGGATACTTGTCTTCTAGGAACTATACCGAGATGATTAACTCATTTCACGTAGCCTTACCAAATTGCCTTTGAATGGTAAATACTTCTTTACACATCACAACTGCCTTTCAGATGAATTAGTAAAAATAAATCACATAATCAAATGTCTTTTTTAGGGCTACTGGGGTGCAAAAGAAATGATTACAACACAAGGGCCACTACTAGAAACAATCAATGACTTCTGGCAAATGATCTTTCAAAGAAAAGTCAAAGTCATTGTTATGTTGACAGAGCTGCAAGAAGGAGACCAGGTTAGTATGTCATCTTCAAAGTAAAGTACAATATGATACTCTTTATGAGAGAAAAGCACAGAATTCCAATCTCTAAATTGCAACAGAATTCTAATTTCTAAACCAAAACCTTGAAACTGCCAAAAAGTGACTCAACCTATCAAATATTTCTAATAGCTGAAATGAATTTTTGATTACAAAGTAAAAGTTCATCAGTGATGTATTTTATAATACAATGAAACTGAATATTTATAAAATATATGAATCCTATAAATTGATTTGGAAAGAAAAGCAAAAGCAATGATGGAAAAGTAAGGCCTGTTTTATACTTTCTTTATTTCTAGCAACTCTGTGCACAATATTGGGGAGAAGAAAAACAAACATATGAAGGCTTAGAAGTTGAAATGAAAGATGTCAACCAGTCTTCTAACTACACCATACGTGCATTTGATGTAACAAATGTGAAGGTAAGAGATAAAAAATGGCAGATGGGAATTTTACATTTGTTTTTCTGTTTTAAAATTAGTCTTTTGTAAAGTGCAAACAAAATAAGGAACAACCAAAAGACAAGATCAAATCTGTTTGTGTTTTGATAGCTGATTTTTTATTAGTTCCTTGCTTTAAATGATTTCATATTCATAAAATGTGACTTATAGTCAACATTGAATTAAAAAGTCAGATGTAAGTAAAATAAGGGATAACTGTCCCTGAGGCAGTTCCCACCTTGCTCTCCTTTTGCTCCAGTGCCCTGGACCAGCTGCAAATTATGACACACTGCGAGGTAGCTCAGCCAAGTCTCCACCCATGCCCTAGCTACCTGCTAGGTGGATGCATGGTAGTGAGTGCACAAGGCCTGGGTATCCACAAATGTTATCCCCCTGCACAGGTGTAGTTCAAGTCACAGTCTAGGCCTAAGTGATTATCAGGATCTTTTGTAATACACATGGAATAAAGATAATATGGATCATTATGTTATCCCTTGAATTTACCATATGTTTATCTCTGTTTTGCAGAGGAAAGAGACTCGAAAAGTGTATCAGTACCAGTACCACAGGTGGAATGGCTTGAACCTTCCTGAAAACCCCAAAGACTTAGTCACCATGATTCTGAACCTCAAACAAAAACTTGCAGCTAAAAGTGTCACTGAGGAGAGCAGATACAGCAGAAGCATTCCAGTTGTCATCCACTGCCGGTGGGTGTGGATTCTACAGATATTTTAATGCATTTCTAGGGCTTGGTTATAGTTTGCAAGAGCAGTTTCATAGTTCTTACCTTTGCTCCTAAGCTTTCCTAAAGCCTGTATGCCAGCTTCTCCCAGCAGAAGGCTCCCAGGGCAGACAGTTCACCTGTATACGATGCAACATTGCAAGGTGTCCACAACCTTCCCTCCATTGAGACATGGGTGAGGGTAGAAGGCAAGAGCTATCTAAAAAGTAGATGCTGCTGGCTGGTACAAAGGCATGGCCAGGAGACAGATCAGTTCAGCACATTCTTCCAGCATTCTGTTGGCAAGGATCCTTCTGAAGTTCACAGTGGACTGTACGGCCACACCTCCCACCTGGAAAGACCAACCTTGTTCAGGGAGGTGAAAATTTCACCAAACATAGCATAGAGAAGTGTATATGAATCTGGTTGCTTTGCTGACTCTTATACCTCTCCCATGGCGAGCTGTTAACATCAGTATGGGCCAAGTCTTATGTGCCCTGAGTTGGGAGTGATGTGAAGCACCCACACAGTGGCATAGTGCCTCTTCAGAGCTCTCTGTTGCACTGGAAGGCAGCATGCGCATCTCATGAGGCCAACCAGCATTGAGAGCTACTGAGAGCGTACTGGGGGGGTGGGATGGGAAGGGCAGAGTTATGGCTACATTTACTCCCTACCCGCATGTAAACATCATGCACCACGGGGAGAACATCATATGAGGAGCCCTATAGTCCCCAAGGTCAGGAGCTAAGTCTGGTTGGTTCTTACCCAGCTACAAAAAGAAAGATGAGGCTCCTTCTCCCTCACCTCCCATTGAATGACTACATGAGTACCATATAGAGTCTAGCACAGTAAAAATCAGATGTCCTGTTTGCATCTTAACAGTATTCCTGGTTATTATAATCTCATTCCAGTTAGAAATATTTCAGAGATGAGAATCTGTGGCTGTTGTCAGTAGAATAATCTTTAAAATAAACCTAATCATTAGTCATAAGTTGTACTGATTTTGCATTCCAATAATGTGTATCTTCTAGTGATGGATCTGAACAAAGTGGTGTGTTTTGTGCCTTGATGACTCTCTTGGAAAGTGCAGAAACAGAAGATGTGATAGATATTTTCCAAGTAGTGAAATCTCTTCGGCGCTCCAGGCCAGGAATGGTTACCTCTTTTGTGAGTAAATCCTATTAATTAACCACTGAATGTAGTAGATTTACTTAGTTTAGTCATGAATGTCCTAATAACTACTGGCATTGTTTTTGTGTAAGAAACATAAATTATAATTATCGCATCCCTAATTATTCATCAGCAATTGTGAATTAACTATTGATGATAAGAAGGAACTCTTTTGCAACCTATCCACAGCTATAATAATGTCACTTACTTGAAACTGAAAAGGTCAACAGTACATGTTGTAAACCATTAATCTTTTAGGCTGAGACTTTGGCCGCTGTGTAAGGGAGTTAGGAGCACAACTTCCCTAAAATTCCAGTGGGAGCTGGATACCTAACTCCATTAGGCAAGTTAGAAAATGCCCTCCTTATTTTATGAAGAGTGCACAAGAGGAGCTGCTTTCCTGCTTGCATGCAATACACATTTCCCTCTTCGACAATCCATCTGAATCATCTAGATTTGCGAACTCTGGTGTGGTTTATTAGAGAACTGAACAGTGGTCACTACCATACACTTCATCCACCTGTTTGATTCTCTTTTAAACATACTTTTGATAGTTTGCCATGTGAATCAAGAGGGATGGATCCTGTGATTCTGCCAAGGGAATAGGGGTGATTATAGATAGTGACCTAGTACCTGAACTAGGAATTCAGGAGTACAGGAATTAGGGATGCCCTCAGTGCCGTGTCGTCATAAACTCAGAATAGAGCATAGCAGGGAGATGCTTCAACTTTCTGTGTGCCAGCGGCCATGGAAACTGCCTTATGCTGAATGTTTCCATAAGATGGAAAGCACCACATTGTCAACACTGAAGAGAAAAAAAATCAGCCATCCTGTCTCAATCCCATGGCATTTCATCCACACTAATCCCTTCTTTTTTGTATTAGGAACAATACCAGTTTCTGTATGATACTATTGCCAGCATCTACCCTGCACAGAATGGACAAGTAAAGAAAAACAGCAAGCAGGAAGATACAGTTGAAATTGACAATGAAGTAGAGAAAAAAGATCAGAAAGTTGATTTGATTACTCTGGATATCAACTCAGTGGAGGCAGAGGCCAATAAGGATATCAAAGCATGTGGAGATGGCACTCAGGGAACAGAAAACTCTGCAAATGGACCCACAACTCCAATTTTAACTGAGAGTGCATAGAAAAAAATGTATGAAATTTGTTGTGGAAACTTAAACAGTTTAGTGGAAGGAAACTTAAACAGTGGAAAGGAAACTTAAACAGAATAAGCAGTAGAGATTTGCTCTTGAGTTAATTTTTCAGAGGTACGGTATGGAAAGAATACTTGAAGTTTGTGGATAGATGTAATGCACTGTGAAAATCTGATTTTTGTGTAGATTTGCATTTTATTCTTTTCAAATTATTTCTTACTTTTTTACAAATCTGTACAGTATAATGCTGATTTTAATTATGGTTTGGTATTGAAGAGTGGAAAGAAAAGCCTTGCTACCTTTTTTCAATCTTATTTTTTGTTATAAGAAAGTAAGTAGCCAGGACCTGCGTCTTTAATAATGTACAGTCATAAATTTAAAGTTAGAAGTATTGCAAATCTGAGTTTTCTTGTGACTAATTATTGTCTTAGTATCTTTAAATTGACTTAGTGGGTGAGGAATAAAGGCCTGAATTTCAGAAATGCAATTCCTATTGACTTTAGCTAGGGCAGCGCTCACTTTGCAGGTGTTTTGCAAAACAATCATTTTGTCCAGATCTTATAGCTCCATTGAAGTCTATGGATATTTACACCAACTGGCCCCACACATCCTTACCTATCTAGAATGAATGGAAGCTTTGTATTTTTCTAACGGGCCTCAAGGTGTCCCCATTGCTCCACACAAATACATCTGAGGCTTCAATATTTGACTCTGAAAGAAGAAAGTCCAGAACTTGGAGTATTGACTGATTGCAGAAACTCTGACAGAAAGTTAATTGAATTGATATTTGGCATCTTGAGATCCCATGTGTACCACAATTGCTTCTTGTGCTAATTTTCTGTAATTTAAAGAGAATGCTTCTGCAAAAGTGTTATACCTGTTATGTATATTCAGCATTCCAAAATACTCTGCTACTTATAATACATTCTACGTCTACAACACATTGTAGATTTTATTTAGTAGTTTCATAATATGATGATGATTTGTATGCTACAGTTCAGATTATTTTACTATTGCCTTACTGGATTTCAGCCTACTCTTTTAAAGACAAATAAAAAGGACAATTAATAAATTGCACAGTGGCAATTATTCTAAAATATGGAAAAATCTGTGTAAAGTTACTTATATGTAAAAAAATGAAAGGCCTTCAGAATGCACCTGCTCTTTGTAGACTGTGCCTACTGGTTGCTTTTATTTATGCTCAGGACATGGTTTTGTAGTTCCCTGTATCTGCAGATTTCAGCAGAACCAATGGTAGTGCTTAATTGTTACATTGCTTGCTTCATCGGAAAAGACCACACACTTTCTGAAGGCAGGTAAGTATTAGGTTTCTCATCTGTAACATGGGGATATGGAATAAAGAAGTGATATGACTTATGTAAGGTCATAGAACAAGTAGCAGAACCAGAACTTCTAACTTTCCATTCCAGTGCACTACTATTTGGACTACACATTCATACCAGCTCCTAGGTGGCAGCTATGCCAATAGTCTACAAGTACACTTGATTAAAAAACACTGACTCTGAAAGCTGCCCAAAAGGTGATTTATCCCCCAAGAGCCAGAGAATGCAAGTGTAAAGGGGTTCACTTAATTTTCCCGTTTTCTAAGTCAGATGCTTCATTCATTTTCTGCCTACACAATTAAACATCTACTTAGCAGTCCCCCTGAAGAAACAGCAGCAAGAATACACAAGGTGGGACCTCCCTGGCCTGCACATTGAACTGTCTTTTCTTTCCAGCTAACGCAGCATTGGCTGATGAATCTTTTCAGAAGACAAGGGCACCTGTCGCTAGAAAGACTATGGCAAAAATGCCCAGATCAATAAAAAAAAACTTAGGACACCAAACCTGTTTGCATATTTTGAGGAAAATACTGTAGCAGAGTTGCAAATATAGGGGGCACCTCCGGGGATGAAGACATCCAACCTACTCCTGTATTTTCAGAGGCAAAGACAGCCAACAATTTTAGGAGTCTTCTGGAAAATGTGAAGCCCCATAAGTGAATGGGGTACAGATCAGGCTGATCCTGTGTTAAATGACCCCTCTGTGTGGCACAACTAGGGTGCTTGGCCTGCCCCTGAAAAGTGCAATCCTCTTAGTTTGTCTCCCCCCTCGCTCAGATTTGGTCTTCAGCAAACCTCTCAAGTTTTTTCCTAGGGTGTCATCCACCTAAAAACACCAACAGTGATATGCAGTTATACAGCATGTATGCATAAAACAAAGAACAGTCAGAATTAAAGGAAGAACTGCAAATATCTCCCAAGATAGTAGACACACAGGCCCAGATTCTCAAAAGGTATTTAAACTCTTCATATCAATGGAAGTTAGCATCTTAAACACCTTTTGAGCCAAATTTTCTTCTGGTGTAAGTCAGTGTAGCTCTATTAATTTAAAACAGCTGGAAATTTGGACCCTAGTTCCTTTACATTCTTGCAGGGGTGTGGGTTGTAGAAATTCTGGAAGATCCTTATTGCTTGAGTTGTTTTCTGCAGGTGATTTAGTGCTCTCCCGACTTTTATGTATTTATTGCAAAAGTGCATGGCAGGCTGTGACCTGATTCGTATAGACACTTGCAAAGAGGAGAGATTCACAGCTCTGCTAAATTTGTCCGGGGTGGAATTACACCTGACTGCCTCATGGTCCACCCTGGCAATGTCTTATTAATGGCTAAATTTGGATTTGAGATTCCTATTTGAGATTTCTTGCTAAATTTGTCCAATGCATACCCACATTACTATCCTAATGAATGGGTAATGGAATTACATTCAAACACCTCAGGTGCCTAGTGTAAACCACTTTGGGAGTGACGGTCTCTCTATTCACAGCAGGATAACTGAGCCTTAGGTGTTAATTAATATTAAACTAAATAATCATTAACATTAAATACCAATATTATTAAAATGAGGTATTGATAGGAAACAATATCAAAACAGTGTTAAGTTTGAAACGCGCCCGTAAAAGGCAGCAGATTTCTGTGTTTAGCCTCCACAGCCAAGCAAAGGCTCACAGACACCTTAGAATTAAAAAAGCTTAAGACAGCCAGATCACTGGGCTGTCTAGTAGGGTGATCTGCTTCTAACAGTGGCCAAGGTCTGCTGCTTGGAAGGAAAGTGACCCCCCCAAAATATCCCACCACATGTGCAAAGCTGTGAGGGGGATGGGAAATAGGGAGGTGAGTTGCTTTCCGAAAGCTCAGAGGGCCCTGAAGCGTGAGATTTGACTGGCTTTTTTATTTTTTATTTTCACGGTGTAAAATGGTCATTAAAAGTATCCAGCCATAATTTTTAACCAACCTTTTATCCTACTGACGTGATGTATCATGGTTCTTTATTTCAACAATAAAAGTGAGGGGGACATCACATTTGTGTAGAATGTAGGTAACTTTGAGAGTAAAATAAGTGACATCCTTCTAAATGAGGGACATTTAAGAGCTACGGATGTCCCACAGGTAAAAATCAGCTGTGTTTGATCTGGAACACCAAATCAGAACACTTTGAACTTGGGGGTGGAGAGGCGAGAAGATTTGGAGAGATGAACTCAAATCCATAAGAGAATTTTACAGTCCAGGCACAGCTCAACAATCATTATTTTCCTAGGCCCAAACTTTGAGCCACAAAGGGCTGGAACTGGATGGAAAATAGAATTTCCTTCCCCTAGAAATTTAGATTTTTCCGAGGGAAAAAAAAACCCAAAATAGGACAAAAATGGGGGGAAAAAAACCTTTTAAAAACTTGTGGAAGGAAAATTCTGTTTTGAGAGAACAGAAATGTAATTTTTTGGCTTGCACCCAGATGCCTAACTCCCTGTGAAAGTGTTCAGTCACAAAATTTTTGACCACTTCTACCAAAGGCCTCATTGCCAATTTCCTGGGACCCTGAGGGCACACTCAATTTGCATATTAATTAACATTGCAAACTGCATAAATTAATTTGAATGGGTTTAATGGCCTTTATATTATTTGTCCACCAGGCTGTGCTGAAACATTTCAAATACATTAGTTTTAAAACAGTATTGACAATTCTGCAGTTTATTGGTTTACTGTATTTATTTAATGTAGTACGCTTCAATACGGTAATACGCACGTGACATTTGTTTATGTAACGGGGTGTGTGTACCTGTGCGTATGTAAGAATATGCATCAGTGTGTATAGCTGTAATCTATATATAATAGCATTACTTGTTTGTTTGCCCTTGCTTCATCTCTCAGCACCCGTACTATGAGGTCATGGTCCCACCACTCAGTAATGGCTAGCAATGAGATCATTGCATAGCTGCTTGGGATAGCAGCACTGTTCAGTCCCACAAATTTTGTCCATGGGTAGTAGACAGTTAACACAGTGAATATTGCCGTACAAGGTGAATGATCTTTTCTGGCGTTTTTCTTCAAAAGTGAATTTACCAGACACAAAACTACAAGTGTGGTGTTATACTTAAAACAACACAGAGATTGCTTAGATCTTCACTCCCCTTGCAATAAATCACCACTCCTCAAAACACAACTGTTAATCAACTCTCCCACAGCTCAAGTAAAATCATTTATTAAGCTCTCCTGTCACATATACACAAAGAGGTGATGGGAAAATGTTCAACAACATTTTCTGTTGGAAAAATACAATTTAATTGAAAATAAAATGCATCACAGGAACATTTCAATTTTCATGACATTCTTGATGGGAGAAAATAGAAATGAATAATTTCTCATTTCATTTTGATAATGTCAATGTTTTATTTAAAAAGATAAATGTTGTTTTCAGCATAATTTTATTGCATTTCATGTAGAATTTAGTTTTATAATATATTTATATTTAGTATTCTATATGATAAGGTAAAATGTTATCAAAATGAAACATTTTGACTGGCACAATTAAACATTAAAACAAAACATTTATGTTTCTGAATCAATTTTGAGAAATTTTTTACTAGTGAAATATTTTGTGATTTCAATTTTTTTCCATCTGATTTGGAATGAAAAATTTTTAAGTGCTGGAATTTCCCATGAAATGACAATCCTGTTTTCTGACCAGCTCTAACACAACCTAATTAATAAGAAATTATGTACTCCTCTCCTCAGCGAATTGTGTGTTCCTATCATCAATGAATCATCTCAGTTTTCCTCTGTCGCAGGAATACTTTTTTTTGCACCACTCTATAGTCACCGAGTTTTACCTTTTCCTCAAACTCTCAGTTCTGGTCTCATCTTCACACCTCAATTAGTGAATTCTCAACTGTTCCTCATCTCTCTCCCATCCCACAATTAATAAATACTGGCTTCTTTCCTTGTCCCTATCCCAGTAAATTAATTGTGGACTCCACCCCTTATTCTTTGTTTTTTCTCCCCCCATAAATTAATAAATTCTGAGCTACATAGGGCTTTTGGGGGTGGGGGGAGCTTGCCACTTTTCCTAGACACACAGGGATACCCTCAGCTTTCCAGATTCTCTTCTCCATGTTGGAAGTGGGTCTGCTCCCCACTCAATTGGACAATGTTTCCTCTGTTTTCAAGTGACTGTGCTTTTCCAGCTACTGGCAATAAACTACCCAGCCATACACCTGCTTTTTCTACTGCAGAGTCTCAGGGTAATCAGTTCTCTTTCTGCCAGCCAGTTAAGAGAGAAAAGGAAGCAGATGTTGGAATGAGCTGAGCTCCCCAAGCCCAGGTGATGGAGAGGAGACAGAACTCTCCCTCATTGGTAGGGGAGGAGGAGATTCTTCATTCACATAGACTAGCCTGCATTTTAACTCCTATCAGCCATCTCTAGCTTAGTGGCCTGATGGCAACTCGGTGGACACTGGCATTGTTTGCACCACACCTCTATCATGTTGAGTTAATGTGAAGGCACTTCATCACCTCTAGCTGGCTGTTCTAATGACAAGAAAAAGGTATCTGAGATCAGTAGCTGACTAACTTTATCTGCTGGATTGAGGTCAACTGTAAGGCCTCTTGCCTCAGCAGTTAAAGTCCGTGGCACTGATACCATGTCTCAAGCCTATATGAAGTGCCTAGCTCAACACTCTTTGTGTGGTTACTGACTCAGCAGCTCTAAGTAGAATCCCTTACTTAGGATTTCTAAATTGCAGGGCTAAAGCAATTAATATCCTGCTGTCAGGACATAGGTCTCTGTCAGGCCTTTGGACCAACACCTCTACTTTGTGAGGCTCAAGTTACTGTGAGGTCACTAGCTAAGTATCTTGAGCATGATAGGCTGCTATCGAGGATGCTTGGCTCGAAGATGATTAGTGGTTCAGCATCTCTGCTTTGGTGGTCTACTGCGAAGGCACTGGCCTAGGTGAGGTCACTATCAGTTTTAGCTTGGTGGCAGATATCAAGCTCTTGATTGCGGGATAAGTGTCAAGGCTCAGGCTCTCCCTCCTCACATTCAGCCTGCTAGCCTCATGCCAGAGGTGTTATACCTGGGTCAGTAGATCTAGATTTCTGGGTTGATGTGAGGGGTCAGGCCTTTGTGGAATATTTGGCTCAGTACTTAATTTGCACCAATTATTTTGAAGCAAAAATTCTGCCAGATCTCTGCTTCAGAATCTCTAGTTTATGGGCCTGATAGCAAGTGTGAAAAATCAGGACAGAGTGGAGGCTAACAGTTGCCTATATAAGACAAAGCCATGAATATTGAGACTGTCTGTATAAAATTGGGACATCTACTCACCGTAGGTGACCAGGCACACAGATCTCTATGGTTACTGCTTCAGCAGCTGTAGCTTGCTGAGTTGATGTGCTAAATCTGAGGCCCCTGTCTCGTGAGATGACCCCAAGTCAAAGTTCTTGAGAAGTTAGCATGTTTGGTTGGTATGATAGCCATGGCCTTTGTGAGATCAATAGCTTAGGGCTGATTTTTAAGGTTTCTGGTTTAACATCTCAAGAATCCTGGTCTGATGTCCTGGCTTAGGTCTCTCTCTCTCTCACTATTAGCTTTATGTGACTGGGCTGAAGTCTTCATGAGGTTAATGACTTAATAGCTCTGTTTGCCTAGTCTCTTATCAGCGAACAAGGCTGTGTCATATTACTGACTCTTTCACTTGTTAGGTAAAGACATTTCTGAGTTCACTGACTTGTTTACTAGCTTGAAGCTAAGGTATAGTCCTCTGAGTGTGATGAAATGGGGAATTTTCTGTAGTATATTTTTAGTCCTATGTGTGCCTCAGTTTCCCCTATCAGTTGCATCAGTACCCTGGAGGTGGGGTTGGGAGAGGATTGTTTGTTCTCAGAGCAGATTGAGACTGTGTGTGTGTGTGTGTGTGTGTGTGTGGAATGAAGTGTCCTTAAGGAACTGTTTGACACCAACCCAGATTAACAAGGGGCAAGAAAGACAATGCAAGCTCCAATGACTTATAGATTTCCCTGCCTCTCAGAAAGGAAGCTAAGCAGAAACCCCAACTTCAAACAAAGAGCTACAAGGTGTGCTGTGAGGGAATAAAGGGTTGGCTTCTGGAAGGAGTATGGGCTCACTCGCCTGGGAACTGAGGAAGGAAGTCAGTCAGAGAAAGAGTCTGAAAGAGGGGTTGACCACAGCTTGGCTGATGCTTTGGGCTGATCAGAATGGACTATGTGTAACATTCTTTTGTTAGCATAGAGAAATGGACTTCCAGGGCTGTTTCAGTCGACTACTAAACCCTGCTTAGGTTGACAACTAAACCCTACTTAAATGTTACTGTAAATACTGGATGAGGTGCATTAAGATCTGAAGAGTGTACAAGTCTCTACCAGGAGTCTATTTCAGTTGGACTCATTGAATAGAGATCTTGGTGTGAAAAATGAGTGCAGAAGCCTCATAGGTTCAGTCTCAGGAGGTGGTGTGGGTACCAGGCTTGAAAGAACAGTGAGACCGCTTGTGGGTCTGGCACATCAAATGGGGTTCCTCCAAAATCGATGTCCCAAGTTCTGGTTGTAGCATTGATCCTGTGAAGCTGTGACAGTGAGGGTACCAATTCAGCATCAATGGTTAAAGTACAACAAAACAGAGAGGGGGATCACCAATTCCAGTGGTTATGTATGTTTTATTATGACACACTGAAGTCATGTTATGATGTGGCATTACATTATCTTATTTGATGAGACATGGAAATAAATTTATTTAAAAGGTGTCCTTGTCCCTAAGCATGCATACAGACAATTGAATAATGGTGTATGATTTTTATAGAGATGCAGACTGTAGAACTGTGTAAGGGATATACTCTCTGCCCTGCGACCATCTTCTCTATCCGCCCCACCCACATCTGTGGATCATCGGGAAGGTAGAAGGAACTTACAGGAGAAACAGAATTTCCCTGCATTATAGCTAGGGTTCAGAAAACCAGTGACAGAGCCTCCCTTTTCCCATGGAAAGTGAAGAGGGAGACACCAGGTTCTTCCATTTTCCCTCTTTGCCTCCCACAACCAAGGTTGTTTTTTTGAGAAGAGGATGAGCTCAGAGATTTGCCATACTACTCCTTTATTCCCCATTTTCACCTCGATAAGGAGCCAGAGGTTCCCCTACCCCCTTTGTGCAGCAACACAGCTATTCATCCTAGGTGTATTTACATTCTGGTTATATATTTAAGTATCTGGGATTTGGTGTCCTCAATACGATAGCACCACTTGCAATGCAAAGATGGGAATACTAGAAAGGCTTGACCATCTGATTGCTCTTTGATATGAAATGAGTTTGGTGGCATCCTCAGTTCAGTTTGTAATGGAGAAGTCTGTTATAGCAGTGATCTTCTAATGAGATAGTGCTATATACGTACAGTTAAGACAAGGTGCCAGTAGATGAAGCTCAAATGTACATAGCATAATTGCTTGGTTTTATAAGACCACTGATACTTGTTGTACAATAAAAATGACTTATTCTGAACAGCTCTTTAGATACATTGAGCTCTCAACAGCATCCATAGCACAATTGCCATCCTTACTGACAGAAGACTGAATGGGCATGTGGACAGAACTGACACTCAGGGTGGTATCTCCAGGACAAGGTGGTAGTTGTGGGAGGCATTTGGGGATGGGGAGAAAGCTTATAACGGGTACTGCCCCTGTTGTTTATATACACAGAGTTCCCATGATTTCTACTGTAGCACCCCGCATGAGCCATTTCCCTAATAATATTTTTTTGGAAATAAAATGCCCCATGTGTGCATAGTCCCGTATAGCTATAGAATTTTCTCTCTTGCTTTGGATTCATTCTATGTTGCCATTTTTTTTTAAATTGCCCCTCACATTTCAATGGCTCAACCTCAAGCATTAACTTGTAGCTAAAAATATAAGTAAATCAAGAGTTATTTAGTTTAATTCCTGGTATTGAATTTTTCTTCCTCTTAACTGATGTGTTGAATTAGATGCTGCTTTGCTCAAAAATCAACAAATATAAACGGGTCCAAAGTAAGTAATTGCAGTAAATCAAGTTTGATAAATTAAATAGTTAGACCTTCAAAATCTAAGATAAATAGGAAGGGGGGAGGGGGAAATAATATTTTTATAAAGTGTATTTCGGTTTCTTTGGCAAGAGTTTGATCTGCAATAAGCGTCCAGGCGGATACCTTTAGCCTGCAGTCTGATACCCTTTGGCTCAGAGACAAACAGACGGAGGAACCATGTGATGACAGCTGCTCCAAACAGCCTTCGTTTGTGCAGATGAGGCTCCTGTCAAGTGGTTTGGGGGCAAAGACCACATATGCAGGGCTGTCATAAGGCGGCATGAGCAATACAGAACAGAAGCAAGAACAGGATGTGTCTTCAGTTTAGTGAAAT
Organism: Mesoclemmys tuberculata; assembly: GCA_007922155.1. Taxonomy (NCBI): domain Eukaryota; kingdom Metazoa; phylum Chordata; order Testudines; family Chelidae; genus Mesoclemmys; species Mesoclemmys tuberculata. The sequence goes on from ML675646.1 coordinate 19,462,673, forward strand.
GGGTTAACACAAGAAATGTGTGCAGGTGTTCTGCTGCTGGACATGTATAAATATATAGCTATGGGAAATGGGTGGGCCCGATTAAACAACAAAGAGGTTACAGCCATGTGTATATATATGTGTATAGCAGCATTTTAGTGAAACCTTACATAAAGGTGGAATGTGTGAACCATCTTCAGTGCAAAACCAGTAGGTGTGTGTGATGGGAAGACATCTGCTTCCTACTTCAGCTTTTTAATAGTTGTTTCAAACTTACAGTCCCACAGTGTGATGCTGCCTGCATTCTAGAATGATCCATGGAGGGCCAAGCAAACGTCCTGAGAGTGAGGGGCGGTTGCAAGCATTGACTGTTGTTGCTATAGCTGTGCAGGACCGGAAGACTCGGACAATAAAGAAGTGAGGAGGGTAAAGCTTGTCAGCAAGGGAGGACTAAATATTTCCGTTGGGATGAGGTCACTGAGGAGATGATCTTATCCAAGTGTTCCAGAGGGTGGAAGGGAGAGCTGGGTGCAAGGTGTATCATCCTCTCTCCCCCACTTTCAATGGGTGGTAGAAGGCACCCCCATGGGGATTTTACTGAGGAAGATGATGTTGGTGTAATCATTATCTTTTGATGAAATCTCTCCATTGCATGTAGCTAGCTGCTCAAGGGTGGGTTCTCCTGACCGTATAATATCCGAAGGAGCCATGCTGTTTGGGGCACAGAGGGCTGAGGAGCTACCCTCCTATGCTTATAACACACATCTGTATAGGTTTGCCCCTGGCTTCTGCTGTACCTGCAATGGTATCTCGAAGCTAAACATATTCACGTTCCATTAAGGTGGGGAACTACCTCTTCCAAGGGGATAATGTGTATACAAGCCCCAGAGTTAACACTGATGGAGTTTGTGGCCTTACTCTGAGTTTTCCTTGTACAGAGTTTTTATACATGGGGCATGTTTTAAACCTGAGGAATTTGGTTCCCTAACCCAACTGCCTGTGTAGTGTTTCTTAAAACTTTCTAGTGATGCCAGCTTTATCAATCCTCTCTAAGGAGTCAGGCCCTGTCCTATGTCACTGAAGTCAATAGAAGCCTTTCCATTGACGGGCTGGTATAGAAGATTGAGCCCTCACACACCATAATCCATGACATACCTTCAATCACTCTTTAGACTTAGAATACTACAAACATTTATGCTGGTAAATGACATTTCCATCCAGAGAGGAACACTTGTAACAGTCTTCTCTACCCCCTGCACGTACCCCCTCCCCTCAAGGTTAAAATTGTAGGGAGAAGACACTAGTAGAGGATTTGCACATGACTCACTGCAGCATAATGAGATAATTTAATACTTGAACCCTACTTCTATTTAACTATAACTGTTCCACACTGTAATATGGTATAAGGTAGGTGTGTGTAATTTAATGCAGAATGGTTAGGTTGGTCTAAAACCAAAACAAACAGTCCTCATTAAATCTTACTGGAGTGTGCTCATCTTTATTATACTGATCAGTATTTGAGAGGTTGCCTAGTAGCAAACTATCCTGCTAACACACAGTTTAGTGACCCGATTCCTGACGTTATGGCTGGCGTGGGGAAACTATAAGCAGATATTTCTGTGTACCTCAGCTAGCAGGGAAAGGTCTACAGTAGTACATAGGACATTCCCACACAGCTGGGTGTTGTGCTGCTCAGGAGTCTTGTCTCCACCTGCCCTCCAATATCCTGCCTCTCTTCACAAAGCAGAACTATACCAGTTTCTCTGTAAGAGGGACCAAAGAAGGAAGGGGCAGGAATTGCTCCTAGACGTGGTTTCAAGTGTTTTGAAATTGAATCCAGTCGATGGAAATGACCATATGATGGATTGCATTATTTTCACTGTATGATGTTTAATGTCTACTGCCTCTTTACTGGCATTGCTCCTGGCCAATGAAGTGTGTCTCCTCCTTCTACACTCAGTGCTTGTGGCAGTTTCAATGTTAAGCACAAAGGAAAGCAATTAAGTTTGCCATTTTGGTGGTCTCAGTTACACTCACAAAACCATTGCGCATTTCAGCACACTTGGCACTCTCTGCTCGGGAGAGGTCCAGTTCTGGGACAGCAGCCATGTATTGCTGCTACTCATGACTGAAGTGCATTGATGGAGCTGTGTGTGGGAGTTTACACAGGGCCTGCCTGCACGGTGCCTTGTTCCCGCCAGGATTAATATCTCAGTTTTATGAGTGCTGAAATTTTACCAACATTTACTCCCAAATTAAAAAACTAACAAAATTATATTACTAAAGCAAACAGACCTTGTTTCTTCTGTGTAAATAAAACCAAGTCACATTTAACCTTTGTTGCCTTGAATCCTGGGAACTTGGTGCTAACTGCCAAGACATTCACTGGGTCCTGGGTTTAGCTGAAATTAACCCTTGATGAGAAAAGTCACGGATTAGGACTTCCGAGAGGTAGGGGTGTGCGTGCTGTATTTTCAAATCTCCATTAGAAATAGGGTAAAGTTTTCAAAAGCACCATGATGAGTTAGAAGCTTAAGTTGCAATGTGTGCATGTGCAGGATGTCCTACTGAGGATCTGGTTTTCTTCATGACTAGTTCTGCAACTTGGAACTGTGGCCAGCCCCTGCCATTCTCTCCTTTCAGTCCTCATGGAGGTTTGTGGTGGAAGCTTCTCTGCACTTGTGGTGGAAGCTTCCCTGCACTTCTCTGCACTTGAGGGTTGACTAGCCTTGAGGTTACTGCACTGCCTAAGTGACTCATTCCCACCTTTGAACATATGCAACTTTCTGGACTGTTCACTTTGTCTCTTTCTGTCTCACTCAGCCCTAAATCTCTGGTGTGAGATGTGCAAGATGGGAAGAAGGCCATGGTATTGAACATGGCTGGCAGCAGGACACATGAGTGAGAGAGAGGGATTGCTTTGTGTGTGTGTGTGTGTAGAATATATAACTAAAACTCATGGAACTAGTCAGAAGTGTATCTAACATCACGCAACATTTTGTTTGGTATGTCCAACCCCTGCCCATATATTCTGCAGCATATATTTAAGTTCTGATCCTTCAGTGAGGTCTGCACAAGTAAACCTCAGCACCTGTGTGGAGCTTGATGCAGAACCAGGCCCTTACACTATAAACTTTTCATGACAGAGAGTGTCTCTCTTACTCTCTGTTCAGTGCCTAGCATGTGTTGGGCAATGCCGTAATAAAAATTAATGATTGTCTTGCTAATATAGGTCATGATTTTATGCAGCTTCTGTGCATGGGTTTTTTTAGCCAGTATAGATTTAGGGTGATGTGTATAGTGGCTTTTAACCAATACTATACACAGCAATGTTAGACCCATTTGGGGAACCAGTGGAAGTAGGAGAGACTGAGGTTTGTTCTAAGTTATGCTACTTGATAAGAGTTCACAAGGAGGCGCTCTCATCATCAGGATCACTAGAGCGCATTGTACTATAGCCCCTTCCAGTTCCAATGCACAAAGGAGGGCATATTACTCCGAGAGTATGGGAGAGAGGTAGGCCAGGAGCAGTTGTTATAAAGGCTGGCTATGCCAGCTGGAGATTCCCCTACAACAGGAAAAAACTCAGGTGCTACCTTTTTAAGGCAGCTTTAAATCCCTGGGCTTACAGTGCAAAGGGGATTTGGGAGGAATTGAGGGTCTGTTCTAGAACTTGCATGTAAAATGGTGACGCAATAGTCTAATCTTTCCCTAGCTAGTAGTATAGTGACCCAGAGTGCCAATAAATCCAACAATTTTATAGTTTAAACTCTATTTGTGTCTTCTTTAAACGAATGCCATAATAATGAAAACAAACCCCCAAGCTATGTTTCCAGATTGACATGGTGTTATGCTGGGAATTGGGTGAACCCACGTTTACAGACAAGACCCAAAAATTAATTTTCTGAGATTAAATAAACACCAACGGCTCTGTGACAACTGTGAGTTGCAAGAGAATGAGCTTTGTAGTGTGTTTGACTGCATGTATACTGGGCTCGCAGGAGTGAAGAATTTTTGTTTTACAGGGGCTGTACCTCAGTGTCTCACCAGCACCATTGTGACATAGTCAGCCACTCCCTTCCTCCACCTCATTTGCATACTGTCGGGGGTGGGGCAGGAGTCATTAGTGCCCTGGTCGTCATGGCAATAGCTGCCTTTGATAATTGATTTACCTCAGCTGATGTTACAAAGAAGGGGCACAAGAGCTGTTATAATGAAAGCAGACTGGGTGAGGAGAAGTTATTTGTTCATTTGTGTTTTGGAGGGGGTAACTTACTCCTTAAAAGTGAGTGTAATTATTGCTTTTCTCAGAAAGGGTTACATGAAAATAAGACACAATTCCTGTAGGTTGTTTATAGGCCTTGCAAAGTGGGAACTGTGGCTTTTGGAATATTTACCTTGTAAAAAAGGTGGGAAATTACAGCTATGTGTCCTGACTCAGGTTTCTGTTACACAACTAGAAAAGTGTCATTTAGAAGCTGCACTGTTTAAACAACTTCTTTTTTAAAAAAGAATTGAATTACTTTCCCTATAGTGGTCAAGGTGGCACTGAGTGGTGAAATGTGGAGCTTCACAAAGACAGTAATGGCAATAATACACAGTGAAGCTAAGAAATGTTTGTGCTTTATTTAAATGGGACATGAGATTTCAAGGAGAGTACAAACAGGCAAAAGGTTTTTTTTTTAACTTTGCTATCACCAAAAAACTAAACCATAAAAAGTTAAAGTTGCAAAATCAAGTACTCCCAGATTAGGAAATGCCAGAATGAACATCACTGATGCAACCCTTCATTCTGGCCTCTTGTGTGTATGCATTATGATACCATCTCTAATTACATGATCAGATACTATGTTTTCGGCAAGACCCCTGCCTCCTTCTGTGCACAGGACAGATCTGCTCTGGGGATTAACTGAAGTTGTGTAGTGGAGTCGTTCTGTCAGACCTCTGCCTCATTTGTTGCAGAAGTTACAAGATCTGTAATGAATGAGGCAGAGGACTTGAGGAAGAGAAGGGATGGACTCGTGGTTAGGGCAGTCGAATGACACCCTGATAATAAGGATTTTATCTCTGCCTCTGCCATCCAGTTCTGATGTGATGCTGGGGAAGTCTCTACATGGAACTATTCACGGGTAGTTACTTCTGCATGTAATTAAAGGCTGTATCATAATACATAGGAGAAGGGGGTCCAAATGAAGTTGCACTGGCAACATTCATTCTGGCATTTCCTCACTTGAATGCTTGACTTTACTACCTTTTCCTCAACGGGATTGTGCAATAGCGTCCGGTTATGTAGTCACAACCACAGCAGCTTCTTCTGGCAGGGTGCAATACTGGGGTGGGGGACAGGGAGCCTGTCTTTGCTGCTGCTTCTGGCTCAGGAGTGGGACCTGCAGCTACAGCTATACTGAACAAGCATTCAGGCTCCCGAGCGCTCGGATTAAAGAGACGGCATATTGATGCACTCAAGGACACAGTTTTCCTCAAACTCTTTCCCCCCCAAACTCACTCATCTCCCACACATACAGTCTCTTGCTCATACTTGTTGTTACTTTTGTCCAACTGCGCAATGCACATATATTCTCTGTAATTTTATGCTTTCAGAGTCGTTAAGGATTACAGTACTGTTACTTTTTTGACTGGTCTGTGCATTTCCTAACTTTATTTCTGTTATGCTTAAATGTAATTCTTTACGTAGTGAATTCTAAAATGGCTCATCTATCCTGGCTGGACTAATTATTATTACTTTTATTACCATATTCTGCTTTGTCATTGATTATTTAAAGTGGTACAATCCAATAATAGTCATGGGTTCGGGGTTGTTATAAATGTGTATGGGTAGGGTTTTGTGGCCTGCCTTGTGCGGGAGGTCAGACTAGATGATCATATTGGTCCCTTCTGACCTATGAGTCTATGAGTCTATGAGTCTAAATAATAGTATCTCTCTAGAATGTAAATTTAGCTTGTATTCACCTTAGTTGTGCGAGTTTCAAAAGAAAAGAAAAGAACTAAACAACTTTAGACAGTGCAGATGAAGGTCACATTTTCAAATTGTATCTTTAATTATATCTGTAAAGTAACATAAAATTTGTACAAAAATAAATGCAATTCCAAGTCTGACACGAATAGTAATGATGCAGTCAAATGTTAGTGAGTCACATACATGATTGTTTACCAGTCAAATGCCAAAATAATTAGAAAAATTCCTATTATTAAAAAAGAAAAAAAATTAATCACATTTGTTACAGTTGAGTAAGTACATTTTTAGTGGAGTGAAAAAAAATGGACTAAAATAGAGTAGATAATGGCAGTGATACAGTGTGTCTGTTAGAGAAAGCAAGCAGATTTTATTTATCTTTACTGAAGATAGTGTGCAAAGTATCAAACTTGTGTTTGATATCTGTGTTAAGGCTCCAGAATTGATACCTCAAGACTTGAGCTTGGGAATATCTTGCTGGAGTGGCATAGACCATACATCCATCCCCCTTCCAACTCCCTGCCTCTTCCAGCTGCTGCTGAGGATGGAGCACCGAGCCGAAGGTGTCCGGGCAATGCCTCCTACAGCACCTGTGCGCAGTTGTCCCTCTGCTGCACTGCGGGCCCCCTGCACCAGATTGACTGCAGTGTGAGTTGTTGTATTATGGCTCGGAGTCTTCAAATTTGCCGAATATCATACTCTGCCATATGCAAATGGCTAATTTTAAAATATAATTCAGTACATTCAGTACATAACCAGTAACTTTTTTTCCAGAAGTCCGCATTTGTTTGGTGGTGGTAGTAGTAGTATTTTGTTTTATTTATTCACTTAGTTTTTTCCTGTTGATTTTCTGTGAGTAACTGTTGCACCAGTGAGCCTGCCTACGTGAAGTTTAAAACCAATCTGTCCGTAGATATTCTCTTTCTGAGGATAACCTAGATAAAACACACATGTAAATGTATATTGCTAGAATAAATGTGTACCCCCAAAATGTATAATGCAGAGCCCACCCCAATTTTCTGTCTAGCCCACCTCAGCCCCCCATTGGGGAGAGGCTGGAGCTGCCCCTGATTTTCAGACCCACTCTTGAGCTATATTTTAGTCTATCATGAGCATCATTCTTCAGTTGGGGTCAATATTCCTTTCACTAAGCTTGTATGTCCCTTTCTCAGGGCTGGTAAGGGAACCCAGGCCCAGCTTCTACTCTGAGATCCAGCCCAGGGACTTGTATTAAGCAGCTGGGTCTGATTCATCAGGTGTGCTGCTGTTTCCTTGTGTTGCTTCCTTACAGCTTTTGCTTAACATAGCCTCCCTTTAGTTCTCAGGCATCTGGTTCCTCCCACACTCTCCTTTCTCTGCTGACCTAACCATTTTTCCATTCCTCTTGAGCTGGCCTGCTCTCTGTGGGATTTTCTCTACAGAAGAAGTCTGTTCCCTCATCTTCCTTCCAAGGCCCAGGTGCCTAATGATTCTTACCTAGCTCTGCCCACAGACTAGAATGCAATCAATCAGAAATCCACTAATTGGCTCTTAACCCCTTGTCTAAGAGATTATGGGAGTAGCTCCATTACAAATATCCTTTTCCCCAAGTTTGTTCTTATGAAAGGCAAGTGACCGAGTTGTCACACTGCTAGCTCAAAGAAAATGACATTTTAATAAAAAGTAGGAGCAATTACATAGGTCCAAATTATGTTTTCAGTTACACAAGTGTAAATCTGGAATGACTCTGACTTCATTGGAATTACTGTAGATTTATACCAATGAAACTGACTGAGAGCAGCATTTGGCCCTTATTGAACATCAGCAAACTTGTTTAGATTAAGGGATAAATTCATCCATCAGCAAGGGTTTATAACTTCCATTAGTGGAGTTTATGAATATTGAGATAATATATCCCTATTAACCAACAACTTTGTTCTTTGCCCTTTGTTGTAGTTAGAGATGCATATCCCATATGTCTGATACAAAAGAATGCCTATATGCAGCATTCTCCTATATGCACATTAAACATATAACTATGAATACCTTTATGTATATTGTGTTCCATGTATTCTACTTCCATACATATGGGATGGTTTATGCTGTTTATAACAAAGCACTTTACACTTGAGCAATTTTTACAATGCTTAATAAAGTTTTGTCTCCTAGAAATTGGAATTTGGAATTCCTAAGTAGGGCATTCTTTGCAATAACTTTCCATCATCTGTTCCAACATTCTTCTCTTTTGAAAATCATGCCTGATTAAAAGTTTAATGCAACAGCTGTTTGTGATCATATGATTGATATGTTTTTAGGCAGATGCTGAGTATTAAAAGCAGAACCCTTTTGAATTCTTTTCAGTGCTTGAAAACTTTAAATTGGTTTAAAAAATAAGGATTTGTTGTGCCTAGAAGTTGTCCTACAATTTATGTTTTTAATAGTTAACCTTAGGAGCAACTTGATTTCTTTCTGTATTAGTGGAAGGTGCAGATCCTCCTCAAACATCTCACTTTTGTAATGTTTCCCGCTCATAAGAGTATAACTGACAACCAGATTCAGACCTGCTGTTAGCAGGTGGCACTCCACTGACTTCATAGATCCCAAAGTTCTTTAAAACTTTTATCAGCTCATTGTACAAACAAATCACTTTGTTTATAAGTTGGTCTGAGGGTGAAACATAGCAGCAGTGCACAAAAGTTAGGATCAATAAATGAAGTGATATAACCAACCGAAACTGAAGTGGGGAATACAGGTAGGCACAAAGCATTTAGACAATTTGGAATTTAGCAAGGGCACTGGGTTTGACATTTGCTCTTACAAAAGGTATCATGAGGGCTTTAATGAGCAGGAGCACTGAAAATGTCTGTTTTCATATCTGCTGAAAGATTGGAGAGCAAGTGCGGAGAGCCACTCACAACCTTTAATTAAGCTGCTTGGTCTTGATACTTATGTACAACTTTTTCAAAAAGGTTGCATAAGCAACTAACTTGGGTTTTTTTTGTCCACTTCAGGAATTTTCAGAAACAATCTGTTTGAGCATGGGTGCTCTAGGGGCTAAACAGATCATATAGATGTGAGTAAAGGCTGAAGCAGTAAAGCTGGATTTTTTTCAGATTACAAAGGATGTTCACATTCCTAGCCAGATGCTGCTACTTCAGTCATGTCAAGGCACAACCACCTCAGCATGTGCAGTTAACATTTTAACAAACTTATTTATCAGAAGGTCATTTTCCTGAGCTAGATGATATACACCTGGGAAACACACCCTTTAATTAATTAATGTCCCTTAAACACGTGTTCCATTTGGAGGGTTTCTATTTGGCTAATGCCTATCATGGTGAGTAGGGCTAGGCAGTCAATGGTTGCCCTGTCCTGACCTGACCGAGTATGGTCAATGTAATGTTTAACAAATGTTCAGGTGTTCAGTTCTCTAAGAGAGGACACAATGCTCATATCAACTGCACGTAAAAACTCAGCTCTGTCTGAATCTGCCTAGGCTCCTGGAAACATCTAATTCACAGAGACTGCTCAGAAACTCCACAAGTGCCTTAGTACCATTGCTCCCATGCTAACATTGTCTCATTCCATAGCCACTTCCACATTCTGTAACTTGTTGCCTATCCTTACAATACTGGTTTTTATTTCCTTTATTGTTTCTCTAGCAAAAGATGGGGATAGCTGCTGTAATGTATCAAGTCAGAGGACAGACTAAGAGTTTTAGTAGTATATTGCTGCGACACACTTGCAGTAGCAACCTACTTAGAGTATCTGTAGCTGAGGAGGGAAGATAATTTTTTTAACATAGGATTAGGTGTGTGTTTTATTATGTATTGCTTTGGTTCAATTTTAGTTGGGGAACTTACATAAATTCTTATTTTAAACAAATCCCACATCTCTAGCTCAGTACCTCAGGACTCTTTCACCAAACCTCCCCACCCTCTACAGAGATGGTACCACAGGGACACTAGAAAAATAGTAACCAAGCATACTTGTTTTGACTTCAGTATAACAGGTTAATGTTTTTATTTTACTTATGCTTGCTAAGGTTGGTTATGATTTACAAGCCCTTTGGGAGAACTCTCTTGGGCCCTAAATTTATTCCCTAGGGGAAAAAAGTAGCTGTAGAAAAGGACCTGAAAATTGACAATAGTCATGAACCTGTAGCTGCTCTTCTCACTGCCTAACTTGTTTGGGCTGAAGGAAGACAGCTGAGTTTCTGACCCAGTTAATTGGAACAGGTGGGCCTCATTAGCCTCATCAGAAGATATATAAGGTTGGACTTTGTTCAAGAAAAAAAGTAACAAAGTTGGGGAGGGAAGCCATATAAAAATCTCCTGGGTACAGGTAGGTATGGGCTTAAGCTATCTGTTGAAATTAGTTTATTGTTTTAGGAGATTTTTGTTGTATATGTGCTAATACAAGGAAAATGTCTAGCTAGTGTCTTGAAGCAATCTTTGCTTGGTCATTTAAAAAGACTGATTAGAGTCTTGAGGAAATCCTCATTCTGAGTCATCTAAAAAGATGAAAATAAACATAAACCTCACTTAGGATTTTCTCTTTTATAAAAAGAAATAAGGTTGTATGACTTGCTTGTTTCATTGGTCCTTGTTTCTAGATGTTCCATGTTCTCCCTTTAAATTGTCAGGGTTCAATTCTGCATTATGTGAATAATAAAAAATTCACACTAGAGTAAGAAGGAACTTTTAAAAGACTGTTCCCATGTCACTGTGCTAGATCTATCCTCTGTGTTGGGGGGCGGGGGGGTGAGAGAGAGAGCAAGAGCTGTTCTTATTGAGGCTAAAAGTGTGGCTCAATGAGAAGTCCTGCAATATTAGTAGTGTATCTGAAATAGAATGTATGGTTTTAACTGAGGATTCATTTTGGGGTGGAAAAATGGATTCTTCAATGGGAGAGCTCACTTTCTAGAGAAGAAGCAGAGTCAATGCTGATACTTTGAGAATGAGTCAGTTCAGTTACATCAGTAATTTCTTCCTAGTAATGGCACGAATGTCTTGATAAACTCTTCCCTAGTGGGCTAAGGATACGTACTGGTTTTGCAAAATTCTTACCATCTGATTTCCTTATCACCTAGGAGTTTAGAGACAGTGGGTCTCCTTTCACAGCAACATCAATGCTGTTCCTTAAATCAGCCATTTTTAACATAACCAGGATAATTCCATCTTCCCCCAACTGAAAATACACCTATGTTCTGACCTGTCTTTTCCCTCAAATATTAAAGGTGAGGGTTTAAGAATTAGGATTTAGCCATGTGCTAGCATAATCCTCTAGCCCATTTACTATTTCATTTTTCACAGTTTTCCCAGCAAATGCAGTAGCTAGTGATAAGTATCTGAGAATAAAATATGTTTGTTGTGTAACTAGCTGACCATAGAGGAAACTCTACGCATGAAGCATCAGATATTGGAGAAGAACCTTTATCCTCAGTCTTTGCTTGTTGCAACTATGTGCACTGTCTTCCAACAAATTCTAGGTGCGTTTCACATGAGAAAATATTACTGAGTGAGGTATTTTAAAATCTCTTATTTTAGGATGCATCAAACCCAAACAGCTCATTAGTATCTGTGTTTGTACTGAGAGGTATGATGGTTTATTTGTGTGTGTGTTTTTTTTTAACTGGGAGCTTGATGTATGTTTCAGCTGGTGATAAGCTACTAGGTATGGTCAGTTTGAAATTCTTCAGCATCATGGGTTTGAGAAGTTTAACTTGAATGCAGTAATAACTGGGTTTGCTCTCTACTTGGGAGTAGCTAGACAAAGGAATAGACAGCAGCACAATAGGAAAAAGTAAACAAGGCTGAAAAAAGAAGGGCACAGAATCTAATGGAAAATGTATTTCTGTAACATGGTATCCACGTGCAGCAGTCTAGCTTTGAAGACTGGAAAGGGATAGTGTCTCTCATATCTAATGTAGAACACAAGTTTCATTTTAACTCGAAAACCATGTTTTAAATACTACTGTACATTTGCTTGCAAAATATTTATAGGTACATCAATATTCTTTCAGTCTGCTTTAAGGTTGAAGTGTCTATATCAGAAAAGAAGGGATACTATGGTCAGGAGGTGATGTGGTAGATCCCACATCCCTTCCAGGGCATGGCACAGTATTATCTGCCTCTTGTTGAAATACTTGGGGTGATATCTGGGGAACGTATAGCACTAGCATCTGGTAGTAGGAATTGGCATGTGAAGTAACATAAAGAAATACAAATATAAATTGTTATATAAATTCACTTGGTTTTGGACTGTATGTTCATCGCAAGCTTCATTGTGCATACTCGCAGTCAAGTGTATAAAGGGAATTGCATCCCCATCTTAAAAAGCTTTTGGCTTGATCCTATATGACTACAAGGATAAACAAGCAATTGTCTGTGAATTTTCTAATAAACATACACAGGTAAGCTCCAATAAATAAGTTGATCTATTTCCCCTCTCTTTTTCTTATGCAATGGAAGAGAGATTATATGGGGCTTTAACCTACCAACACTTAAGTATGTGCTTAAGTACTTCAGTAGGAATATTCATAATATATAAATTTAAGCACATGAAAAAGTCTTTGCAGGACTGGGGCCTTAAGAAATATCCTTTTATGGCTGCTTTTCAATGCCCTCTTTTCCATCTCTGAAAATATGAAATAAAAGATCATAAGAAATATTAATGGCAAATCTCTAATAAGGTATATCAGTTTATGGTAGGATGCACTGTATTTCCCCCTTTGATGTGTGTGCTTTTTGTTTTTGTTTTTTTTAAATAGTGAGAAGTGGAGTAGTGAACTTCCAGTAGTGAGTATTTCTGCATAATGGTATGTCCTGGATTCAGTGAAGCATCTGGTGGAGACATGGCTAATAAAATGACCATGTAAAGATTCTTATATTTTATTTAAAACTTTTGGCTGTGAAAGTTCAAAATCTCATATCTTCACTGAAGTCCAATGTAGTTACACTAGTGCCAGTGCTAAGAGAATTTAGTCCATAGAGAATATATTTTCTTGATATCAGGAAACTCATTTAAAAATAGATGGCTGAATTCTTTAATGGTGCTTTTATGAAATCGTGTGGACATAGAAGCATACTAGAAACTGGCTTGTTTCTGCTCTGTTCCATCAGTGCACCTTATTTTATGCACTGATTTCAAATGGAATAACAGTCACTGATCCAAATTTGTTCTTAAAAAATTTTGTAGTGTTTTTGTAATATTTTCACAAAGTTGTGTAGCCTGTACTGTGGATAGATGTTGTTTTTGTTTACTTTTCATTTAAAGTTTCCATTAATTATAAATTTATTGGAACATAAGCAGTACTGATTAGCTTGTTTAGATTATTGATCATTTAAAAGATGACTAATCAATATCAGGGAAAACAGGTGGTGCCTCTCTTAAATGCCATCTACAAAAAGGAAAAAGTAGTGCTGAATGTCTAGTCCAATGGCTCTAGCGTCTTTGTCTATGATTGCCCATTAGCATTTTCCTACAGCTTATCTTAGAATACAGCATAAGTGAGATGGCCTCTGCCTATGTCAGCATAACCTGTGAAGATGTCACACTGATCTTTTGCTTCTGGTGGAAACAGGTCAGGAATGAATGGCCTGTTGCTGAGAGCTCACAACTCCCACTGCATTAACTGAGTTTGGAACAGAAGGTCCTCCAGGGTTCTCTTATCAGTCCATTAAGATGTCTTAAGCCCTCTTTGCTTTTCATTGGGCTTTTTGCATAAGGAGAGCTATTCAGAACTTGTTTCTGATTGACTAGAAGCTTGTGATATGGGAAGATATAAAGATGGACAGTTAAACTATACGTAACAAAATCAAGACTCATCCCCCTAGAGATGAGACAAGTAAAACGAAATATGGTATCACTGGGTATTTGAACAGAAATGCAGTTACAGTTGCTAGTCTTCATTCCAGTCCAGGATTTATACATGTATTCTGGCAACATAGGTGGAGTCAGAACTCTGTCACATACTTGTTTTCTTAAGTAACTGTTTTCTGATGGAGATGTGACACTATGTTGCTGAAGGTAATTTTGCATTCAAGCCAACTATAGTAATTTTTGGCATGTATTAGTGACATTCCTTTTCAGATAATTTATATTATGTGCATCTTGAAAGATTAAGAAGATTTGGAATCTGGAATACATGTCTAATGTTTCCTGCTATGGCAAATATTTTTTCATAAAGATACATGGGTTGGTGAGCAATTTAGATATTCTGACATAAAACTGGTGAAATCAGGCAAGCTTGAATGCTCGGGTGTTTTTTTTGTTTTTAAGTAATCAGACTGTCTGACAATCCCTCAATTTAAGAGTAGTTTCAGATAGAAAGCAAGGCACCATTGTGGAAACTGATTGTTCAATACTTCAATGCTAGTACATGAACATAATGTGTGAAAGAGTGCTTTAAATTTTGCAGTTTCCAGTTTTGTAACATGAAATAACTGATGTGTCTCTAAATTATTGAGAAGACTAACTTGGAAATGGAACTCAATCTCTGCTTAAAGATCCCAAATGAGAGTTCTTTCTTTAAACAATATAATTCAAGTTCTAATATCTCTTGTGCATTCCAGTTATCTGGTGTTCCTTAATTATCACGCAATTCCAAATGCTTGTTGAATGATGGAGTCATGAGCTTTTGAATAAAAAAGTTTTTAAAGGAATGTTGCAAAAATAAATCTGGTTGATAATACTAACGTTTTATGACACTGATTTATCATTTGAACTACATTAATGTTATACCCATATTAGAGCTGGCTGACATCTCTAATATAAAAAAAAAATCTGGCCCCTCTATATCTTCCCTGTCAGTCTAGTACTTTATGAATCTACGTAATTTTGAATAATTGGTAACCAAAACCATATTTTATGTTTTGGTGGGGTCATTTTTTCTAAACTGTTTTAGCAGTCAGGGAAACTCCTAAACAAACAGACAAACTATGGTAATCTAATTTTAGCAGGAAGCCTGGTGTGGTGATTATCAGAGTCTGGTAGTCTCAGACACTGGACTTTATTTCCCATGCTCTAGTGATTTTGAGCAAATCATTTTAAATGGATGTTGTCAACTTAAGTCAGATCTGTCTGAATTTCGTTTACTCTAGTGTTACCTAAAATTACTATGTCACTTGTAACTGACCGATTGAAGATACTTTCCCTGTTTTTAGCAGCTTGTTTCCTTTGCCAGGTAAAGTGTGCCTAATTGGGCCTTTCGTACAGCAGCCACAGAGAGAAACTATTGTTATGGTGGGGGATCCAGGAAAATAACTTCAGCCATAAAGACTGGTGAGAGTAGATCACAGGAAGGTGTAGTGACTGAAAGTACTACCCAGCTTTTGAAACGGACTACATTTAACGGACTACATTTTGATTTTACATTTTCTTTTTAGACTTCTGTGCTTTAATTTCACTGTATGTATGAGGATAAGACTTGCTTACCTCAGGAGTGTTGTAGACTAGCATTTAGAAAGAGCTTTGAGATTCTCTAAGAAATGCCAGATACTGGTATAATATTCTGTTGCAGCTTGTGAACTGCGTCCAATTGAATTCTGTGCAAGTAGAAGTAATTACTGACTCTCACCACTGGGGTTATTTAATGCAATGTGCATGCACAACTCTTTCCTGTCATGTCTAGGAGTTGTGATTTTTATATATAATAGGATGCCACTTTGTAACAACATCCTATATCTGTTTCTCTTGATCTCTGCTTTTCTAAGGTCCCCCTACACAGTGGTACATGACTGATGCATGGTTTCTCTTCTCTCTCAAGTTAAATAGGATGTTTAAATTGGAGAAAGGAGGGCCCCATCTGCAAAACTTGAGACCTGCACTTCCCCAAGTGCCAAGGGTGTTTACCCTTTGCCTCACAACAATCTCTAGTTTAAGGGTCAGATTCCCAGCTGGTGTAGATGGATATAACTCAATTGACATCAGTGTAAACCTGCTCACTTGTGGCAAAAGCTGGCCATTAAATCACTGGAAGTATGAATAATAAAGGAAAACAATGGAGTTTGGGGGTTTTGGGAGAGGAGGGTTGTGGGGCGTTTAGTTTTTGGCAGCTAAATTTTATTCTGTGTAAATTTGAGTAGTTTTGGATAACTCGTGAGTAACATGCAAGATAAGCACACACAACAAATGGGATGAACTGAAATCCCTCACTGCAAAGGGGTTTTAAATGCCACTATTGTCAGTTGCTGCACACCTGGTTTTCAGCTGATGTGAAAAGTAATAGTGCTTTTGTTAGTCCTAGTAAACTAACATTATACACGCATGGTTTTGTTTTTGTGTTGTTTTTTGTTGCTTTCATAATACCATAGTATTTTCAGTCCTTCCTCAGATAAGGGAAACCTATCACTTCTGATAGTTGTGCTCCAGGTTCCCATATCTAGCTGGTCATGCAAGTGGAACTATCACACAGATTTATCTGCTTGATTTTTGTTACTGGTCATATGTTTTGGCATATTAAGAAAGGGGAACACTGCTGGATCTGATGCATCAGAACCCATCATTTCCCACAACTAGCAGTAAAAAAAAGGCCTACTGACCTTATTTCAATTTCCTCTCTTAAGTGAGGGTAACAGCTCCGGAATAAATTTGGAGAGAGTATATCTTGTCTTTATAACCAAATGTGAATAGCTCAGCTGGTGTAACACAGGCCCATCAAGTATTGTATAGGACCTAATCTGTTGCCAAGTTTCACATACCTCTGCTAGTAGGAAAGCATATGGTGGGGTGCTCTGGATTGATATGATGGCACAACTTTATGAAAGGAATGTATTGTAAAAAACGGAGACTTGCACCAGTGCCAATGCAGTCATTGCCAAATTAAGACTGGGATTTTAAACCAGTTGCCATCCTAAAATGTTGAATCCTAGCCTAAAATAATAATCCATTGAATTAAATGTTTATTTTCCAGGACCATGCAAACACAGGAGCTGGCCCTGAGCTGCTGGGCTCTTCACAGTCACATGAGGGGGCTGTATTCTCTCCTCTCCCTTCCCCCTCAAACTGAGCAAAATGGATCAACCCCATCGGCTCCCTCTGACCTCTCCTTTCTGCTCCAGGAAAACAATGGGCAGCTGCACTCCCTCTCCTTACTCCTCGGAGGGCATGGGGAAGAGGATTACAGGCCCAGAGGTACTCTAGCAGCAGCAGCCAGGACCTTCTTATGGCAACAACCATAGAGCCCTGCAGGGTGGTGTAGGAAGGGTGGCAATGGGCAGTTGAATTCATCTGTGCTGGGGATGGAGGCAGATGGTGTGGCCTGACTTTAGTGTATGGGGAGTATCCTAGTAAGTGACCAATCCCCTCTTGCCAAATTGCTCTCCCACTGCTGCCCTGAGAAACCAAGTCAATTACCTCAATATATGGTGAAAGCCTTGATTTGAGAGCTCATGTACAAGTTTGGTTTAGTTTCTTTACCATGTTACATTCAGAAATGTTAAATCTGGCCTCACTCATGTCAAATGGATTTTTCACAAGAAGAAAGGTATTTGCACTACTCAGATCGACAACAATGCCCCTTGTATTTCTAATTCTGGAAAGCTTTTTTCGGTGACAAAATAAAGTCAATATTCATATACTGCAGTTAAAGAGGTGTCTTTGATTCCACTTTAAGAAAAGGCCCCACAGAACTGATGCTAGCTATTACTGCATAATAGCTAGAAGGTGATGTGTATAGGTGGTTGAGAGGGCCGGTGCTGTGGTTAGTTTACTGAATTTTGTAAACGACTGTAAATGGTGGTGTAAAAGAGCTACACTGTTTTTATTTGTTTCACGCAGCAGTGAGCACTGTAGTTTTGGCTGAGTACATTTGTACCTTTCTAGGTGAAAGGAGAACACACTTGCTTGAAGCCAAAAATCTTTCTATGAACTCCAGCAGCCTGCAAAAATACTTTTTCTTTAAGCCAAAAAAAAGAAAAATGAGATCAGAAAAGAATTAAGTTTTTTGGAAAAACATTTTTCACTGCTTGTGAGAATATTGTACATGTCTTAGTTTTTCCTGTGTTCCCACATTCTCTTAATTTTTTTAGCAGAAAGAAACAGCAGCTAGAGACTCTAAAGTACTTGTGGTATCATAGGAAACAATCATTTCAAAATGGTATTTCAAGATGTTGAAAGGACTTGGCCAGTTACTTCTGTGACTTGTGCTCTGAAGCCAATAGGATTTCACGGGGTGCATTTCTTGGCTGAATCTAGCCCTCTGGTATATAAATAAATCTTTGAAGGAAAGAGCAACTACAAGAGAAGCCTTTTATCTGTACAACACTTTACAATTATTCCGTTTGTAATCCAAAACAGATATCATGCTTGTCTGAAAAAAAAAAAACAACCGAAAATACCAATAAACTGCAATGAAAATGGTAACAAAATAACTTGGGCCCTTATCCTGCAACCTCAAGTGTCTGTGTGGATTGCTGATCTAGGAGGAGTCCTGCTGAGTCAGTGTGGCTCTTTATGGGTTCACTTGTCCATCTGCCCTCACAGGATCCAGGCACTAATTTTTAAATATCCACTAAAAACAAAAGAATACAATAAATAAGAGCACTCAAATTTACTTTAAGGGCTTGATCCTGTGCTTGGACGCACACAAGCAGGCACTCTTCTATTGGGTAGGAACTGAACTGTGCTTCTGGGATACTAATTCTCTTCCCTGCCCCCTCTTCCCCCACCAAGTAATGCCTTCAATTTTAAAGTGAGCTTCAGAGAGAATAGAGTCTTTGGGTGAGCAAGACTTGAGTAACTTAGGTGTCTTTCAGCCTGCCTCTTCCCCTACTTGCTATAGTGTGCTTAGGCATCCCTAGAAAAGATTCTCTATGCGCTGTACTCCCAAACTATTTCTCACATGTAAATCACATGATCGGTGAGTGACGTAGCCTGTGTTTTAGTTGCACATGCATCCTAGATGAGTGAGAGAGTGGATCTTGCCTCACTCCCCCATCTCATCTGTTAGATTCCACAGAGACAGCTGAGCCAGTCTGGCAGTTCTCCAGCTGTCGTGCACCTCAGGTGGGGATCCAGAGAAGTTAGTATCTAGTCCTCAACAGTTGTATGGATAGCCAAGGGCCTGCTGGTGGTGAGAAGTCAGGATGTTTATGTTAATATATCCTTCCACTGAGAGAGAAGTCAACCTTTTAGCAATTGAAGGGTCACATAGATTTCCTCCACTAGAAATTCATACTCTCCTCCTCCAGTTCTGCCATCTTCCTCCTCACTCATTATTCTTTCTCCACTGTCCTGCTCTCCCATGCCTGGTCACCTATTCACCCCCCTCTGGTTCTTTCCAAAAACGTCCCCCATACCTCTTTCATTTTTTCCAAGTGGAAGCTTTTACAAAATTTTCAGTGACCTCCCCCTTACCCTTAGCACTCCGTCACATAACTACTGTCAGTTGATACAGAATGCATTTTTGGTTACTTTAGCTACTTCAGAGCTGGCCCCCAGCCCGAAAGCTTCATGAACGTTCTTTAAAAGTGAGAGCTATTTTCTGTATGAATATCTTCCAACTTTGCTCAGTTTTCTCTTTATTGGTCACAGTCTACGTGTGAGACTGACCATAGGATCTGACTGAATGATGGCAGGACTTTGAAAATAATTTTATACATCTTTTGAATTTTTTCCAAGTATATAGAAAGCATTTGTTTGGAGGAGATGGAGTACAGTAGACAATTGGATACTATAATAAATACTATATAAACACAATTGTGTACAAAAGTGTGTCTACGCAGACTTAAGATAACTAACTACTTAGGGAAGGGTGCTAGTTTGCTGATAGGATGTTCGCTTAGGCCCTGATCCTGTGAACACACTTGGCCTTGACACATGAGCTGCTCTCCTGAATGAGGCTACTTATTTGCTGGATGAGTGCCTGAAACAAGAGACTTAAAAAAAATTACATCGTTAAAAAGAAAATCAGCTATATTCGTTATACCTAGAGTATAAAAATACACCTGCTGCATAGAAATTGCATCAACCTCTTCTTGTTTCCCTCTCAGCAATGCTGTCTTTTGTCTTATTTCAGATGCTTTTCTATTGCCTACATTTCTGTAGTCCCAGACCACCTCCAAGTGCTACTGAACCCCTATGAGTTAGGGATGTATTACGATCTCCAGGTTATAGATGGTGAAATAATGTTCAGAGATTAAATGACAATCATTTACGGTCTCAAAGGTGTCTAGCACAGCAGGATCCAGGTCTCCCAGTCCACATCTTAACCACAAGACGATCTGTACCTTTTATGTGGTGCCTTGAAGTTGGCATCTCCTATGTGGATGTGAAAGGAGAATTTAAAGATATAGTTTCTCCCTCTCTTCTCTTCCATTTCTCCCCCTCCCCCCACCCGAGAAAAGATGCAAGGTCTGTATATCTTAGTAGAGAGAGACTCAAATCAAAACTGAAGATAAAAACACCCCAAAACTTTGTAGTGGGGACAAGGGAACAAATACAACCGGTATTACAGCTAGTCCTTCTGTATATAATGGACCCAAACTTATAGCATTAAACTTTAGAATGAATGTTTCAACCCTGTCTCTGAATTCAGCTTGGGTCAATCTCTAGTATTGACTTTTTATATATTTAAAAAAAAATAAAATCTAATACTGTTTACTTTTCCATAATAAACCTTTCACAATTGCACTTTAGCTTAATGTATAAGTCTGAGTGGCCATAATCATATGCTGACTTATGAAATTCCAATAGATTTAATTATTTGACATTAATATCAAATTCATCTTTAATGGTAGTTTAGGGTTGTCGCAAAAGGAAACTTGAGTTGTGATAAAGAAAAGCGGTAGATAATGTATAGAAGAGTTGATTACTAGGACTTTTCTCAACAAGACTACATTTCATATCTCTTGTATATGATCTGTGGTGCCTTCGGGGACACATCCAATAACTATATGTACATAGTAATATCTTTAATTAGATTAATAGAATAAATATTGCACACAAGGTTTTGGGGTCTCAAATTTTTCTTCTAGTGAAGAGGAAATTTGGTGCAACTGGACGATAACTGCAGGAGGGAAAACCAATATCTACTACTGGGTGATAACTGCATTGGGAAAACCAATATCTACTAAATCCTCCAGTGCACTGATATTTGAAGTACTTGTGTATAAACTTCTGATTACTCTTACTCTCTGACCTATAAGGGAAACCTTTATGAGAACCTGAAAGCTTGTGTAAAATTTAGTAATCTGACTAACAAATATCTGCTACTACTGCACCTGTGCCACTTAAAAAAAAACACAAAACTCTAAAATGCTCTTACTTACAAGGTCCAGATTACTGGAACAATAAATATCTCTGCCTGGCGAAAGTTTGCCTTCCTTCTGGTCTGCATAGCCTTAAGAACATAGCTGAGGTCAGGCTGTGAGGACTTTTAGGCTAAGCAGTATAACAGCCTCTCTGTTTTCCCTGTCGAAATGTGTATGTGATGTGATGGCAGTGGGAAAATTTAGTGACTAGACTTTTAGACTGACACATGCAGCAACACCTGCTGGCAGCTGAGAGTAACACTGCTGCAAACCTGCCACCCTGTGGCAGGGAAATGGAGACAGTAAAACTTTAAGTCTAACTTTTACAATAGCAATAAATCTGCTTGTTTTCCTGGGGCCAGACTCCTAAGTGTGTTTCATCTAAAGAAAACACTCTTGAAAATTAAACTCTATCCACCCACTTGGTATTTTACAATCCGTATTACAATGCCGTGTGCTAGCCTGCATCTATTCCTTCCTATAAAGAGTCTGTCCCATAAAATCTATTTCAAAAGATCTTATGCTCAGCTGGTGTGAAGAGGCCACAGCTTGGCTACAAATGTGCAGCTGAGAATTCTCCTACCACATGATGATGTCCAGATGGGCAACTGCAGGCTCCAGATCTATGATTCAGATGTGTTGAGGAGGGAGAAGTTATGTTGAGGCTGCAGAGGCAACATGAAGGAGCTCTGCTTTGCTAGGTCTGTGCTCCCCCAATATATGGGCACCACACCAGTGGCAGAATTTTGAGCACCTGTCAATAGCTTTTAGTTGTCAGACTGGACTTGAATTTGGAAGTTGAGGAGCTGTAATCAAGAATCTTTAAATTCTGGACCCACATAGTTTTTCTGCTTTGTTGTATAATAATCTATGGTGAAAATAATTGGTAATATATTTTCATTTCTTTGACCATTCTGTATATATCAAATCAACTTCTTTTCTGCCTGAAATTCTTGTGTGCCAAACTGTGCCAACCAATATTTTTCTATTACAAAACAGAATACACTCCTGCAGAATTAAGCAGACTATATTGATTGTTGGAATAATAGCCATCTAAATTGCCTAGGTTTCAAAACTGCTTAGGTTTCCAAAAGAGTGGTGGTGAGGGGTTTTTTTTGTGTGTGTCCTCTTGGAGGAATGGACATAGATCTGTACCTTGCAGTGCTTGTTAAGTACATTTTGATTATTTTGTTAATTTTTGGTGGTTTTTAACGTGAAACTTGAACATACTAGATCTTGCGAACTGGACAACTCTGAGACCTGTGACAGGAATATCTAGTCTTAAAATAAATAAACTTGTCTGGAGACTTAAGCTTTGTATATCTGCCATGAATTCTGTATTGAGAGGGAAAATAACTTTCAAATCTGGTTTTTGGTACTGAAATTGTGATCCTATTGTGATTCCTAGCGTGAATCAGGGATCCCTAACCACATGCCCACTGCAGTACTAGTTTCCATCTGATGTGGTTAAATTAATAATCTTGTGATTTTTCCTGATCAGAACCAGTATTTTTGCTAATCATATTTAATAAGGAATATAAAAGTTATTTGCTCATCTTTTAGCCTAGATTTACAGTCTATGAAACTTGAATTTGCAAAGAAATGGCTATAAGTAGGTCAAATTACCATTCTGACTCTTAGATATTTGATTTTAAAATATTTTTCTCTGCAATGATTTGCTGATCTATTGAGCCTATATATAATAACAACCCTTAAATGTGTAATCTTCAGTATCTCTAATAAATTTTCCCACTCATGTCAACAGTATCAGAGATGCAGCAGATCATGTGGCTTTTTTATGGTTGTCTGTTTCAAAATGTAGTTATTTTTAAATAGCAAATACACTGTAGACAAAATTCACTGACCTAGAATGTTGCCTTAAAGCTTCCTAGCATAGCTGATGGTGGAATGATGTAAAATGACATGAAGGCCTGAAAACATAATTGCTCATTGTGGGTCTTCTTTCAATAGCTAACATTATTCTAAAGATGAAAAGTGACAGTTATATTTTTGGAATCCCTTTCCTGTAGGACAGGAACATGCAATCTATTTATTTTGCTACTGCTGGGGCTGACTCAGAACTATATTTATAAAGGTTTATTTATTGACATTGTGGACCAAATTTTCAAAGTAACCTCTAACCAAGAACTAATTTTGGGTTTGGTACTTTTGGGCAAAGAGCTCTGTCCAAAATGAGCAGTTAAAGGTCTACCCAGTTTACATGAACATAATCACAGGCTATTTCTAGGAGCAAATGCCATGTTTTTAGACACCTTAAATCAAAGGTACTTCAAGATGAGTGTCCAAAATTCAGCGGCTGTGGCTGAAAATGCAGCTCTATAAGATTTCATAATGTGGCCAAATGGCAATGATCCATGTTCTACCTTAATTTCCTGAATGCTAGTAATATTTAAATACTGCAAGGGAAAGCTCAAGGGTTCCATTTTAATCAAACACAACTAAACAGGGATGACATTAACTTTTCAGATGAGGCTTTACCAACAGTTTAGTTCAAAACACTTACAGTGGAAAACTCGTTACAATGAAAATTCAGGTTGGCTTTTTTGCCTGTGCAGTTTATGCTAGTGCATGAAGGAAATGATGCATATGTGAAGGAATGGGAAATTGGACTAGTGAGCAACTTTATTTAAGAGCTGGTAAAATTTTGTAACTAGTAGGATCTTAATTCAAGTGATTAGAGATCTTTACAATGATTTAAAAGTACTGAGGAAATTATCCTCAGAGGATGGTAAAGGTTTTTTTTAAAAAAAACAAACAAACCCCCAAACTTAAGTCAATTCAGGGAAACCAAGTGACTGAAATTCCCATGTGACATCTCCTGATCCTTTATAGACCCATTTGATTGAATGAGGCAGCATGGAGGAAAGAAATGGGTTGTACCTGCTATCTGTATCTGAGGGCAGAACAATAATCTACACATATCATTTAACTCTAATTGGCAGGCATCTTCCCCTCCCTCCTCCCCCCCCCCAAAATGGTCTCACTCAGACTCCTAACTGTATTAGTTTTTGCTTTGTGTAGCAAAGGTTAGTATTTCCCCTTCCAAACTATATAATGGGCATGGAGAGATTAAACAAATCTCTCTACTTTTAAGATTGCAAATAATGGCAAGGTCATTAGTGACTCAAATAATCTTGTCAGAATTGAGCATTATCATTATTTATGCACAAGCTTTGCCTAGAACAAAGAAACCATCTGCAAATGAGGTGAGTTCAGGTTCTCCTCCAGGTACACCAGTTTGACAGACCTGGACTATTCCTGTCTGATCCCGATAGACAAAGCAGCAGGAGCAGTAGTACCCAATAAGCCTCATAAAAACAGCAAGGAACCTGCTGAGGTTTCCAAGCAGGTAGTCGGGAGCTCCAGTGGGATAAATACCAGGAAGGGAGAGGAGTTATTTAAATTCAGCACCAGTGTGGACACAAGAACAAATGGATATAAACTGGCTTCAGGAAGTTTAGACTTGAAATTAGACAAAGGTTTCTAACCACCAGGGGAGTGAACTTCTGAAACAGCCTTCCAAGGGAAGCAATGGGGGCAAAAAACCTAGCTGGCTTCAAGACTGAGCTTGATAGCTTGATGAAAAGGATGATATGATGGGACAGCCTCATCTGGTAATTGACTGATCTTCAATTACTAATAGTAAACATGCCCAATGGCCTGTGAAGGGACATTAGATGAGTGGATCCTGAGTTATTACAGACAATCCTTTCTGGGTATCTGGCTGGTGAGTCTTGCCCACGTGCTCAGGGTTTAACTGATTGCCATATTTGGGGTCAGGAAGGATTTTTCCCCAGGGCAGATTGGCAGAGGCCTTGGGTTTATTTCCCCTTCCTCTGTAGCATGGGGCCTGGGTCACTTGCTGGTGGATTGTCTGTACCTTCAAGTCTTTAAACCGTGATTTGAGCACTTCAATAACTGTCATAGGCTCTATTACAGAAGTGGGTGGATGAAGTTCTGTGGTCTGCGTTGTGCAGGAGGTCAGACTAGATTAATATAATGGTCCCTTCTGACCTTGTAGTCTATCAGCAAGTTCACTAGCTTCTGCACCAAGCACTGAGGTGTCTATGACCCTGCTGCTTAGTCTGTTACCTGTTGCTTTATGAGGGAGGCATCCACAACAAAGACTTCTAAATCTGCAAAGACCTTAATGGGGCCAAGGGAGTAGTGGCTGTACAAGGTAGCCTTTATAAAGAGTAAAAAATGGTAAAGGAGGAAGTTGAGTAATCACGCTTGTAGACTCCACAATGGGCTCAGTGGTAACCTCTGTCCTATGAACTAACTCTGAAGGGTCCAGTGTGATCTGACCCTTCCTCACCCCCCAGTAGGGCAGATCCTGCATTTTGGTTCAGTTTTAGCTATTATGCTGCTTGCTGTATTGTATTTGACTCTAGAAATGACAGCACTTATTGGTAAGGGTTGTGTAAAGCCATGTGCAATGTCTGAAACTTAATAATCTGTTTATTTAAATAAAACCTTTGTTTCTAAGACCCTGAACTGATGCACTTTGAAGTCATTGGAAAGGCTCCTATTGACTCCAGTGGGGTGTGGAACTGGGGTACTGAGGAAATGATTGATTGAGCATGGGCTCTGAACTAGGAAGGCACGTGGATGGCACAGTGATGGGTGACCTGATGGAAAAACCTGGATGACTTTTATTCTTTCAAGTTCGTGGTAGCTCATGTGCAACAAATGAAGCTATTTTTACCATTGTCAGACGTAACTAATGCTATGAACTCTCTCCCCACCCACAT
>ML675646.1:19488643-19593546 GCA_007922155.1 Mesoclemmys tuberculata
CACCCACATACCTCACCCTGAACAAAGCTGAAGAAAATGCCTTGTGGCGTATAAAGCCAGATAAGCATAATGTGGGTGTAAAGGTTGTACCTGCAAAGTATACATTGTATTCTAAAGCCTCTTACATGTAGCTGCAAAAGTCATCTGCATATGCAGACTGAGTAACTGGGCTTCCAAGTGCATGTGCCCAATTGCAAATGGACGCCCACAACTCTCTTGCTGGTAGAAATGTCTGTGTCTGCAGGAGAGAACCTGTTTTTCACATGCCGTGTTTAAAGCCAGCCCATGTACCCTGTAGCTGAAAAACTTTGCATTTAGTGTAACAAACTGCAGAACACACAGAGCTGTGTTTCTCTGCGAGTGGTGCTGCAGTTTGTTTGCAGATCTTCAGTTAGTGTAAACTGGCATAACTCTGTTGAAATCAGCAGATGTATGCTGACTCGAACCAGATGAGGATCTGATCCCCAGTTTGTTAATTAGCTATCTGATCAGCAGCAGCTAAAACTTCTGGAATGAGCTTGTGCATTTTTTGGGGGGGGAGGTGGGAGTAGGATACAAAGATCTTTCCAGGGACACTGCTAATCTTGATCTATAATATTCTCAGGATTACAGATGCTGCTTATTGCCACTGTCATTATGTGTCCTCTCTCTTCCCTGCCCCCCATTTCTACCACAAATGGCAGATTGCTCTATCTCCAAAGTCTTACTTAAAATTCTACAGTTCCTGTTTGCTCTGTAGCAGTTCTTGGCCTTTTCACAGTATCCACAATCCGTGGGAGGGAAAGGGCAGTGGACTTGGTAGCCTCCTCATCTGTCTTCATGGTAACCAGCATCATGTTGACACTGATAAACTGTTTTTGGATGGCATTTCAGTGTAGATGCACCAACATGAGCTGTGGCTCATTATATTGTCTCAAATACAGCAATTAGCACTGGGTGTACTTTATGATAATTAGGAATATGTTTTACACATCAGATGGTGATGCTGACTTTTGAGAGCAACCACCTGGGCCCAACTCAACTTAGCCAAAATATTTCTGTATTTTTTTTCTGATTTAGTGGTACAAAATGCTTATGAGAAATATTTTTTAGCCATTTCTTTTGCCATAAATACTCAGGTACCATGTGCATCTTGCTAGTCAAATAATTTGGGGGTAATTTGCTGTTTCCTATAGTCACCCTGATATTTGAGAAATCGCCTTTCTTTGGGTGTCTCTGATACAAAGTAAAATCACAACCATGATGATGTTCATTGGAACGTTGCTTTTCAGCTTTGTCCCCTATGCCTGAAATCTCTGAATTTTGGCATTTTAGAGGCATACAATTTGGCTCATTTTCAGGCTTGTGCTCCATCATCAGAGCCTAATGAGACACTTTGAAGCTTCATGATGAGGAGGAGTCCAGAGCGACTAATGGCAGCAAACTTGTTATCTTAAGGAAGTTTTTGTCATTCGAAGGTACAGCTTTACTGAGGAGTCATTATTTGAAATAACTTAAGTGCAAGTGTTTGTTTGCTATCTCAAGTGCGCCGTTCACAAGTCTTAATGTTCCTATGCAAGTAATTGTGTGCACATGAAACAACATAGGAGGAATTTAGGATATGTATTTTCAGTATATCCTATTATTTATTCAGTGAAGGGTCCAACCCTGCTTCTTTTGAAGTGCATGGCAAAACTCCCATTGACTTCATAGATGTTGGTCAGCTCACCTCTTGCTGAATCACAAGTTGTGTGGTAAGAGTTCATTTTTCATTGTACTTTTTGCTGAAAAAGAAACTATTGTTTGGTGGAGAAAGCCACAAGAGCATAAGAGAAATTCTCCTTTGAAAGTATATTGGGTTCTGTATCAGTCCCTTTTAATTATGAAAAGGGAGGACTTCAAAACTGAGCCCTTCTGACTTGCACAGGGTATGGATTAAAATCCCCAGATCTGGATATCTCTTTTGGTTTTGCCTCAATTCAGATACGAGTCCAAAAGGGAGCACTTGTTTTCATTTCCAGTCAGGCTGAAATCTCATAACAAAGATCGTGTGAAATTTCCACTATTGCTGTCTAAACGTTCTGAAAACAGTTCAGTATTTCCAGGCTGTCCAATGCAAACCCTGGCATTGATTCCATCAAACCAAAACTCTAATCTCAGCTTTAAACCTGATCCAAAATTAGAAATTGCAACGTGGCTGTGCCATGTTTGTCTGCATTTGTAGTCCTCAGGAATCAACCACCAGTTGTGACAAAATGAAATACTAGAGGAAACTTATATGCCAATATATAATGCTGTGCTTGTGAACATGACTGTTTCTCTTCCATCATTTGATCTCTCTGAAATAGAATAGATAGTTTTGTCTGAAAATGATCTTGTTTGCATCTATGTTTTTCACTGACTCTTGAGGGAATTACCAGCAATTCCATTTTATGGACCGAGAACAAGGCCACAAGCATATGCAACAGATTCTCCCCATCTCCCATTTTAGTGTTAGAATTTACAGTGGGTGCCATATTAAGATATATTGGCTGGGTTGTTTACTTTTACAGCAGAATTTCTGGAATCCTCATTATTTAAATTAGATTTACCACAATATCCAATGCTTCGTGATTGTATACTATATGATAAATGTCCAGGTTTTAATGGCTCTCTTTGTACATGCGTGCACACTCTGAAGACTATATTCTTATTTCTGTGTCTGGGATGGAATTTATTCTTTAGGGCCTGTGAAAATTTCCTGGTTTGTTTGCAGGAGGAGGGATCCTCTCCCACATACTTTTTTTTTCTTTCTTTCTTTTTTCTTTTTAAGGGCTGTTGGTCAAGTGCTATGGACATTTAAAACCAGTTATTTACCAGGTTTTAAGACCCTGCTGCTTATGTTTATGCCTGCTTATGTATGCTGCCCACTTTCTTTAAGTTTTAAAATCTTAGAGAAATGTCTGTAACTATGAGGGGAAATTATGTTTTGGAGCAATTTGTTTATTAAATGCCAAGTCCAGCAATGCAGTGAGACGAAATAGCTGATTCCCAGTTGTATCTGTATATCTGGAACTCAGCAAGGGATGATCCTAGATAAATTTAACTGTTAGCATTTGTAATGGCACTACACAGTTACGTTTGGCTGAAAGGGATAGGAGTTAACAGCATCATTTTAGGGAGCCTTGGCTTGACTACATTTGGAATATTATTTGATTTTTTTTGGTACTTGTAGTTTGGGAAGGATATAGAGGAAAGCCAGAAAACTGTATCTTTCTTATCCTTCTTTGCAGAATGAGGGTGAATGAGGAAGTTACAGTTGAACGTGCCTGTCTTTGTTTTTTAAATATATAAGCCACCCTACTTCTATAGCAGAGAAAATGAGACGTGATTGGGCACATACTCAAACCTAAATAGAATAGAACATGACTATGGTTTCTAGATACCTTTGGGGTAACACAATAAAGGATGAAAATAGAATAAAATAGTTGCCAAATAGAGAAAAACAAAGTCCAGCGGTAGAATCTAGAATGAAAAAAGTTGGTTTCGTCTTAGGAAAAATCCCTTAACCACAGGAATATCCTTTCTTTCCAGTAAGACATTTGATTGGGACTTGTCAGACCTAGGAATGGAACCCAGATCTCCCACAATCTTCCTGTTTAATTTTGGGCAAGTCATTTAATGTCTACATACTTCACTTCCCCCATCTGTGAAAAGGCATAAGATTTCCCTCCTTCGCAGTGGTTTTGGTAGACAAAGAATTTGTCTACACAGGTCCTCAGTTTGGACTATTGTAGTTGAATACTGCATTGGTGTGCTGCACTGTGACTGCCCCATGTGGATGCTGCTGGCATGAACTAAAAGGTACCTAGTTTGCATTAATGTAATCCGGTTGATGAAAGACAAACTAGGTATCTTTTTAGTTGATGCGAGCAGTGGCCATGTGAGGCAATTAGAGCATAACAACTTGGTATGCTGCAGTTTACACCCTCATAGTCTGTGCTCCTGGGCAATGTGGATGTAGCGTAAGTAACAATTTGTAGTGTTCTTCCTTCTATGGTCGTGAACATCAGAGATTCTTCATTACTTGCAGTCTTGTAAGTCAAAACTGTGTTTTTTCTAAATGAGGTGCTGTGGCCTGTAATGTGCAGGAGGTCAGACTAGATGATCACAGTGGTCCCTTCTGGCCTTTAAAGTTGGAGTCTATGAACTCAAACATAAATTAAGTGCTTGATCCAGAAATTTTTGGGTGACATTCTCTGGCCTGTGTAATGTAGGAGGTCAGGCTAGCTACAGAAATGCTCAGATTTGTAATGTTTCCTCTGACCTTTAAATATGGTCAACTGCTAGGAGCTGGTTGTGTTGTAATTCCAGTCATGCTGTTGTGACCACTGATAGGGGAACAGCAAGTGGCTTATAAAATGAGAACTGTATTTTTCCCCCTTCTTTCTACAAGGAAGACAAATCCTAAAATAAATAAATAAATTAAAACTAGTGTTCCTATTAGACAGACAGGTTCCATTGCATTCCCTGTAGCTTTGATACTCTAGATAATATCAACAGACCATTAAAATAGCAATGAGACATCTCCATGGGACTTCAGAATAATCATTACTAAAAGGGTCAGCCCCTGGCCTAATACTTTGTCTGACACATTTTTTATTTGCATATAGTACTATCATTAAAAGTGGTCTGTAAACTAGCAGGTCAGGAGAAATACAATACAATGTGTTGAGTATAATGAGGTATCTTGTGTCTGTGCGTTGAACAGGATTAAGTTGATGCATGAGGATGATACCATTAAAGGAATGTGAATGGATGCTACAGTCGGTAACATTAAAACCTAGCTGGTTACTAAACCATACTATTTACTTTTGTTTTGTAATTTCTAGCATTCCCTATACTTGCAGTGGGAAATACTACAAATATTTCAATAAATCTAGCTATGGTGGGTGGTTGAGATATAATCCTTGTTGGGTCACACAGTATCCACACATTTCCCAAACTCAGTCCTTCCTAATTTCTGTATCTGAGATGAAACTTGTCTGTCTTAAGGTCCTGTAAAGATTCTTGGCTTTTCCCCCTCCGTTTTTCCTTTATCTGGTCAAATGCTCTTACCACAAATACCTGGGTATATCTCTTGAAATTCACATAGGGTCAGCCTACATGTTATGCTTAATTTCATAATCCACTGCTGCTGTGAGGGCATGCTCTTTAGGAGGGTAGTATGACCTGGTCCAGGTGAAAATGTTTACATATAAATTTTATGAATGCCAATTTATTACCAGGATTCTATCTGACTCTCCTATCTGTGCTCAGATACTACAGGAATGAGGGCCAGATAAAAACTCAGTCACATTTAAACAGGTAAATATTAGTGTAAGAAATTCTAGGTGAAATGTGTTGAAGCTTCTATTTATTTGCATAGTAAAAAAGAAGACCTTGTCAGTGGGAACCCTTGTCACAAGGGAGAGACAAACAGAATGATTTGTCATTCTTCTCCTTTTGGGGGTACTGTCTATGCAAAAACTCTCAAATTAGAAACTGAACCTAAGGGCTGAAAGTGGTTTGGAGAATTACATGACATTTCAGTACCAAGTCAGCTGGTGTTAGAAATTTAGGCTGGTGCCTGAGATTTGTGGACAAAGCATTGGTGGGAATGGGGAAGTGGTGGTGTTCTTCACTTTTACCTTTTCTATTTTTTTTCTCTTTACACTTGGCAGAAGGGAAGTAGGAATGTGGTATGACCACTCACAGCTGTATCTCCTAATTGAAACAATGAGCTGAATTTTGTTACCAACCATACATGTAATTTCTTTCTGGGTTATCTCAAAATAATACTACGAGGCAAGTCAATAAGGTTTGTGTTTTAATGTTTATTAGGTGTTTAAAATAAACTTCACAGAGAATTGAATTGTACTACACCAAGATACGGAATATTATCACCATCCTTTTACCTAAGGCTCCCATTAATTTTATGTGATGGTTTTGTCTTGTTTTTCCCCAGGACAGTCATCTCTTTCAGTGTTCAATGTTACAGTGAATAGACTTTTGTCTTTTCTTTTTAAGAGGAGTTTTCAACCATCTCTCCTCCTATGCTCAGAGTCCTCAGAAGTGCATATAGGGAGGTTTTTTCTATACATAGTACTAGATGTAGTAAATAGGAGACATTAATGGCAGAATGAGCTGCCTTTACACTGTAATGATTGTTCCCTTGACCATTTCGCAACAAACCAGTTTAAAACAAAAAATCCTGAAGATATTTAATTGTCTTTTTTGATCAGAAAAGTTTAATATATGAAATACTTCTACGTTCAATGCAGCTTTCAGAGCTGATATTCCCCTTGACTGTGATTGCAAAAAGTGGGGCCACAGTTGCATTCATTGTTCAGTGAGCTTGTCCACATAGTTAAACCCACCGACAGCAATGAATGTTGATTGTGACCTTTTAAGTAAAGCTCTGCAAAAGGGGTGGGGAGGATGAAAGATACCTTGTGTGCTGGTTTGGTAGCTGTCTTCAGTGAAAGGTCTGAAAGCATGAAGCAAGGAGGATGATGGTTAGCTGGAGGGTACAATCAACGGTCGATGGTTTTCACTTTAATTCCAAACTCACCGACAGCGTTGAATGTTCACTGAAGCAACCACTAAAAACAGAACTTCACTGACTTGACAGCATCCTTTAACGTCTGAAAGGGGGGAAAAATAAAAATTGACTCAGTGGTTTTAATTATACAGATTATGCAGTTTGCCACTCTTCACTTACCACCACCCTCCTTTGCCCATTCTATGACAATCCTCCAGCAAGGAACTCTCCAGGCTTTGATCCTATGAAAAGAAAAGGTCTGTTTCATTTTTTGAAAAGTTTTATTTATCTAGGTTGGGAAATGAGACTGAAATTATCTAATGTTGTCAGTAAGTGCAATTCCATACTTTTACACAACTGGGTAAAAGCACCATGAACCATCACTATCACAAATAGACTGCCCAGACCTAAGAAAGGCTCTTCTGCTTGCTGAATTCAATCAAATCTGAATCTGTTTAGGATTGTTGGGTACTGAATTTTGTTTTAAGCAGTTTTTGTTCCTCAATACGCTGCTTGCAGGAGGTAGAACTATTTCAGTCTTTCTAAATTGCCATAGGCCAGTAGCACTATTAAATAATACATTGTATCTGTTCTAAAAGGAACATCCGGTGTCTTCAAAGGTTTATATAGAACCCATACAGTTAGGTATGTAGAAGGGCTTTGTAAATTAGACTATCCACCACACACATCTGCCTAACCTAAGAGGTCAACTGAAATCCCATTATACTACTTTAGAGGAAACCAAATCTCAGTATGCTGCAGTGTTAGATGTTCTTTAAAGGTAAATTTCTGTTGCCTCCCCCTGTTACACTAACTTTCATGAGAGTATGAGGGGAACCTATCTGAGGTGAACCTATCATTCTAACCTGAAGATTCCTTCTTGAAGTGTGGTGGGCTGTGTTTTTTATTTATTTATTTTTTTTAAGTGTCTTGTCCCTATCAAGGACTTGATTATTACACTTAGTGAAGTGTTCGTTCAGATAAGGCTCCAGCAATAATGAAAGTTGTTTGAATTTCTTCTAAACATTTCCAGTTCATTTAGATTTTTCTCTTCTATTAAAAACTGATTCTTAGAAAAATGGAACTGTATGTAGTGTTGCAATTAATGTGTAATACAGCAAAGGTTTGTCTTCCTAGGCTATTAAATAGGAAGGGTTTGGAAAGGGAGGGCGAAGTGATAGATAAATATCTTGCTTACTACCTGCAGTGGCAAGTGGAACTGGTCTGCAAAAGAGAATTCCCTTGAGAGGTTCAAGTTCAACTAGATAGTCTTTATCTGGCAGTGCAGTAGAGTTAGTTACCATGAAACTGACAATTCATTGTTTTTCATTAAGTGCAGCCTATGAAATCTTGTTTCCAAGTGGGGCTGGTGTGGTATATTTGGCAGATCAATGCATAATCGATTTTCAATCACTTCAAGCATCTCTTGTTTTATGCCTGCTAATATTTGGGCACCATAAGCTAAAAGACGCCACATACCGTAACTGTGTGCTATTTGCATTAGTCTGGTAAATAAGGCTCCATGGCAAGGACTTTAAGTCATAGCGATTTCTTTTAACTGATTGTTCTGCATACAGTGGAATTGATTGCCTCAATTTTTTTAGCATGTAGATAGTAAGATTAAGTAGATTAAGAAAAATGACTTGCTGTCCTTTTATTCAACAGAAAATCATACTGGTGCACATACGCATGGTTCCAGTAGCCTAAACTGGGGTCATCTTTCCTTTTGTGGATTATGGTATGCTTTATAGACAAGGCGCTTCTTTTTTTGGCCTGGGAAATGCATCACTTGCAATTCTGAAAGCATCAGAATTCAAAGTAAATGCAGCAGTGAACTTGTTTTGCCATTACAGCAAAGAACTTGTGATCCGTCCACATGTAGCAGACTATAGTCTTTTGGTTTGATTTTATTCCAGTGTAACTCCTTTGCCTTCAGTGGAGTTTCTCCTGATTTTCATCAGCATGAATGAGTGGAGAATCAGACTCTTAGACTCAATAGACTTTTGTTCCTGTCTGTATGTGTTCAATATTGTGTTCAATATTGTCCCAGCAAAATGAGTAGACTTTAAAGTTTAGAGCCACTCATGTTTAGCATGTAAGTGGGAGAATGTTTGTTTTATTTTTACTCTCCTTCTCTCTGTCACTCTCTTTTTCAATGCACTATCTTGAAAATAGGTTTCAGCCTATAGGTATCAGCCTGGCTGATAAACTTGAAAATAGGTTTGTTAGGTGCTGTGGCTGTGTTAAATTCTACCTCAAAAACTACAGTTGGCTTCTCATTCTAGTCTTCTAGACTGGAGATAAATGTAAAACCAGTGTTGCTTTATTTAACTCTATGCTGATGGAAGTGGAGGCTCATGAGAAATCCAGGCACTCATGAGCTGCAGTCCTGATGCTCGAAACTTGCAGTTTATGCAGGGTAATAATGCTTTCCTTTTCTGTCATCTGGTTTTCATTTAAAAAAAAAATTCCCAACTGGGCAAATCTAGCTTAGCTGGCTGTGCTACAAATGCCAGATTTATTTTAAATTTTATTTCAAATCTCCAGGCTTATGAGAACATTCGGATAGGATGTTTTTTTTTTTTTTTTTTTTTTTAATTTAAGGTTAGTAGGTCATAAATAAACCAAAGCACTTTCCTTGCTATGAGCATTAGGGTCATAGTGTACATGAAATATCACTTTTTAAAAAGTAGAAACCTAATGTGAATTGACAGAGGTACAGGAGGAAGTAGTTCATTGTGTCGCTGCAAAGGCCATAGGGATTTGGGCTGTTGAGGTTGTCTGTTTTAGGAATAGATTAGATATCTTGTCTGATGACCTGCAGTTAATTTAAGTGACTGCCTTTGCCAGTCCTTCCAGAGGGCAACTGTGTGAAATAGAGCATCTCATCTTCAGTCTCCGGTCCTTTTCCTCTTCTTGATGGCTGACCTAAATTGAAGATATGGGTGTTGTGCTGCACAAACAATTACTTTGCTGCTATGCAAGCTACATCTGTACTCCCAATTAACAGGATTCCACATTTTTTCCTTTTTTTATCATGTGTCAAAGAAGAATGTTTAACCATATAATATTGGCTAATAACAGCAACTAGATTTAATTGTTCACTACCACTCATGTTTATCAGTTTCCCTATATAGGACAGTTGTTTAGGCTTCCTTTCTCTACTTCCCTGCTCTCATCTTTGCCCCTCTTCCTCATTCTCCCTCCAACACACACCCATCCTTTGGGGAATAAATGGTAGATGACAAATAGGTATGGATCCATGCTGCCATTCAACATCCTTTTTACTCTATCTCACTGCCCTTTCAGGCAGTGAGACCTTTAAGAAAAGCACCTGGTTGGCTATACAAATAGTCTGGAACGGGAGGTATCTTGCAGGTACTTACAGGTTTGACGCTTTCAATTCTAGCATCTTTTTAGGGATACACTTTTTAAAAAAAAAATCTATGCATTGATTGAACGAAGGTTAATGTAGCTCAGTGCTTTGAGCAGCTTATAGCATCTTTAACTTGCACTGACTTTGTACAGTTAATAGCATCCCCTGGATGCTGTTAAATTGTTACTACACTGAAAATGTTTTGTGTATAAATATTCATTCGTCTGGAAGCAAGAAGCAAAAACACAGAGTTTGGGACACATGCAGAACAATCGCTTGTGTTCACATATTGGAATAGTGGAAGTAGCCAATCTCCCATAGTCAACAAGCTTTCAGTTACACATTTGGGGACAGGAAGAAGAGTGTGTAAAGTGAGTTCCAGTGGCAGTGTCTAAAAGTGGTATTAAGACAGATCCCAAGCTGATATAAATTGACACAGCTCCTTTGGTAGAGCTATGCCAGTTCACACCATATGAAGTCCTAAGCATGATTTGCAAGTAGAGTGAGGCATAATTACTGGTTCCTTTTATTCCCTTTTAAAATTTGTTTACCTGTTCTTCTGTTCCATTTTTCATGGTGTTCTTCCATTAAAGAAATATAAAAAAACTCAGTGCCGCATCTTCGTATTGACACCAGACCTGAAATAAATTAATACATGCACACAGAATCCCATTAAATAGTGTGCTATTTTCATTTAAAGGAATTAAATCTACTTGACCATTGTCAACAGAAGCTTTATTTTATTTCTTGACTGGCTGTCCAACACAAGTCACTTTTATAACACAAGTTTAATTTCAACACTTAAATTAAAATTTATGGACTCTGCAAGAAAGAAGTCTTTTTCTGGCAGAAAGTGCGGGTGGGGGAGCATTCTCTTCTGCAGGACATGTATAAAAAGCAACAATAAAACCAAATATTACTTTGCACTTTTATGTGATGTTCTCATAATACATTTACAAACCCTAACTGAAGGTGGATGGAAGTTGGGATGTGTTAGGAGTGCAGAATCAGTTCCTAAAGCTGGACTTAAAGCAGGAATTACTAGGTGGAATTCTATGGCTGGTGTGTACAGGAGATCAGATTAGGCAATCATAATGGTACAGTACTGGAGCAAAAGGATGTTCTAGGGAATACTTGCACCCATCTGTGAAATGCAGCTACCTCTGGGGAGAAGAGTAGCAGCTGTGTAACATGTCAGAGCAATACTAAATACTAGTCTAACACAGGAAGGGAAAACATTGTTCTATTCAATATGAATAATAATGTATGGCTTTGTGTAAATTCTGCCATTTACGAAGCCTTTTCTCCTAATGATATGGTGTATACAAAATACCAAAATTATACTATAGACCACATTTATTCCTGGTGTAATTCTCCATGAAATTAAAGAATAAATGTTGGCATACTAGAAAACCTGTCTTGAAGTGAAATAGCAGCTATAGAACTCTTCTTAAAAATGGTATGACAAACATACATGACAAAGACAAATTGCTGAATAAATACATAGCTTCTCTCATTTCAGAAGATTTCATTGATGGCTACTGAAGATGTTTTTGAGTAAACTTGCTATGCAGAAATTAACTGTGCTGTTAACATTAAACCTATCAGCTAATATTACATGTATGCAACATAATCCTTCTGGGAAAAGAGATGCTGTTTAGCCACAGTAGTTTAGGACCAGTGCAAGTATGAGCAGTGGTGGTGATATACCTGATTACTCTTACAAAAATGATTCCAAGAACTATAGGCTTTCAGGGTAAATTTTTAGTTTTGGAAATTTGCTAAAATTTTGATAGTGATGAAAATACATTAATATGACATAGTTTGTAAGGTTTCCAAAGTGCACATACTGTATATCGAATACATATCAGTTATTTGTTTTAATTATCTTAAACTTATCAGGCCTGATTATGCCACACTTAAATGAGTAGTTCTGTTTGAAATCAGAAGGACTATTGAAATGTGAAAAGGTTACAGAATTGGACCTAAAGTCTGTGCTTTTCATTTAAAACCAATAATTAATGGACAATTTCAAGTAGTGTCTGCAGCTTTCTACAACTTTCTACTCAGTTTGTTAGTTTTTATGGAAGATATACACATTTGTGTTCATAAATCATATATAAGCATCTGTTCTTTAGATCAGTCAAAATAGTATGCAACTGCTTTCTACATCAATATCCATGAAGCAAAGCTCCTCTGCTGACTTCACACTTAGCCTCTGCTATTCTTGCAAATGTTTCAGCCATCAAACTTTCTAGGCAAGGCAAAACAGCGGGAAATGAAAACATCTGGCATGGAGTTCTGTGTGGCTCAGACCCAAAACATGTCAAGTGGAAACTAAATCATTAAAGATGGGGTGCCAATTAGAAGCAGCATGACAGACTCAGGCTAAAAGCACAAGAAGTTCAGCTACTAATTCTCTATATTCACTATCACCATTTGGAGGCAATTCCTTATCAGGACTCCTGTCTTGATTGCCTCAGGCAGCCATTCTTTCCTTATTTGATGTAGAACATAGTCTAGTGGTGAAAGACCAAAAGGATGAGTTGGGAGATCTGTATTGCACATACTCTGCCACATACTTTATTAGATTTTTGCATGCAAGCCACTAAAGCCAATAGTTTTAAAGCTGCACTCAGAAAACATGTGGCGCACCTGCTAGTTGTGGCTGCACCCAAGCAAACGGGTAAAATACACATGAGGCAGCACTACCCAGTAAATAGGAGATCAGAGTTCTCTACTGCTGTTCTGCTGTGTCCTTGCTTTCTTCAGGGCTCTTCCTCCTTTTCCCCATCTGTTAAATAGAGGTAATAATACTTATCTGCTCTTGAAAATCATTTTACAGTCTGTGTATGAAAGACACTATATAAGCAATTGTTGTTAAAGTGCTAAAGTCCATTGAGTGTCTTCAGCGCTAAGGCTTCTTTTATCTTTGAGTGCACTGTAAAATGGGAATCTAAAATTTCCCCACCTCACAGGATTGGTATTGAGGCTCGCTTCATAAATGTTTGCAGAGCATCAAATGTTTGCAAAGTTTCCATGATAGTCCCTATAATAGTGCAAAGTACTGATATTTCACATGAACAGAAACCTATGAACTTTCAAGTCTCTGTAGCAGTTGAATTTCAGAGTGCAGCCCCAGTCTTGCCGCAATCCAGAAGCTAATGCGGGATTGGGGCTTATAGAAAGCTCAAATGAAAGTTTGTTC
This sequence comes from Mesoclemmys tuberculata, assembly GCA_007922155.1. Classification (NCBI taxonomy): domain Eukaryota; kingdom Metazoa; phylum Chordata; order Testudines; family Chelidae; genus Mesoclemmys; species Mesoclemmys tuberculata. Next base: position 19,501,769 of record ML675646.1, read on the forward strand.
GCTTGGATGAAGAGGGATCCAGATAGTTGCTTGTGTTCTAAAAACTGCTCATCCTGGAGAAGAGAATATGGCTTTCCCGACAAAGTGCTGGATTGAGACTCAACAGATGTTTATTCAATTCCTGCTCCTAACAGACTTCCTGTGTCATCTTGGGCAAGTTACCTGGCCTCTGTGCTTTGGTTCTCTATCTGTAAAGTGGACATAAGATTTCTTCCTTTCTGCTACCCTTGATCTGCCTTGTTTACAAACTGTCTTTGTAAGAAACTATCCCTTATCATATGGGTGAGTACAGCACCTAATATAATGGAACCCTGAAATTTGGTTTTATCATCTAGGAGCTATTTTAATACATTTTGCATATTGTGTGCATGTTGTAGATAGTAGCATTGAGTGACTATAGTGGCTATATTTTAGGTTATTCACAGTGTAAAATCAAAATGAATTGCTAATTACGAAGAAAAGGACATTTGTAACATTTCTTTAGAGATCCTATTTTAAAGCAAAAATCATGTTTATTGGTTCAGAGATATGTGTGCTTCTGTCACCCTGCAGAGTCTGGTGGAGTAACAATAGGGTTTAAATTTGTTCCCCTTTTGTTTCTGATTCACTGTAGCATTGAACCCTCCGAACCACCAAATTCTCATAATCCCAACTCTCTCACTTACTTAGTTTCAACCAAGGTGAATGCTTTTATCCCTACAGTGTCTATTTCCCTGGTCTATAAGATGGATAACATTTACCTGCCTCATAAAGGTGTAGTGGTGATTACATGTTCAAAGCACTGTGCAGACATCAAACCATACTATATATGGTTTACTATATACTATATAAACCATAAATAGTGTTGTTGCACACAACTTGCAAGTTATCAGCATGTAAGTGTGTCTGAATCTAGAGAAGGCACGAGGAATTTATCCATCTAGGAAACATGACACTGAACACTGTGTAGGGTCTCAGATAAGACGTGCATCTCAGATATACACTATCCTTACTTTTGTAAAAAAAAAAAAATGTGCTGACCAAAATTGAAGCATAGTTATTACATTCTTCCTCACTAAATGCCCGCTGTAACTTTAACTGGTAGTAGCATTCTACTTCACTTCTTGTCTTAAAATACAACTGTTACTATTAACTAGCAGCCTTAAACAATCTTCAGCACCAAACACTGAGCATTTTGATGGTGGATGAAGTGATCCTGTATGGGGTGAAACTGCTCTTGAGATGTGGCCATGTAAGTGAGACCATGGAGAGGCACCGGCTAAGCCTTTAGTATTGGACTGTCTTCCAGAACCATCAGGACTTGTTAGGGTGGAACTGAGGTTTAAAGGGGTTGGTTGGAATACTTTGTTCATCTTACTGCTAGTGACTGCTGCCAACCTCTGCGTGCCCACTGGACAACTGAAGGCTATTTCTCACACAGCTGACAAATCATGCCCCTATCACCACCCTTGGGACTGTTGAAGTACAGAGGTTCCTGTCTTCTATGTTAGTAGGACTCCTCTAATACAATTACATGGCGTACTGGTTTGGGGAGACGGGGAAACTCCCGAGGCCCCCTTTACCTCAATCACCACTTGGATGCTCCATCACAAGGGAGGATTTGGCCTAGACTAGTTAAAAGACTTCTAGCATTCTTTGAAGATGCAAAGTTGCTATTCCCCTCCAGTACAAACAACATTGTCATCTTGGCTTGCTAGTATATCCATTGCTCTCAAACATAGTGACTACAGATGGCCAAGAGGAAGTCAGCGGAACTGTTCAGCTGAAGAGTGACAACTGTTGAGAAGCCCAGTAAGTTTAACCCACTTTCGCTCTTGTATCTTAATCAGCTGTTGATGTTCAGGCAACTGGAGAGTAACTCCTTCCCTGTGCACCAAGTATTAAAATTCCCCAAGAGCTTTCTCAACTGCCCAGTTTCTAGAACAACGTCAGAAATGATCATCTTGGCAAAGGAGTTGTGTATCTACAATCCTGGGAAAGGAGAGCTTTCTTCTGTTAGAGCCTACTAGAACAAACTTCTGCGTCTCCAGAGCTTGGGAGGGTGGTGGAATTTCCATGAATCAGTGGCTGTGGGCTGAGGCAAGTAGTAACTGGATCAGGCTCTTAAATAGCATTTGACAATCAAGATTAATCCTTTAATGTACTTTAGGCAGGTATTTATTTCTGCAGACCCATAGCCCTAAAATCCTACCCATCCTAAAGGGAGGGAGAGACCCTGTAGAACTCACCCTGCAGGGCAGGCAATTTCTCACAGACAAACAACTTTAAGGCTACAGGGCTCCGTAATTATCGTATCAGTCTCTGTATTTTGCAGTGCAATGGGAAACTGACCAATACATCAAGGGTCCTACTCTGGGTCCTTTTGTATACAGGTGGAATCCAGCCCCCTTTGCTTTTCTGCACAGTGACTATTTTGAAGGGAGGGGGCAGTTAGCACCACCACTGCCACCGTGAATTTCACAGGAGCCTGTAGTGCAGGGAACTCATGCTGTGTCCTTTTCTAAGTTATAGCAATTGCTGCTCCTGAGCATGCTTCAGTGCCTCCTGAGGTTTACTGCTGGCAGATCACCCCTGGCCCCTACTGTTTGAAATCCCTGTCTGCTACCCTCAAATGCTGTAATAGAATTAATCTGTGGATCGAGAAACTAAGCAAGGATTGCATTACATTAGTACAGCATGCACAGAACAGAGCTGAGGATCAATGGCAAAGTTATTGGTAATGTAAGAGAACCCACCTGGGAGGGAAAGGCTGCTGTGTTGTCCTAGACAAAACAAGATGGGAGACATTTCACCATAAAGGTTCTCAGTAAATCTGTTCTTCAGCATCACTTCTCAGACTTTTACTGCCACATCTGCAATGCAGATACTATCTGTATCAGGGACTCCAATCTATTAATTAAGGTGTCTTAGCAGAGACTCATGGACCATCACCTCTCCCCACTTAGTCATGAGGCACACCTCGTGCATTACATAGTGTCTGTAGGTATTTATAGAAATTATTTACATGGTGACAAGAATTTGGGGGCAGGGGTAAAGACTTGAAGCTAAACTCCTAAATAAACCACCACATTTTCAAAAGTTCTGAGCACACAGCTACATCCATTCAAAACAAACTAATTTTGTTATAATTGCTAATTATGGGCTCAATTCTGCAAAGTGCTGAGCTTGATGTAAAGTGTTCAGCACGTGAGAGGATTGGGCCCAAAATAGACCTGTTTAATATAGCAAGGGCCACTCTACATTGGCACGTGCTCCAGTGGCTTCCACCATCTGAAGTGGACCAGCAACCTATTAGTACAGTGACTTATTGTTAGTCTTCTTTTACCCCTTAAAATATATTTTTATGTGCATGAGCAGGTCTATGTTGTGCAATGTATCTGTGACTGAAAAAGTTAGTTACCCATAAAAGGGTAAAAGAGTAGATCAAAGGCTATAAGCACCTTCTCTTTAGTATCTTGCATAAAAGTTTTCTTCTATTTTAAAGCTTTGTCTTCTCTGCTAACCCAGTATCCTGCTTCCTGTCCCCAGTGAGTGTGGCTGCCCTTTTGAGGAGCGCTTTATGGTCCAGTAACCACTGTCTTGCTTTCTATTGACAAAACAAAACAGGACTCCTAATTTTTGTTTCCAGTAGTAAGTGTGAGGTGGAAGTGGTTGTTGAACCACAACCTGTGCTGATGGAGCTGCACTTATTGGGGTGTTGGGAAGAGGTGTAAGGGTTTGTTTGTGGGGGTTTTTTTTTTTTTTGTCTCCTTTTCTTTATCCTTCAGCTCCTCACTCTTCCCATCACCTCTAGCTCTTTCCTCTAGGCCAGGGTGAGAGGAGAAAGCAAAAAGTCCTGAGAAACTGTATAGACGCATCGGTATAGACGCGCTCAGTCAATCCAGGAAAACCACCCCGGTAAGTGGAGTAGCGCTGCGTCGAAGGGAGCGCAGTTCCCTTCGACGCAGCGCAGTGCAGACGCCGCGCAGAGGAGACACTGCAAAGTCGATGGGAGATATGCAAGTGATTTACGTCACTTGCGTATCTCCTGTCGACTGCCACCGAATCGCAAAGGTAAGTGTGGACCGGGCCTAAGTCTTGTCCTTAATTTGCTTAAATGCTGCCCAGCTGCTTCTCCAGCCCAGCAGCCATGGTGCTTTACCTTGCAGGCCCAGCCAGTGCAGCGATAGTCAGGATTTAAGCTAACATCCCTTTTAGGGAACTTGACTGATTTTAAGGATCCAAATTCCATTTCTCAGAGGAGTGGCAAAGGAGGAGTGTAAGAGCATGAGGGCGGGGGGGACGGGGGACACAAGCTTGATTTTAATTTATTTGTATCATGATAGTGCAGAGGGGCCCAAACAGAGATCAAGGCCTGTTGTGCTAGGCACTGTACAAACACCTAGTGAGAGACTACCTCTGCCCCCATACAGATAAGACCAGCAGGAAGGTAAACAAAGGCATGAAGAGGTGAAGTGACACTTTGCAGACAAAGACTGTAATTTAAAAAGAAACCCCTGAGATCGTTAGGCCAAATGGGGGCTAGAAAGGAAGTGATGAAAGACAGATTGTGGGGTGGGTGCGGGAGAAACATGCATATAAGATTTTAAGGGCAAGCCAGCTACTCAGAATGTGTCTGGACAACTGGTCCTGTATTTTACAAATTCAACAGGGAGCTTGGGTGCCTAACATGTGACTCCTAAAAATCAGACCCCTTAAAAGTCTCAGGTTGGGTGCACAAACTTCGTCTTCAGTGTCCACAGCCATTATCTAATATGTTTGTATGTTGACTACTGTTGTCTTGCTTTTGCATAAAATCCTCTCTCTAAAATAAGAACTTTTCTTGATTGTCTGCATCTTAATCTATACCTTCTCTATATCTTAATCTATAATCTTCATGGATAGTAGAAAATGTGGGAGTCTACTTCATGGATTTATCATTTTGTATAGGTAAACAGGAGCTACTGATACTTTTTTATATCTTTCTTGTTCAAAGCTTGAGGTGAAATTCACCTCTGTGCAGAGGGCCAGTACTAGGTCCATGCACCACTTAAATCCTATGCAAACCCTTTATTGGAGGCTTTATGCTGACTCTGCATATTGAGAGACTTTCATTCTTGGTGAGTGTGATCCAAGTGCTAAAAATCTCTGGCTGAAAAGTGTTAAGTTAAAAACACAAGTCAGCCAGGTACATAAATATTAATAGTTAAATCTGTAATGGGTTCCCACAGTACCTTTGTTTTGTTTAGAGTTCCATAACCCTGCTGGTTTTATGGCACCTTTTCCAGGAGTACATTGCTTGCAGAAAACTCAATCTAAACATTTTTTGTCACACTAGAGGATTATTGCACTTTCACTTGAGTAACTAATTAGCCACAAGCAGTTTAACCACTGCTGTTTAGGACAAAAGACACTACCAAGAAAGCTTGTATTTCTGTTGTGGAAAATGACCTAAGGCACTTAGTGGGAGGAGGGGCAGAAAGGAGACATAATTTTCCTGCTTTCTTTCAGTATGAGTCAAATATTTTTGTTTTTAATTTAAAGCTGATAACTAATAAGCAGTGTTAGAGCATTAGCATGTGACTCTCTGAAGACTCAAATTTCATTCTAGATCAGATTCAGAGCTGCTGGAGGATGTTGGACAAATCACCTGTGATTGTGCCTCAGTTTCCTCTTTGATAAAGTGGCGTTAAATCATCTATTTAACAAAACACTTGGAGGGCTGTGTCTGAAAAGTGCTGCATAAGAGCGAGGTGTTGATGGTACTACTGTATGCGGTGAAAGATGTGTTCTGCAGAAATTCTAGGGTGAAGAAGGAATGGAGGAAAATATTTTGAAACCTGAGCCAGATGATTTTTGAGATTTATAGTTTTCTTAATATACCTGTACATTTATCAAGTGATTTAAGATGAGAATCTGACCTCACTGAAATCAGGAGGTGATTTATCACTTACTGCAATGAGGCCAGGATTTCACTCTACAATTTTAAGAAATGTGGAGGAAAAATACAAAGTGTATTACAAAAATTCTGAAATCAAGATGTCATGCAGCAGTGCTGTCATTTCTCCGCTGTCCCATGTTCCCCGTTTACAAGAGAGAGCAGATGTCCTGGCAGCCTCTCTCTCTACTTACTTGATGAGGTTAAGAAATTCAATCACTAATGCATGTAACATGTTTTAGAACTTTGGACTGTAGAAGTGCCAAATATATATTGTTCAGAACTTTGGTACTGTAGACGTGCCAAATATATGTTGTTCAGTAAACCAATTGGTGGGTATTACTTCTTATTGCTACTTAGCAAAACAAGAGATGAGGGGCAAGCAGATACTACCTTATTTATTCAAGACCTCTGTCACTTCTTTTCCTCCTCCTCTCCTCTCCTCTCAATATTTGCCCTCTATATCCTTCCCTGCCACTGTTGTCTCAGCCTCCTCTTCTTGCTACCTTCAAAATATGTTGACGCTTCAAAGGGCTCTGCTGCCCACTTGTAGCAGAGCTGTTTGGGACCATTAGTGGGGAGTGTGAGGCTCGGGCCTGATAATGCAGCTGACAAACAAGATTAGGGCCATTGAGTCTTGATAGCATCAGATTCAGTCCTTGGTGGTTTTATCAGACTTCTTGCATAGTATATGTGAAGACTGTCTCCATAGCATGTATTCTGAAGAGTCTGATATATTGCTCTCTTGCCGTGTTTTCTCAGTTCTGGCTGTGATACAAGGTATTTCATGGTTAGATAGAAATACAGTGAAGGGTAAGATCATGGGTAACTGTGTGAGAGGACAGTTTTGATATACATGTCAGCAAATATAATTGCATGAAAAAAGAAACATTGTACCAATATGGCAGAGCTATGTCAGTGAAGACCATCCTGTAGCAAATTGGCACTGCAGTGTCACCTGTCCATCCAAACCAGTATTAGGTTGGCATTTGTCTTTGAGAAATGAAGCAAATGACTTCAAACTGGGCGTGGGGCCATTGTAACAGATGGGCATAAATGCAGTCAGCCAAGAGACTCTATTTCGCAGCACTGAAATAGAGAAAATCTAAATATGAGAGCTGGTCAGAAAAAGAAGGGGAGAGGATTCAGTGAAAGCTCTTGTTTTCCATGAAAATTGTGTATTGTTGAAATTGCCATTCTTCTTGTTTGGTTTCAGTTGTCCTTTTGTTTTGACTTGGATATGTCCATTGAGTTTCATTTGGAAGATGGGCTTCATAACGGGCTTTTATGTAGAGGAAGGTTCAAAGTATAAAATTCCATCTGAGTTTGAAACACCCTAAAGTTTGGGTCTGTTTTGGTTCAGTCCGTTAAGATAGGTACCATTTGCAAAATAGGAATGCAGAGCCAGATACAATTTTTGAACTCCCCCTCTGTTTGGGTGGTTCAAATTCATACCCATCTCTAGTCATAAGATGTGGAATGCTCAGCTGTCGTAAGTTGCTGACTAGCAGTCAGCAGAGCATCAATTGCCTCAGTTCTGAAGACCTGTTCTATGGCCCTTTGTTGATTTGCATGCTCAGAACAGGTGGGCACATCATCTCAAAATAGCTTTTAATGTTTAGGGAGCAGTGACGTTCTTGTGGCTTTTTTTGTTTGTTTTTTCTTTTAAAGGAACCTCGCATCCCCAAATATCTCCCTATGTATTGATTTGGGTTTGGGAATGTTACATAACTTCCCTGAGTGAGACACCATCAACAATGGAGATCAAACCTACAGACCTCCTGATATAGCAGCATGAGTCTCTATGTCCTGAGCCAAAAGACCCAGCTCTGTAGGCCCTAGATGTGGAGGGAGACAGAGGGCTGTCTTGTATGGACTACAGAAGCAGGCATATAAACACTCTCCAACTTCCTGTTAAGATAATTAACTTACTTGAATATGATTCAATATTAACATCCGATACCATTGGGCACAGCTAAACATTGTGACTTTCTTTTAGACTTAAAAAGGAAGGCATGAAATACATCCATCGACCAAATGAATGAAGTGAATGTTAAAATGGGTGTTCCGTGGTTTTGAGAAGCTATAGTAAGAGTTGGGCTGTGCTCTGTACATCAAGCTTGATGGGAATGGTTATAGGGAGCACTTCTGATATTTGACTATTGAAGAATAACAGACGTTTGTAAAACATGAGTAAAAAGGGCTATGAATCAAAGATAAAGTATAGTACTTTTCTATAACTGTTACCTGGCACACGTGTCCAGATGTTTTTTTCCCAGCAAGAACATCAGATCAAACATTTGAGCAGTGGCTTCCATTTTTACATCTGCAAATTGTATGCCTGCAAAATTATTTTAAAAAAAAAGTATTGAATTTCAAACTGCTATAAAGCGCAAACAAGCTTCTATTATGCCAACTTTTTTGAATGGGTCTACTTGCAGCATCATCAGTAACAACAAAACTATTGTGGTGGTCTCCTTTTGATAAGACGGAGAGACGCATAAACCCATTTAGAATTATCTAAGACTTATTTTGTCTTAAGTGAAATGTGGTAAATGAACTTGTTCTCAGCATCTACTTCTTGTCTCTGGGCTCTAGCTGGAATCTTAAGGCATCTGAACAAATGCAAATAATGAAAAGCAATGAGTAGTTTTGTTAGTTGACTTTAAAAAAAAAAAAAAAGGAGGAAAAGAAAGAAAATCCCACTTTAGCAAAATTGGATGAAATCTGTACTTTGCAACATAAAAGTTATCTCCTAGAAATTAAAGCAAGCACCTCAATTTTGATATATTTAGATTTTTGTCAGATACTTAATTATAAACTGAACTTTGAATTTGGGCTGCATCCTGTTGTCTCTGGCTTTCCTCCCTGCATTTATCTCAATGCATTTCAAATTTTTATTATTTTTAGACTATAATTTTGGAGCTCAGCACCCAATGCATTTCTCATTCATACTTGCACTTTATTTGAGACTGTTTATAAAGTTAGTATTGAATCTAGTCTCTCTCTAAAATACCTACCACTCTGCCAGGTTCTTCATCAGAGAAGCTTAATGGTGCCAGGAATTAATCATTGTGTGATTGGCTACAGGATGCAATCCCTGTCTAGGACAGTCTGTAGTAGTCCTAATCCTGTCATCACTTCAATGAGGAGTAGATGAATTATAGAAAATGACGTGAAGTTGCCATTTTGTAATATCTTCCCTGATAATCTGCATAAATTGGGGAGTTAGTTGCCTTAAAACAAGAGTAAGAAGGGATATGTTTTCTTTTTCTATATAATACATTACATGTAGTGTCCTATATATTCTGCCATTATAGAATTTGCTACAAAATTCATCACTTGGTATAGGGTTGTATTAAAAATATTTGCTGTTTTTTCTTTAAACAGCAGCAACAAACATTGGTTCAAAGAACTTTGACACTGGGAGCCAAGTATAGACCAATGCAAAGTTTTGTCTTCTGAATTTGCAAACTATCTGAAACGAGGGGCCTGAACGGAGTGAAAGTGAATGGCCTTATTCATCTCAATGGAATGTTTACTCTGGAACCTAAAGATGTAAATTTATGTCAGTATTAACTGTTTTGCTGCTGATCTTTCAACCTAAATGTCCAGCTGATGTATTAATCCAATAATTCCAAACTGCTTCCCAGATGCCAAAAGCCCCATGGAACTACTCAGCTACAAAACCCCGAGATACCCTCCATCCTCCCTCTATCCACCTCCCAACTTTATTAATGCAATTATCCATCTGGAATACTGACAACTTAAAATATAGCAGAACATAATAGAATCCGATGTCAAAATTACTAATGCAGGGGTTAAATAAACATGGAAATGAGACACTTTCACATTACAAACCTTGATTTTTAAAATTTAAATCAAGTTGCCATGCTAGACTGCTACAGAATCCAGGGACCTTGCCAAAGAATCGATGCCCAGCATGCTGGTAAGGAGACACGCCTTTGATTGGAATGTATTTTCTTTCATTGTCACTTATGCTATTTCAGATGATTTATTTAAAAGTAATTCAGAATTGTGGGGAAAAAACTTCAAAATTAGTCTTATGGAAACCCGAGCAGGCTACATTAGCTTGGTTTAAAATTTGTTTCCCAGATGAACTTCTGGCCAAGAACTTTGGTCTACAGTTGATGGAAGTTTGGCTGATTTACACTAGCTGAGGATCTGGCCTAATAATTCCATAGAGTACATAAAGTTTTGAGTAGAGAATACACTTCAGTATCCCTTCTTACCGTTTTTCAGTTTTAGCCACTGATTGAAAATATAAATGTCAAATCCCATCTCCAAAATAGTGATCTAAAATGGATGATGATCAGGGCCTGATTCTCATCTGCTGTAAATTCAAGTCAATGGTGCTATAGTGACTTGGCCTGAATTTTTCTAGCTATTTCAGACATGTTCTGTGACATCTCGCAAATAACAGAATAGTACTTCAGTGGGCTACCTCTGTGGACAAAAGACTTTTCTCATTCCTCCCCTCCCCTTTGCCTTAATCCCCTTATTAAATTAGCTTTGATGTAAATAATCAATTTTCTGGCAAGCAGAACAGCAGCAGTCATTTTAACAGTCTGGTTATGGCTCTCTTTTGTTTTGTTTGTTTTTTCCATATGGTTTCTTTATCTGTGTATTGAAGTGACAGCTCTCAGGTGATGTGGACAAGAACCAAGCCAAGTAATCTGTCCTACGGGGTTTGTATTGTCTCCAGCTGGGCAATCCTCCAGGGAGAGGTTCAGTAAGAGAGCCAGAGCCACAAAGTCTGCCTCTATAAGAAAGAGCATTTGCTGCAGTTGATAACTCGAAGGATCCATTGTATGCAGCTGCCTGTTTTTAGATGTGTGATTATGGGGGCTGAAAATTTAAGCCTCTGTTGAGGATTCAAGTATTTTTTGCGAAGTATAACTTACTTAGGTATTCTAAATCAGACTGAAGTGAGACTAAGGAATAAAGATAAGTAAATAGAATTGGTATATAAGGAATGGTATACTTTTTATTTCTACTGGCAAATAGCTGGATGGTCCAATTAAAAAGTATTATTTCACAAACTTCTTGTTCTAGTAAAACAACATAACATCAACTCTGTGACCAGTGTTTACTCCAAGATTCAGAGTGTAGGTTTGGTGTTTGAGGGTTGTTCGCCTCCATCTCCGAGGCAGAGTTTGCACTTGTTCCATGTACAAAATGAGTGTCTAATCAGAAAACAAGTTCTAAAACTATGTAACAGATGCATTGTTGCTGATCTTCTTACTTAACTGGTTTTGAAAACTCTGGATTGAGATATCACAACAGAATGAACATTACTGGACCCAAAATGGGACTAGGAGGGGCAACCCTGGTTATCCTACCTTTTGTGTAGCACACTTTTTTCACTAGATTCTCAGATGAGGGACAGCTGATAAGCCATTATATGACATGACTTTCACCTGACTAAAGCTGTCCAGATGCTACCAAACGTTGCCACTGGAACTGCTACTTCTGATTGGGCTCTTCTTACCCCATCACACTCCCAATACCAAGTCATGCACTTTCTCTGAAGGGGGAATCTTGAAGAAACACTGGGGGATGACAACTGGTTTTTAATTGTAGCTGCTACCCCTACTTATATATACATAGATAAATATAATTTGGGGTACATAGTGTATTGGAAACTGCGAACTGAGGAGATAATTATACATATATTTAATTGATGTTTGGTTTTGTTTATGTTTTTTGTGATGAATACCCATTCACGTCCTGATTCCTTTTAGCTTTGGCTGGTGTTCCTTGTAGAATTCTAATGCCTGATACTTTGGTTTTGTCATATCTAGTTTAAAAAAACAAAAACAAGCCCTCCAGCCTGTTCTGAATTGGGCAGTCAATAGACAGCATATATATGACACCAAAACAAAAATAGAATGGCCTCTATGGATTTGGCTAGATCACTGAAGATGATTGCAAATGCATACTTCTGACGGTCTCATCCACAATCAGATCCAGGTTTCCAGAACCACAAAATCATGAGAAATTGGGTACCATTTTCTCTGCATGTGACAGAAGAAAAATAAATCTGCAAAAATTTGCAGCTTTCAAAAGCAGGTTTTCAAAAGAGTTTTTTGTCTGAGATGAGCATGATGATACACAGATTGTTAATTCATGGCACCTCTGGGGGAACATCTGCAGTGAATTGTCTCATTAACAGTAATTGGAATTAATACAGAAATTATCTATACTGTGTCTGTTAAAATATTTTCATCTTCTCTGTATAATTTTAGCACATCAAATCTATGGCAATATTCAGGAAGCACAGCTGCAGTAGATGTGCTCTAACTTTGTCCTCTCCAGTTCCCTACACATTCTGGTTGATGGTGAACAAATAAGCAGCCCACAGAGCTGACAAATTGCTTTTTGCCTTTCATTGTCGCCTTGACTCCCATCAGAGAGCTCTGAAACCTGCAGTTTGCTATTTGACTATGCAAGGAAGTTATTAGCATTTGTGCTTGAGGATGTTTATAAAATGAAAAAAAATTAATTGCATACCCCACTGCAAGTTTAGGTCACTTCCTTCTATATGTAAGTGCAGGGAGATGGAGTTCACGAGAGATGGCTTGACTGCAGCAGGCAGCAGAATGGTTTTATGTAACTTAAAACAATTTGACATACAGCGGCTTTTTATCAGATCGTTCAAAATAGAACCATTGTGAACACAACTAAATAAAATCCTGTCTGAATACAGGAAGACTACTGACTTCTACAAAATATTTGTAACCACTTTACCCAAAAAGCTGACCATTTACCTTTGTGTTAAAGAAATCTGTAAGTTCAATTGATCTGGAACAAAAACTTTTTATACAGCTAAGGAAAAAACCCACTATTATTGCGCCAGGTTTTTGTTAGTCTTATTTCCACTCACATGCAATAATGTCTTGTGTTTTGTAAGCTATTTTTGAAAATATGTAGACTGAGCCTTGGAATGTGCATTTCCTTATATGAAGCACAGAAAACCTATACATATATGTGAATGTACTTGACAACGTAATGTCTGGTTTTTGGTACATTTTAAATTTGGTGTTAAATTAAATAATTTAAGTCACTCTTCCCAAAGTCAGTGGGAGTTTTACTGTTGACTTCAATGAAAGCACTAGTAAAGTCAATGCTGGGCACTCTTGGGGGGGAAAAAATCCCACCATTACAGACCAAAATTAGGATTTACACTAAATGCACCTGGCAGTGACTCAATGCAGATTCAGATTTCATGAAGGTCTGTATAGCCTTTAAGGGCTATCCCATGTCAATGACATTGCACTATAGAATCTGGAAGTTCAAAAGCTTGGACAAATGTGGTGAGGTCAATATTAGGCAAGTGATCTTAGAAAGATGACTGATAGTGCTGCCTTAGAGATGAATAAGTCCAGCTCCGTATAAGGAAAACTGATATGCCAGATGGTAAATGCTGCTGACTTAATGATGACCGCTGTATTGTGTTCTCAGTCATAACAAATGAGATGAAGTCCTCTCTTCCAAAGATGGTTTTAGTCCCATGACTGGAATACTACAGCCAACATGCGGATGCATTTCCACTTCATTTAGCAACAAGAAGATACTATATGCTAGTATATGTGTAGAGCATTTGACTCAACAGTTAAACTGTGCAACACCTCCTGTGAGAAGATTTAAAAAAATTTGTTGATTAAATGTACTGAGTACATATCTATGTGGCTAGTCATAACTACTTGTTTCATTGATATTTCATATGGTAAACTGAAATCTTTTTAAAATGTTGATGGTATTCACTTAAATAGTTCAAACTGAGGATCTGTTCCTGTTCCCAGTAAAGTCAACATCAGTGTTCCCATTGATTGCAACAGGAGTAGAATCCAGCTCCAGATATATCAAAAATGAAGGTGTCTTGATCCAAGTCCATGTCAAAAATCAGGTCTGTGATTTTAAAAAAATTGCAGTGTTAAGAGAAGCTGATGAAGCAAATGTGGTATGTACGTGACCAGCTCTTTTAACAGCCTATCAAACCAAAACGTCTTCAGTTTTGTTTACAAGATAACTTTAGACAAACTTTCAATATCTGCAATGCTCTGGAAAGCTTTCTACAAAGCAAGATTTTTTTTAAAAAGCTTTTTTGTTTGCATTTAAATTTTTTTAATGTTGTCAACTGTTTGAAGTACACAGTGCACTTTTGTTTATAGTCTGATGATGATAATAATAATAATAAAACTCTGGAGTATAAATACTTTGTACTACCAAGACGTGGCCTAACACTATCTAGTCTCTTCATTCTGTATGTTGTAACTTCCCCACCCCCCTTTGCTACCCTGTCCTGATACTTTGGTTGTGAGCTCTTTGGAGGCACGGACTACTCATTTATATTTTAAAATGCATTGCATGTTGTGTACTGTTGGAAACTGGCCCACACTAGGCATAAATTTAACCCATTATAATCCATTTCAGTGCTTACTCTTTATTTTATATGAGGAGTCTGGTGACTTATCTTCAGTTCCTTATGTGTGTCCAAACTGCCAGGCAATACTCCATTTGGATTATGGAGAACTATGATCTGAAAAAAGAAATGAGGCTAAATTCTGCTGATTCTTTCTCACCTGAGTAATCTCTCTTGTATTCAGTGGAATGGCTCAAGTGAAGTCTTGCAGAATCAGGCCCCGAAAGAACAGTTCTCTGGCCTTAAAACAGTTGAATTGTAAAGAAAGCAGGTCCTGTGTTCGTGCCTGACGTTAGATCCTTCCTCTGCAAAGGAAGCATCAAGCAAGTGGTTTATAATACAAGTTTGGAAGCCCAGGAATAGAGTCTCAGCTCTGCCCCTGACCTGATGTGACCCTGGGTTCCTGTTAGTTTACTCTTAGTTTTGCCATATATATATTTGAGGAAGGAGTTGAGGGTGCGGGGGGAGTCTTAGGGTATTTCTCTACCACAAAGCAGTGTTGAGGCTGAATTAATTAGCCTGGTTAGAATCTGCTTTAGAAGTATAAAGTATTTAATGGATAATTGCTATTGCAAATAACTTGACAGATACAAAGGCCAATATTTGCCTCTCAGAAAACGTTGTGCTTCCTTCTATCTGAAACCTATTCTGTAGCTAAGACACAAAGATCCTAAATACTAAATGGGGAAAAATATATTTCATCTAGCTTAATTTAATTAAAACAACTTTGTGCTTTATTTTATTTAGCTCCCTAACTGCATCTCATAGTCCTAGTTTAAATAATCATAAAAGATTTTTGGTCAGATCCTGCATTTTGTATATCCAAAATTCCATTGTTATAAACAGGAGTCTTGCCTGTGCACTGAATAAAGTATTAGGCCCCTTTGTGTTAAAAATTTTAGTGAGCTCTAAAGATTGCCAGAGAATAGCTATAAAAAATAGCTGAGAGAGTGTGTGATTGATGAGGACAAGTACAGAATATGAAAGAACAGTTAACTCAGTCATGCTGACACTATAATAAAGTATTTCATCAGATGCTATGGTGTTTTGACTGTATGGATGCATCAGGTCTATAATTTAAATGGCATTAATAGGACAAAAAAGCAATAGCATGGAGACATGAGGCGTGAGAATTCTTTGGGTCTGTATGTACCATGCAGATAAAATAGCCCCTTTAGAAGTCATGGGTGCCAGATGTTGTCCAAAGATGATACTCTTCCATTCGGAAAAGAGGTGTGTGGTGTTTTTCTTTTCCCCTACCATAGACCGACTCTTTTTCTGTTTAGGCTGCTTGGCTTATATCATTAGAAGGATCCAAGGCAAAGGGAAGCTGCTTATATTTTGACTATGCTATGTCCAGTTTTGACATTCAATACAGAATTCTCTATTGTAAACTGTGTCATGACTGTATGTTCTTTGTGCTATTGGCTTTTGAATATGCTTATTTATAGTTTCATTAAAGTAGCACACAAAGAGAACTTTTACAAACAGCCACTGGTGTTCATTTGTAACAGTTACACACAAATGAGATAATGGGGGTACAGTCACATGGTTGTTTCCACCAAGCCGTTGTAATACTCCCTCTGGCTTTCAGAGTTTTTTTTTCTTTTCTTTTTTTTTTTGAATTCTATGCTTTTAAAATTACAACTAGAATGTTTTACTCCATTGGATTTAAGCCGTGTAGCTGCTTATATTCCTTAATCTCATGGAAGCCAGACTTTTAATGCACCTTCGTATAATGTATGCTGTAATTGTTTGTTTGCCAAATTAGTGATTATTTCCAGGGACAGGCCTGATAATTGCTTACCTCATGAAGTGTGTATCATAGGTTGAGCTCTTTTTCAAATACATATTTCAAAAGGGCAAAATAAAAGTTCTGTAAATTAAGCTTGTTTAAAGTATTTCACATTTAAAGTGGGGGAACTTATGATAATAGATGATTTATTTCTTTGTAGTGTGTAAACCCAAACACAAGAATACAGCTGGTATAAGTTGCAGTTACTCACACCACTTTTCCTATGCACTAGCTCATTGTGTATATAACCTGATTGCCAGACCAGGTAAATGCTTTCTGCTACTATTTCCCCCTGCCTCCTTCCCCATGCTTGTTTATATACTCTTACCAAAATATTCATGCAGTGCATGATTTAAGTCCTACTTTCTGTTCCATGGACAAACAAAAACGAAACTGTTGTGAAATAAGGCAGCTTCTCCACAACCAATCCTCTATTAACCTAGAGGAAGCCCCAAACCTTGAGTAGTCTGTGTGTGTGCGTGCATGTGCCTCTTTTCCTCATTGCATAAACCAGACCTAAAGCCCAGTTATTTCCATGTTCAGTGTTGCAAATATTTTTATAACTCCATCAAACAGAATTCAAGAGAATTAAGGCTACCATATGACTTGAAAGAGGGGTTATTCAGAACAGAGGTTACTCCTTTGAGGTGTATTTCACCCAGTGTATGATGGGGTGTTTTTTGTTTGCTTTTTGCTTTTTTTTAACTGGCCATAGCTATCCTTTCAAGGATCATTCTTCAAACCTGTGAAAATTTTGGTACTTCCACAGCAGTCTATTTTGTACACTTATAGAATAATTCAAGTTTATTTCATAACCTTATTATGTATACTAGGATGTGGTAATACTCTTACATAAGTACAGTAGAGGCTTTGGTTTTCAGAGTTTTCTTAATCAGAATTATTAATGCAACCAGATATTAATATTTTCCGTTACCTTCATTAGGTCAGTTTCTCCATGATCATCCCTGCCAAGAGTTTCTGAACTAGTGAGACATGCTAGAGGCTTCCATTACTGACACTATTAGGCAAAGCTGCAAGTAGTAGGTGGAAAACTAAGGGGTTGGGTGCTTCAAGAAAAGTATAGCTTACAAGAATCTCAATAATTGTGACCTGAAGTTCTGATGAGTATTTTGTGACTGGTGTAAACTTCAGCCAACTAATATAAATGAACTGACATATCCATCATATATGGAAGAAAGGGCCTCTTCCCTTCGTATTCCTCATCTCCTTCCACAGAGATGGTTGCTTTCTTTGTCTTATTAGTCTGAGGGGTCATGACTAAAATAAATTACATAATTAGAATAACTAAATTTGATTCTTTTGGTAAAACTAATGGCAAAAAGGGAGCAAAAGTCTTCCTTACCCCTGCCCCCTATTTGTTTCCACCTCTTTCATGCCATTGCTCTGCCAATGTACTTATTTTTTTATGAATCTTGATCTTTACTAGGTTCCTAATGTTTATTCTTTATACAAGTAAAAGCTAGTTTCTTAAAAAACAGCTCTCCTTCATCTCTAGTAGGGAAAAATCTATGATCAGAGCTGTCTTCCTGATAGGAACCATTGAATGTGAAATGCATTGGTTTAGTGTCATTGTATCTCCTACTGGCTGGCCCCAATGACTGTAACAGCCTGGTATTTACTTGCTACTGAAGAAATTCTCCTCTCATCAAAAAGGATAGATGACTGTCTTTTGGAGCTAAATGTCCCAAATTTGTCTTTTAAGTTGGGGTGGTGTGCAGACATAATTTATTACACGTCAGATTTGTTGAAATTTTAACACCTCAGATTTTTTGTTGGTTGTTTGAATTCTTTGCTCTCATCTATGTAGGCAGGGCCCAAGCATAATTTTTTCAGGCTCAGTACAAATGTGTAACACAGGCCCCCTCCCCACACATGCTACAATCCCTCATCCCATACATACAATCTCATGAGCCATGAAAAAAGTTTGAATACTGAAATTACTGTTACATATTCTATATTTCTGAAAAAATGCCTCCTTCCCCCTTGTTGTTTTTGTTTCTATAAATATCCATGGGCATGATCTACAATTTAGCCTCAATTTTTTTTTTCCTCATGGTAAGGGGGGTTGCAGCCTTGGCCAGGGTCACTAGGCCCTGGTAAATTGTACCCTTCTCTGCACCCTCCTCCCCCGTGTGGGGGCCATGCGTGTAGGATAAAGATGAGTGGAACCGGTGCACTGCTACAGTACTTGTAAAATTTAAATATGTATCCATTCTGAAAATGGAGACCATGTCCTATTATTCCTGAAAAATCTCTCACTGTTCGCTTGTGGGTGTTGAGAGAGGAAAACAGCTCATTCCATGATAGCCTTTCTGCAAAATCCACACAGCGAAGCTCACGGTTGGAAATGAGAGCCAGGGATGAGTTCAGTTGCAGATGTACATGCATCATTTTTTATCCCCTCGTTCACACAAGACGACAGTAGTTGAACTGGCCTACATCTCCTTCACCTTCTCTGCTGGAACCTCCTCTTATTTAATGGGGACATTTCATGGTGTAGTATAGTCTGGCAGCATGATTCCATGGGGTAAGAAGTGTTAATGAACTAAGTCTCCAAATCCACTGGAGAGGCAGTCTCTGTGAAGAAGGTCCTGTGCCTTCAGCTGGTCTCCAGAAATTGTGGCCTGACTCTTTGCCGCTTCTGTTTGGGATTCTGCCCTCCTTGAAAATATGTGGAGGAAACCCTGAGGAAAAGTTGTGGATTTTTTTTGCCTTCCCCCATCCTCCTGGATGTAAGATTACTCCTGCAGGTTTTACAATGGACATAGAGATAAAATCTTATGGTAGGAATATAATCACTCTGGAATTTAAATATTGAAAAGGATATCCCAAAGAGGGGAGAGAGAAGTTGTTAGCATCAGCAGCGATAAGAAAATCATTAACAGATTCCAACTGAAAGATTATATTAAATAGTAAGGAAGAATATTGTGATGGGTTCCCTCTTCCTCCATCTGGGCTGTAGGTTGGTTTAACTTCTGAGTGTGTGGGAAAAGGAAAATGAATAAGGTGTCTGGTGCTGCCTATAGCTAGCTCTAAGGAAATGGGCATTGCTGAGCAAGCTCTCTGGCAGGACTAAAGGATTTGCGACTTTTGAACTGTTGTCACATCTCCTTTTGGACACTCTCAATTCAATTCTTTAACAATCACATAAATTAGAAAAAGTAACCAGTGTCTGAAAGAGATGAAAGAATCACAAGTTGTGGGAATCTTTCAAGTACATAGCTTGACAAGTTACCTACAGATGCTGATCTAGCAATGTGAGAAAATGTGTGTTTCTATAAGACCTGAGTTTGATATTGTTATGTTGAGTAGTACCTTACTCTTGAAATGATTCCATTGAAATCAGTGGAACTAATTGAAGAGCAAGGCCAGAAGGGGGGTTCAATCCCTCAACCTCTCCAAGTTCATCATCCAAAGCAAGCTCCCTACAGACCAGGACCCAACAACTCCAAAAGGCACCAGACTCTGTCAAAAAATAGATCCAAAATCTGCAGTCATATCTCCACTGCTATGATGATCAACCCCCATCACAATACATCTTTTAAGAACCATGGATGCTATACATGCCTATCACAACAAGTGGTATACCTCATCCAGAGCATTCAATACCCAAAAACTACTGTGTGGGTGAAATCAGACAATTATTACATTCTTGAATGAACTTACATAGGAACATGATAAAAGAACACCCCATCACCTCTAAGTGAACACTTTTCTTACAAAACAATCACTTTATATATGAGCCTTCTCAAAGGAAATGTGCACAACGCTTTCAAAAGACAAGCTTGGAAGCTTAAATTTATTACTCTGCTAGATACTAAAAATCATGGACTGAACAGACACTGGATTTATGGCTTATTACAACAATCATAATCATGTCTAATCTCCCCCCTCTCTCTCTATTATGACTGACAAGGTGTTCACAGGCTAGTCTACCTTGAATGGTCCCTTGCACTGTGTGCTTAACTACTTACGCTAAACAAGCTGTTCCACCTTGCATTTTGCTGTGATGCTGGAGATACCTTTCCCAGGCCTGAAGGAAGAGCTCTATGTGGCTCAAAAGCTTGTGTTTCTCACCAGCGGTGAGTGGTCACTCACCTTGTGTCTCTAATATCTTGGGACCAATGCTGCTGCCCCTGCATACTCACTCCGAGCCTCAATAACCTGAGGTGGTTCAAGATTACAAATGGTTAATCCCCTCTCACGTAGCAGAGAGATGCATCTCCTGATTCAGTAGCTACTGTTGCACTTCTCTGCCCTAAAACTACTCTGAGTAATAATGAGATAAATGTAAAGCCAGGGGACTGCATGAAACAAGTAATGACTAGCATTTTCCCCCAAACTACTCTGCCTCCCTTTTTAAAGGAGATTAGAAAGTCACTTAGTTAAAATCATCACTTACCCTGCTAAATATTGGTAACTCATGGATTCGTATAACACTGCCTCTGATTAACAAATTAAATGCACATGGTCCATGCCATTATACTTCATTTTAAATTTGAACTAATGAAATTAAAATATAAGAAATTCCAATTCCATGGTATTCTAGCAGTGATGAATTAACCTATTACAATGTAGTTGTTTCTGACATGAGAGGGAAGATCATTTGATATTTGAATTCCAGAAGGGTAGCCATGTTTGTCTGTTTTTAGAAAAACAGTGAGAGTCCTGTGGCACCTTAAAGACTAACACATTTATTTGGACATAAGCTTTGTGGGGCAGAAACCCGCTTCGTCAATGCATCTGAAGAAGTGGGTTTCTGCCCATGAAAGCTTATGCCCCCCAAAATGTTAGTCTTTAAGGTGCTCTCGCTGTGTGCGTGCGCGCATGTGTGTGTGAACCCACCCAGGTGTATTTATGCTACTTCCATCACCTTTTCCATTAAAATTGTTTATCATTCTGTATTTCCTTCAGTGATAAAACTGGCTGCTACTCTTGTGTGTTAAAGCTACAAGCATGTTCTGTAACAATTGAAACTCTGAGGAGAGTACAGCTCACTTCCTGATTTAGAGCTGGAGTTGCAGCTGTTATTGTGATGATAGGTTTCCAGATGTCAATGTTTGTTGTATGGAATGGTTTTGTAATTGGAGGAAGAAAGGGACAAATTTTGCTCTCAGAGTATGTTGTATCCACTGAAACCCCCTGGATGTGGTTGTAGATACAGAATATGCAGTAAAGCATAATATAGTGAGACAAATTTGCCTTGAAGTCACACCATTCCACTAGAGTCCATGGGGGAGCTGTGTGTGGAGTCTGACAGAATATGGCATCTTGTATAGCATGTGAAGGAAAAACAGCAACTTTAAAAAATGTTTAGGGGTCAACTTTGAATTGAATGAAAAGTGTCATTATGTGTCTCCAATACGGGCCTAGGTATTGGAGCATGCTAAAATTACGCAATGAGTTGGCCACTCAGTAATGCCTAAACTCTGACAGAGCAAAGAATGTAGGGGCAGTCTGAGCCCTAGATGTCCTTGCTGTGGTACAGCAAGGGCAGAGGGCACTGGGAAAGTTCTAGAAGGGTGCTATGTAAGTGCTAGAATGATCCGGGCTTTATTCCCTGTAGACTAGCCCAAGAGTAATTATGATCAGCCGACACCAATTAAGGCCCCACCCAGGTGCCTGATAAAAACCCTCTACTCCTGAGAGGCAGGGTGAGAGTTGAAGGACTGGTGTGTGGTGAGTAAAGGAGTGTGTGGAGATTGTGGAAGAGAACCGAACGGAGTACAGCGGTGCGTGGAGGAGAACCGAACGGAGTACAGCGGTGCGTGGGAGAGAGGTGGAGTCCTGAAGAAGGTACTGGGCTCAAGAAGCCAGAAAGACAGAGGGGGGAGAGTAGCCCAGGGGAAAAGCCTGCAGCTGCAAGTAAGGTGCCAGCAGCACATAGCTGCTACTCAGAGGGCCCCTGGGCTGGGACTCAGAGGAGCGGTGGGCCCGCCCGGGTCCCTACCCCCCTCCCTGGGAAGAAGGGGTAACTGGCAATGCCCCAGCCCACTAAGAGAGGGAAAAATGCGAGACCCACTAGGGAGAAGCCGGCTGTTTGCCACATTGCTTTTATCAGGTTACATACAGTTGTAACAGAAGTTAGGCCATGAGTGGATGATTAGAAACTCAAATCCTGCACATACCTTCACCACGAGCTGGGATATAATCTTTCTTTCCCCACACCCAAACACCCCAGTAAAATCTATGGGATTGCTGGGTGAGTAGTTTGCTTAAAAAAACAAAAAACACCCCCCCCCCTCTCTCTCTCTCTCCAGTGAGCAACTTGGTGGGGGTAAAATATTTTCTCAGGAATCTAAAAATATAGTCTCTCTACATAGCCTCCAAATTTGGGAAAAAAGCAAACAGCTGAACCTGAATTTCTCCATGTCTATCCAGGCCCTAGTAATGATGCACATAGATTACTCTGACAGTAACTTCATATCAGTAGACACTCACAACTTTATGCATCTTTTTTTTTAAATGGGCCTGATTGCTCCTTTGATGGAAAAGCTAACAAGAGGGAGGTTAAAGGGGGAGAAATCTTGGTGAATTTCTCCTTGCGGTGATTTCTCCAGGACTGTTCCATTGGCGAATGTGATTTGTCCCCAGACAGGACAGACTGTCTTCTCCCCACCTTTTTAAAAAACATCTCCCAGGACTCTCTGAGCATCCTAGTTGAGGTCTGGGGTAAAAATTCCATGGAGAACTGGAGTGCTCATTTTCACATAGGAGAATGGAAATCTGCACCTAGACTATCCCTTTGTGTGTGTGTGACTCGGCATCATGTTTTAATAGGAAGAAGAAGCCCCATCTGAACTAAAGCAAGTCATCAGATCAAACCTACTGAGACACCAAGTGATCTTGTTTCAACGGTTCTGTGAAAGATGTTCCAAATTGGGTTAATGTCTCCAAGGGAGAATTATGTTTTTTTCTGTTTAATATTGTTTTGTTTAAGAAATTGGCTATTACTCCTCCAAAGTCCTATATACTCCCTTTCCCATTTTATCTTAACTGAAACCACACTATTTATTAGATAGTAAAGACTCCAGCTTTATGTAAGCAAACACAAGTCATAGCAATAAAATATTAGCTAGGACTGTAGTTTTAAAAATCGCAACTGAAAAACATCTACAAAAAGGTATGTAGCTTTTTATGGGCAAGTGATGCTCCCACTGCTTCTTGGGACTCATCCTGAAAGGTGATGAGCACCTCCTGTCATACTTGGATTCCATGGAAATCAATGGGAGTTGAGGGAGCTCACCAAGTTTCAGGATTTGGCCATTTTAGACTGATATTTTTAGGGAGAAGGAGCCGCTTCGCTTCTCTTCTCTTCCCTTGTACATCTCCCATCCTCTAGCTGAACTTCAGACATGTACAGTGAACATCCTGCTGAGGTGACCCGAACAGAGAACTAAACCCCAGCAAACTTCTTCCCTTTTAGCATGTGCCACTGTCTGCAATAAGCTTGATATGGTATGAATAACAGGCCCCCATTCTAGCTTTGACCTTGCCGATAAACTGGCCTCTCAATCAGTATCTTTATTTCTTACTTTGAAAAGGGGGCAGGGTTAGTAAAGTTTTGGAAATGCTGTATTACTGGGTCAACGAGGCTTCCATTTGCCTTAACAACCCGTTTGCTCTAACTTCCTCTGCTGTCTCAGAGGAGAAATGTCCATTTGATAAATAACCTTCTATCTAAATTCTAACTCTTTTTCCAGTCACTTGCTGGCCTGAACAAAGAAAGGAGGGGAGAACAACCATGTTACCATACTTGACAAACTCAGTCTCTTAAATTCACTCTTTTCAAACCATTCCACTTTCCTGTTAACTGTGCAATGTTTTCAAATATAAACCAATCTTCACTTTGCAGAGCCAGTGTGGTTTATAGGATAGGCCACTGCCCAAGGACTTAGGACACTTTGGTTCTGCTCTTGGCTCTGCCACAGGCTTACTGTGTGATCTCAGCCAAATCACTTCACCTTTCTGTGCCTCTGTCTTCCTCTCTCACCCTTTCTGTCTTGTCTAGTTAACCTAAAATCCTCTCAAGGCAGAGAATGGGTCTCACTGTATGTTTTTACAGTGCTTAGAACAATGGGGCCTTGATCTCAGGTGGGGCCTACACATAGCAACCACAACTCTTATGTATTATTTGTATTGGGTTAGCACAGTTTATAATATACTGCTGTCATCTTTTGCGGAAGAGTACACAGGATGTTCTCAAATCCCTGCCCTCTCCAAATCCCTTGTAAATGTGCTTTGAAGGGGGGCCCAGCATAGTCAGGATGGAGGATTATAGCCACCTTCAGTCTGAGGCTACTACACTGGACACCCACACAGCTAGTCTGTGGCCATTACTACAACAGCCAACTGGCTATATTAGTGGCTGGAGCCTTGTTGCTGGGGGATCTGTGTAGTTTTCAAACTTAATAACCTTCTCCTTCTCACAATATGATCTGCTTATAGCCCACCCTTCCCTGCACTCCTGTGGAGTCAATTAAGATAGAGCTTAATTCAGTATGTGAAAAACAAAGGATATGGAGTTCTCCTATCTGGCCTCTTTCCTCCTCCATTCAGTGGCACTATAATAGTTCTACTGTGTTTTGTGCCTTCCATGGCCCTTCTTCAGCAGGGATTTGTCCCATACTCTTTTTAAAAGCAAAATGGCATGACTCATTAAAAGGGAGGCGAGAGGGTGTGGCGGGGGGAAGAGGGTAGGAGTGGAGGGAGTCAGATGTATCCTCCCTAATCAAAAGTAATTGAATTTTTTTTATTTATGTCTAGTTTTCAAAGTAGCATGAAACTCCAAATCACCATTCTCTGTGCTATGAAACTAATGTTCTAAGCTTAGCTAGTAAATATTTCAAATGTGCAATGTTCTTTTAAGATCTGTGGTCTTCAATCATTGTTTATGGCGTTTTTCCCATTTGCACAATATGGTCTGTTCTTCACTTGAGACCAAGGGATTCTACACACAACTTCTATTATGCTAATGACTTGCTTGCATAAATCCATGTGCATAGGGAAAATAAACCTGAACGCATTTAACGAAGCAATCATAGAAGATTAGGGTTGGAAGGGACCTCAGGAGGTCATCTAGTCCAACCCCCTGCTCAAAGCAGAACCAACCCCAACTAAATCATCCCAACCAGGGCTTCTTCACTCTAGGCCTTAAAAACCTCTAAGAATGGAGATTCCACCACATCCCTAGGTAACCTATTCCAGTGCTTCACCACCCTCCTAGTGAAAAAGATTTTTCTAATATCCAACCTAGCCCTCCCTCACTGCAACTTGAGATCATTGCTTCTAGTTCTGTCATTTACGACCACTGAGAACAGCTTAGCTCCATCTTCTTCGGAACCCCCCTTAAGGTAGTTGAAGGCCACTATCAAATCCCTCTCCCCCCCCCCTCGCTGCAGACTAAGCCCAATATCCTCAACCTCTCCTCGTAAATCATGTGCCCCAGCCCCCTAATCATTTTCATTGTTCTCCGCTGGACTTTTTCCAATTTATCCACATCCTTTCTGTAGTGGGGGGCCAGAAACTGGACACAGTACTTCAGATATGGCCTCACCAGTGCTAAATAGAGAGGAATAATCACTTCCCTCAATCTGCTGGCAATGCTCCTACTAACGCAGCCCAATATGGCATTAGCCTTCTTGGTAACAAAGGCACACTGTTGATTCATATCAAGCTTCTTGTAACCCCCAGGTCCTTTTCTGCAGAACTGCTGTTTAGCCAGTTGGTCCCCAGTCTGTATCCATCCATGCATCCTAAGTGCAAGACTCTGCACTTGTCCTTGTTGAGCTTCAGATTTCTTTTGGCCCAAGCCATCCATTTGTCTAGGTCACTCTCTAGCCTATCCCTCCCCTCCAGCCTGTCTACCACTCCCCCCAGCTTCGTGTCATCCATGAACTTACTGAAGGTGCAAGCTACTCTATCCTTCAGATCATTAATGAAGATGTTGAACAAAACTGGCCCCAGGATCAACTCCTTGGAGCACTCTGCTTGATACTAGATGCCAGCTAGACATGGAGCTGTTGATCACTACCTGTTGAGCCTGATGATCCAGCCAGCTTTCTCTCCACCTTTATAGTCCATTCATCCAACCCAACACATGCTGTTTTAACTTGCTGGCAAGAATACTGTGGGGAGGCCCTATCAAAAGCTTTGCTAAAGTCAAGGTAATAGAGCAGCATAGTGTAACCCATGTTACCAGAATAGTAAAACCTAACCTAGGTTAGGGCAAATAATACTGATATTCAGAGTCATGGAAGAAAGTTTGGGTCGGATTCAGGCAAGAGAAAATTATTAGCATTGTTTTGAATATTTCTGTAAATTTTTTCATCCTATTCAGTGTGCTCTAATTATCTCCAAAACTTTGATCACACTATGCTGTTAATTCTCAAGACACAAGCTTTGTTAAACTTATTGGAAACTACTTCATTTTAAGAGATTCTAAAACTGCACTTCTAGGAAACACATTTTTCACATTTAAACAAGGATAAGATTTATCAGGGAAAAATCACATTTGCACCACTACATGACATTTTAACCTACAGTTCCAATGCCTGTCCTTTAGTAACAAATGTTTGACCTAGACTTGGTTGTTGCTGCAATGTTTATTGATGTGATGTGTGTGTTTTTATTTTATTTATTTATATTTACATATATAAATGTATATTTATATATAAAATAAACACCTGAGAATGCATTTAAAGTCATACACATTATGGATTTGGTTGCAGTATATTACTTACTTAAACATTGGGTTTTTTTTTTCAGATAAGAGAGGGAATGGGGGAATCGACCTTTTTGTTCCATAGAATTTTGCACAGAAATTTTCACTGTTCTATTTTTGCACATGTATATCTGCACTCCATACGTTGCTTTATTTAAAATGATATCATGCAATCTTAATTTTTGCTAAGTGAAAAAAGCCAATGGGTTGCTTCTCCTCAGATCTGTTTAGGTGGGGCGAAGGGGGTATATGCCTACCTATAATGCAAAATTGGCCCACCTTTGTTATATACTTTATAAAGTTATAGTCATCTATGACCCCTTGTTTAAATTTATAATGCAATGTGAAAAACTTTGAACTTCAAATAGACTTAATTTTGTTGGTCAGTATTGTAGCATCTATTGGAAGTGGAACTTGAAGTTCACTGTAAATGGTACAATATAGCCCATCATGAATATTTTCTGTATCTCTAGTTTGTCATATATATTTGAATACAGCTTTTTTTCCCTTTAAATTTTGTGGGGAGGGGAAGGCTGTTATGTGGACATGCCTTGTTTGCTACTAACTCTTTGTAATCAACATGTTCTTTTTTTCTCTCTCCTTAGTCACTAAAATACCTTCTTTGGAAGCATTTATGGACCTTTATATATCAACTGTGGCCAGAAGGACTGCCTCAGGAACTGACTTGTCTGTTATCTACCTTTTAAGGTGAGTTTCCAGCTTGATTCAAGAGCACTGCTGTTCTCCTTTATTCTTTGCAATGGATCAGGTCTTCTAACAACTAACTTCTGGCAAGTTACTTTTCAAGCCCTTTCTAATCTTCCTTTCTAATTCATGGCTTAGCTGAGAAGTTGGCAGTGATGCAGTTTCTCGTTTGTGTAAGTTAGATCTTCTCAATAAGATTTGTCTCTTGAGAACCTCATAGCACTGAAACACTCTCTTCAGAGGCTGTCATGATCTTCAGATGTTTGGATTTGGTTGGACCTCAAAGACTGTTTGGATACTGTCTTAAAAAAAATTTAAAGCTGCCATAATTGCATGCAGTACATAATATAAGCTAGTAATGTTCAATGCCTGCTGTAGATCTTATTTCCCTTAACATTTTCTGCTGTGTGGAAAAGGCTTTCTGTTTCTGCTCCATTCACCCATGAGATGGTCTTCATTTATTTATTTATTTATTTGGTCCAACTTGGTTTTGCTTTCACCTGTTTCTGTGGGTTAATATTACATGGTATTGGTTGCGTTATCATATAGATGTAGGTGATGAACAGCTACATTCAATCCCTGCAGAGGTTGTGAGATAGTTTGATGGAGATTTTGTTTTATAACTGTCTCTTATATTCAATCATAGCTGCCTTGATTTAAACAAAAATCAATATAAATCTGATTCAGTCATGGATGTCTTCTAATGCAATTCAATGTAACAGAAAAACAGTCTGGCATTTTCTGGCTGTTTACTTTATGACTGAGGTCTCTGTCATCTGTGGTGGTTTTCTTCTGGGGCAGCAATTCACATCAGATAATGCCCATTATTTTATTATGATTGTGCATTCTGTTTCTTTTCACATCCACAATAATCCTGTTAGTGTTACTTCTTCTGAAAACTCGTTGTTGGTAAGCATCTTCTGACAAAACTATATACTCTGGCTGTTTTGATCTGCTGAAATCCATTATAATGCCACATGTTGCTATAACACATAGTGATTGGCTTTTAAGGCTAGCCTCTCAATGCGGTGGGTATGGTTTTAAGCTGTCTCACTACCATTTTAGGAACTCTGCTAGATTTTCTTCAGCCTATTGCTAAAACATCCATTTTTTTTCATTAACAGTATAATTACTGAGGAGTTCTGTTAACAGGCCTTGTAGGCCTTTCTGTTTTTCAGAGTTGGCATTTAGTGTAGAATTCAACAGGAGCTTTGTGCTTTAATTGTATCATTGAAGGTCCTCTACTAAATTACTTTAGCAATATAAGACATTAACTTTAAGATCTTGTGATCAACTGATTGATTGCTTATTTATTGGATCACCTTTTTTATTTTCATGTTTGGAAATATTTTTATTTTCATGTTTGTTTCATGTTTATTTCCTCACGTATGGACTTCATTATGTAGACTTGCTCCACTGTGACTAAAATTAAATTTTTTTATTAGGCATTCAAAATTATTCTTCACTTTTAAAAGCTGAATGAAAAGATCTTTATTTTCATTTAAAATTTGTGCTAATAAATAGATTTGTACCATCTCTTTGCATTAGCATAAGAATTTTTATACATTTTAAAAATGTATATCTAAAAAACCCCCTAAAATACAAATTTTAAAAAGGCAAACTGAACAGATCACATGCAAATGTGATTGTCTGAGGACAGAGATTGACCTTAAGGCTGGAAATTCTTCTGATTTTTAACTCCAATCTGGCAATTGTTCTTATGTACTGACACTTATGGGCTCCACACTGGTGCAGAAGTGCTCCTGCATGCAGTCAGTTGCAGGCCTGGGGCCTTGATTCTGAAAGGCTTTGATTTCCGTTAATTCACTTCCTGCTTATATTTCAAGAACCAAAGGGTTTTCTGTGCCTTTCTTCCTCTCTACCATTGGGTGAGTGCAACACTAGTATAAATGCTAGTTTGTCTGTTTGTTTTTTTTAAATAGTGCTTATGGAGTTTATTAAAGGAATGCTGCTAAGTTTGACAGGTCCTAAATATAATCATCACTTTAAAAACTACATTCTTTTGAGGCTGATACTGAAAGGTGAAAAGCAAACAAAAATCAGGATTGCTAATCGAGTTGCAATCAAGTGTTTAGTGAACAGAACAGTGCTGTGGAAGTCACAACTCTTGCATACTGTTCCCTGCTCTGGCTCTTGGCACCATCATTTTGTCTCCCCACTTACCACCCACTACTAAGTCCTGGCCATAGATCCCTCTAATATGATGGAACTAGAAATCTAAAAAGACAATCTCCCATTCTTAAAAGTAAACTTCTGGCCCACTTCCTTATGATGATGATATGTTGGAAAACTGATGCTAAATGTCAGTTAATCACTAAACTTGAGAGGAACAAGAAGCTGTGTCCAGCTTATGAAGCAGGATCCGAGGGAAGAAACCTAAAGGTCTTCACCAAAGCTATATTTCATTTTCTCTAAAATGACATGACTGTATTTTGGGTGTAACCCAAAGAATCATTTTGCCAATCTCCCATATTCTTAGGTTGGTCCTGTACAGAAATGTGGACAAAAAGTCAATTGATGTTAGTGGCGGGCGGGGGGCGGGGAGGGGTGGCGGCAGCCAATGAACATTCACAGTCCCACTTGAAGTGCACGTTTTACTGTCACTAATTCCCTGTATGACCCAGGACAGATCACTGAACCTCTGTGCCTCGGTTTTTTCATCTGTAAAATGGATACAATGCTTGCCTCACAGCTCCTCTGTAATATTGTTTTCCATAGTATTAGCAATGAGCTTTTGAGACCCTCAGATGAAAGGCACCATGTGAGTTGCAGCACTATGACAACAACAAAAAAATCAAAAGCTACAGCAATGTTTGAAACCCCAGCTCCTAGGCAACATAGCAATAGCAAATATGAGGTGATGAATTTCTTTTGACTGCAGACCCACACACACAAATTGACGAGACAGATGGGATGATGTCACAATATAAACATGCAAGCACAAAAGAGGACAAATCCTGGCTCTGCTGATACAAGGGGCCTGAAAGCTGCCCTAAATGGGTAGCCAAGGTTTCTACTGGTCTGGGGAAATCTGCAGCTGGTATAGAACTAAGGATCTGGGCCAAAGTCTGAATCTTTTTATGCATGTTTGGTTTTTATAATGGTTCATCTTTTTTGGGGGACAGTATCCCAGAGTTTCTAGCAATTGCAGTGCTGGAGAATAACACACACTCCGTCATGTCACAAGTAGCTTTAAAAGATAATACAGGAACTTCTTTCTGTGAGATTCAGAGTAAATAGACTGGAAACTGGATTGAGGAGGCAGGAAGCATCCTTTTTGTCAGAAAATATTCAACTAGATAATTACTTAACTAACGTGTATGTAAGAAATATGGTGATTTATCCTTTCCTAAAGAACTTTTGCAAGGGAATGGTCAGTATCTGCTTGACTAACCAGACGTGGTTAACACTGTTCAGTGCGAAGGGTTATTTATACACAATTTTACCCTGTGTTTACAAAAATAGATAGAGCTGAGGCTGTATCTTCCCTCTTCATTTCAATTTTTCTCATTGTTTGCTGGCAGCTCCCAGCATGGAACACTAGTCAAAGGCCTAGGAATTACTGTTAACGCAGCAGGACAAAAAAAAGTAAAGGAATGAATCCGTGAGCAAGGACAGGAAGGAAACCAGCCGGAGGGTGTAGTGTTTGCATGAGATGAGAGAAATGGGAAGAGGGAGAAAAAGAAACAACCAGCAGTTATTCTGTTTTACCAGTGAGGTACAGATGACTTTTCAGTTGGGGAACAAGATGTTATGAAGCCTGTTTAACCTAGGCAGTCATTTCTTTAATTTGCCTGTCTATAACAGCTACTTCTGCTGCGACCACAGAAAGAGAAATTATAGCTTTCAACCCTTCATTTCATCTCTCTTACCTATAATCCTCTAGTTCCAGTCTGTCTGACCACTTGACAGGGCTTTTTTAATTAGTGAAGCTTTGGGGCAGGGAAGGGGGGTTCAAATATGCTTTGCATATACAGAAACACCAGACAGCCTTGGAAACTCTTGATGAGATAAAACACATCCTGCTGGGAATATAAAATTGCACACAGTGCATAGAATAATGGTTTTCATAATTGAAATTGTCGTGCCTTATTAGGAGGCATCATTTACCTGGGTTCTTGTTCTAAAAAATAAATAAATAAAATTGCCATGATAAATTATAGCCTATTTCAAACTCTTGTCCGTTTATTTCAGTCTCCATATTGTTTTGATTCCTTCAAAAAAGCTTACACAACCGGTTTTGCTTAGTCTTTCTTTGTCTATCACTCAAACACTATGATGCACTCTGTGACAGAGAGATAGTTACACTAGCCTGTCTGAGACAGGTGGAACTTCTTAAAATCCGGTCTCTGCCCTGGTGTTGAGGTGCCTACACATCCTCATTATTTGACAAAGCTGACATGTTTAATAAAATGTTAGTAAACATCAGATAGGAAAGATGCATTTTAATGCAGAGTATAATACTTTTCTGTATCTCTGGCATTTTGATTTAGGTCAAGAAATCCACTTACTCTAATAATTTCTTAATTTTTTGGCCCAACTGACTAATGTCTTTGCTGTACCTTGGAGACCTGATGCTATGCTTCATCAGCTTCTGTGGAATTCACATAGAAGACGTTTGGTCAAATTGCCGTCAGCTCACTTCATTTGTTGGTCTGCAGTTCTGCTCGGATTTCTCTAGAAGATAAAGAAATGAGATTTTATGTGACAGCTCATGACATGTTAAATACATCAGCTGAAAATTTATCTTGGCATTTAGTATAGCAGGGACCACTAGAACTACTGCAGTTTTGTAGCAGGGACCACTAGTGTTAAAGATCTAGGAGGTGTACTTATTTATCTATTGTAATATATAATTTTTGTTTGATTTCAAGTGGTTTATGTTTAACTGATAGTTTGCTCTGGGTAAAAGTAAGTATGCAAGGTTTTGAGCTGGGAGCAACTTTTAAAAACACTAAAATTTGTGTAGTACTATTTTTCATAGTACAGTTTGCTATGCACATTATGGCCAAACTTTTAAAACTTGAAAACCTAACTTTTAGCGCCCCAGGTACACTTTTAGACAGCTAAATAGAAATAGCCTGATTATCAAAAGACCTGAGCCCCCTTTAAATCCTGTTGAAGCCAATAGAAGCTGCAGGTTCTTTGCACTTTTGAAAATCCAACCATGCTGCTATCTTGATGCCTAAATACAGATTTGGAAGCCTAGCTTGGAAAGTTCAAAGGACCCTAAGAAAGCTAAATGTTCAACTCCTATTGAACTTCAGGGGGAATTGGGTGCCTAGCTCTCAGTGCTGGGATTCCTAAAGGATCATGCACGTTTGAAAATTTTGCCACAGTGTCATGCCTCCAGAACAGATCCCAGTGACAAGCACTTGTTTTTTCTGTCCAAAATCAACTTTATTAAGCTGTTTTTTAATTATTTTTATTAAATGGTAAGGGCTCACATTAAACTGTTATGGTATAACAAACAAAAGTCTTTATTCAGATATTTACTTTGGTCCATCACTAACATCGCAATCTATTAGAATTCCTTGAGGGGGTCAACAAGCATGTGGGAAAGGGTGATCCAGTGGATATAGTGTACCTAGATTTTCAGAAAGCCTTTGACAAGATCCCTCACCAAAGGCTCTGAAGAAAAATAAGTGGTCATGCAATAAGAGGGAAGGTCCTCACCCGGATCAGTAGCTGGTTAAAGGATAGAAAACAAAGATTAGGAATAACTGGTCAGTTTTCAGAATGGAGAGAGGTAAATCATGGTGTCCCCCCACGGGTCTGTACTAGGACCAGTACTGTTCAACATATTCATAAATGATCTGGGAAAAGGGGTAAACAGTGAGATGACAAAATTTGCAGTTGATGTAAAAACTACTCAAGATAGTTAAGTCCAAAGCAGACTGCGAAGAGTTACAAAGGGATCTCACAAAACTGGGTGACTGGGCAACACAATAGTAGATGAAATTCAGTGTTGATAAATGCAAAGTAATGCACATTGAAAAACAACATTCCAACTATACATATAAAATGATGGGGTCTAAATTAGCAGTTACCACTCGAGAAAGAAATATTGGAGTCATTATGGAAAGTTGATAGTTCTCTGAAAACATCCACTCAATGTGTAGTGGCAGTCAAAAAAAATGCTAAGAGAATTTTGGGAATAGATAAAAAGACAGAAAATATCATATTGCCTCTTTATAAATCCATGATATGTCCACATCTTGAATACTGCGTGCAGATCTAGTCACCCAACCTCAAAAAAAAAAAAAGAGATATCGGAACTGGAAAAGGTACAGAAAAGGACAACTAAAATGATTTTGGAGTATGGAAAAGCTTCCCATATGAGGAGAGATTAATAAGACAGGGACTTTACAACTTGGAAAAGAGATGACTAAGGGAGGATATGATAGAGGTCTATAAAATCATGACTGATGTGGAAAAAGTAAATAACTCAGTGTTTTCTCTTTCTCATAACACACAAACTAGAAGTCAATGAATGCATAGGCAGCAGATTTAAAAACAAACAAAAGGAAGTATTTTTTCACACAACACAGTCAACCTGTGGAACTCCTTGCCAGAGGATGTTATGATGGCCAAGACTATAACAGGGTTCAAAAAAGAACTAGATAAGTTCATGAAGGATAGCCATTGATGGATCTATTAGCCAGGATAGGCTGGGATTGCTGTTTGACAAAGCCTGGGAATGGCTGATAGGATGGATCGCTTGATGATTACCTGTTCTATTTCTTCTCTCTGAAGCACTTGGCATTGGCCATTGTTGGAAGATGGGATACTGGGCTAGATAGACCATTGGACTGACCCAGCATGGGCGTTTTTACGTTATGTTCTTATAAACTTCACAGGCTAGTAAAATCTGTGGAGTTAATTCTCATACAGGTTTCATGGGAGACCTTTTGGTTGAGACAGTCAAAGCCATTTAGGGAACTTAGATGTTCATCTTCTGTTAAAATTAATGGAAGAAGATGTTTAAATCCCCTAAATGGCTTTGAAAAATCTTGCCTTTTCCCCTCTTCTCCCCCCCCTGATTACTATAACAAAAAAAACCAGTGTTGAAAGGACATTAACTACTAAATGTTCAGTGCAGTGCACAGTGATTTAATCATGCAATCCCCATTAATGTTAATAAATTTTACCCCAACGGTCTGACAAACTTACAATTGTCTTGCTTGCTTTTTACAGTAATGAAGTCACTTCAGAATAGAGATTGTATTTTTCTGCTTTGCTCACCCTGTAGTGTCTGTTGCCAGGACTGTGACCATTGCAACAGATTCAGGCATGTTAAGAAGAGTTAAATAAAAGAATATAAGCCTTAATTCTCAATTTTTGTTGCTTTTGGAGATAGTAATAATATTAAGGAGGTGATCTGATAGTCTTTCTTTTATATAAAACATTTGAATATAAATACGTAGTCTGGTCTGAATGGGAGAAGAGACCAGTGCACATCTATTTAAGGGGAAGTATTTCTCAGTCTGTTTAGATGACTGAAACAACATTACATATTACTTACTTCCGTAAGCTAACTATCCTCTAAAATTGTCATCTTTTGTATTGTTTATTGGAGAAGTGAGCTTACTAATTGTCGTAGATAAAGCATAGCCCTGCCTCTCCTGCTTACAAATTTTGTCTTGTTTCTTATTTCATGCTCCATTTCCCAGTCCCTTTCACCTAGCCAACAATGCCATCTTCCATGCTTGGTTTATCTGCTTTCTTCCATGCTACCTTCTCCCTGCTCTCAATTCCTTCCACAGCTAGTCCACAAAGCTACTGCCACTGATGATTACCCACCACCTTTGCAACACAATGGAAAAGTAGCTGAGTTATTGCCTTTATTTTATCCTTTCATGTAAATTGAGCACTTCACTCTGCCGGGGTAGAAGGGATTGAACGTTAGACAAGGAGGGGATGTAGGGATACTGGAATGAGTTTGGAATTCTCCCACTGCAGTCCCCATAGTGTTCTGTGGTGGAGGAAGGAATGGAGGAGGGTAAGTGTATATTGTATTGTAATAGTGCTTAAGAGCCCAACTGACAGTCACAGACCCCCATTGTGCTAGGTGCTGTACAAACAGAACAAAAATATGATTCTTGTCCCAAGAGTTTATGATCTAATTCTAGGATAGACAGACAGGCACAGGAAAACAATTAAATGATAGCCAGTAGTCTCAGCACCACCAGCTCCCTAACTGTTGATTTGTTTGTTGACATCAGAGCAATGGAGCATTTCAAAGAGGGAGTTGAAAGAGGATAATGAAGGGGCTTTGTGGATGTTTATAAAAAGCTCTTACCATGGGTGCAAGGCAGCATGGGAGAAAGCATTAAGGTACTTGTTTGAAAATGTAAGAAGTGGACAATAAAGGCTCGCATCATTGGCTGAGCAGATGTGGTTGTCAATTTCTTGATAACAGGAGAGATGATGAGTAATGGGGGACAGGAAGGGAGGACAAGTCCTTCTTCTCCATCTCTAACCTGTCTTTTATTTTTATGGGGCAGGGACGGTGCCTGCCCATATTTGACAAGCATTCAGTATCTCTCAGCACCATTTTTTGTTGTTCTTGAGTACACTAAATTTGAGAAAGGTAACACAAATGTTTGTTCAGTGTTCTATTACCTATAAGAAGGATTCAAACCTCAAGCTCTATGTTTCTAAAACTTACTCTTGGTACAGAAATATATAGAAAGGGAAAATGGTGAAGACTGATCTACACAGGGCAATAAGGGAACTAAGAACATCCCTTACACTCCAGCAATACCCGCCTAGCCCCTGGATCTGGGTATGCAGGAGGTAGGCATTGTTGCACACCTGTATGCACAGAGAAGGAGTCCAGCCTCCACAATGGGTTTGGTCCTCACAGCTGAGCCCTCCTGGGCATACAATAATTCATGGTACAAGCCAGGGAGAAGAAAGGAGGCAATTGCTTAAAGGCAAACAGTTCCTTCCTTGTGCTGCTCCTTCGAGTGCCACAGCAATGTGCCATGTCTTACACAGGGTTTTCAGCCGCCACCATCTAGCCTGACACGTGAAACCTCTGCTCTACGTTGACTCCTTTTGTGGGAGGGCAGGGAGGAGAAAGCAAGGGAGTGGTTTGAATTTGTATTTAAAACACTGTAAAAATTATGTCTTAGGCCATTATTGTCCACAGGGATTGTTAATGACACTTTTAACCTGTTAATCATATAGGATTTTTAAACCTAAGGTTTCTGCTGAAAGTACGCTGGCCTACTGAACTGGAGAAGGTGTATCGAATAGCAGTCGACATGTAGGCATCCTGTGTAAAGGAAAAGGGGCTATTATAAGTAGATGCTTCGCAGGAGTGCTGCATGTTGATGATGAACAGTAATCAGAGCTGCAAGCATTTGGAAAAGCCCAACTGACGAGCAAGCCATACATCCCCACTTCCCCCAGTAAACTGCTTCAAAATTGTCAGCCTGAGGGGAGCTTACACGCTTCCTTTAATCATGGCTACTTTGTGCTACTAAGTAATAAAGGAGTGGGATCATTCCTATCCAAATATTTTTTAATAAAATCACTTAACCTGGTGTATTTTCATGAAAATATTCTTCTTACGTTTTTAAATTAGTCAGAAATGTGAACCCTTTAAAATCTTCCCCTTTCTCAGTTGCACAGCCTCACCCCAACTTCCTGATTCACAAACGAACTCTCTTTTCAAAGAGAAATCAAGCTCTTCCTCTCCCTTCCACCTCACTACTTTGCATCCAGCTCACCACTGATTTGTTAGGCTTGAAGGCGGACCAGATCCAGCTCATTGATGAATGCTAGCCACGGAGCCTAATAAGCCACAAGCAGTGAAATGATTATGCAAAGCTTGCAAGATTGGAGAGGCTTCGGTGTCAGGGTTTTAAACTCTTTGCAGTTCTAGAAATGATGCACGCTGGGGTGCGTAGTAGCAAACCTTCGAGTGTTTCTAATATCTCACCAAATACTGGAGCAAGTTATAGCTTTTTAAATTTATTTTGTTTTTAACTGCATAGGTACTATAGCAAAGATTATTCTTAGTAAATTAGCAGTGTAGAATCAATTTAGATGTTACTGAACCTCAGGCTTCCTATTACTGAACCACATTCTTCAAGCTACCACACTATTTTGCAGTCTAAAAGGATTATTGGGTTAAACAACATTTGTTGAGCTTGCTGTATAATCAAATCGAGTTTCAATCATCCTTGGAATATTCATTCCTATTTTTGCTTCTGAAACTACAAGCATGTGTTAGTGTTCTATTCTCATTGGTGTTCTACACATGAAATCTATTTTCACTGAGAAAATGGAATCTTTGTGTCTTTGTCTCCTCACTAGCTTTCAGGCATGTTTTGGCAGGAGCTTTGACTGTCGAGGCACTTGGGGAGGGGCCTTAGTCATTTGTCAGCTTTTCTTGCATCTGTAATTTCTGTCCACTCAGCACTATTGGAGGGGCTTAGAAAAGGGAGAGAGCTCATAGCTGGTGAAAGTCAAACTCTTAAAATAACTGCCAAATGGTAATGGGGTAAGAGGAGGGGAATAGAGAAAACTCATAAATGTGTAAATGTTTTTTGTGAGCTGTAGGTTAAGGCTCTCTGCAAAATCTATCTTTTTCCCCCAGATCTCTGTGTATAAACTTTTGTTGTGTTACAGGTTTGTTTTTCTAGTAGGTTAACACTAACTCTTACAACACTGATGAGAATTGTTCCATTAGTCTAGGGCTGTTATTCTAGGCCCCCATTTCCTCTCAACAAACATTAGCCTGATTTAAATATATATTTTTAAAAGTCCAATTGCAATTTTCTGCCTAACCCTTCCTCCCCAATGCTTCTGCTTTCAGCCCTTTGCATGACATTAGCATGTGTGTGATATAACAAAACAGAAATTAGGCTAGTTTTTTGTCTGAGAAATCCCTTAGTAGTAAGAGCATTTTTCCTTTTCAGTATTTTATGGAATATTTAATGTTGATCTTTCTTTCTTGCTTTCAGTAGGCTATTGAAGCTCAGAGCTCATACTGTGAGCTGTTAATTAATCAGTATGACAGATGAAGAAAGTCTTCAACTATGAAAGAAAATGTTACTTCAGTGTCTAATAATAAGGGTAGGAGCTGCAGTGATTTAAGGGTTTTTGTGTGTGTGTGAGAAAGAGATAAGGAGTCTTAAGCTGTGTGAGGTAACAATGTATTTTTGCACAGTCTCTGGCTCTGCACAAACATTAAAGGGCTCCTCTATAGTTTGCCTTGAAAAGTCTAGACACGAGTTAAAAGAGCCTCTCTTATAGCTTGTAGAGATCCTGTTTCCCATAATTAATAACAGGAAGCAAGTAAACAAGGTTTTACTGACAAATGAAACTGCAACAGTAACATATACCCAGAAATGTTAGATCTTAGCTGAGAAATGTAGCTTAGGTCTGTTGGTATTAGTGTACAGGAAAAGATTACTGTGCAGCACATTAAAGCCTTGTTCAAGTCTAATTCAGATATGTGATAGAAAACTAAAGTTCAAAAGAAAAGAGAATGCATTTGAATTATGGAGAGTGATTCCTGACCTTAGTTTACTTTTATTTGTAATAGTCCAAGCACACGTCCTTTTTGTCATTATTTGAAACACTTTGAATTCAAAGAGAGATTTTCATGTTTATTTAAAACCTACCAGAAAGCATTTTTACACATTTCCTGGAACAAAGAAAGAGAGAGAGAGAGAGAGAGAGAGAGAGAGAGAGTGTGCGTGCGCGTGCGTGCGCGTCCATCCAGTAAATACCAATCACATATTCTGTATATTCCTAAACCACAAAATGGCCTATATTCTTATTTCATTTATGCTGATATAAAACCAGAACAACTCCACTTCTTTAATTGCCCTATTAAGATCCATGGAGTAACTCCAGATTTACACTGGTAAGACAGATCTGAACCTGGCTCAGCCATTTCCCTTCCCTCTTCTGTGTTACTTGCTGGAAGCTAACAAGTGACTGACTATGTTAACTACACAATCAGAAGCAATGAAAGGTGTAGGCACAGTTAACTCAATATTTATGCTAGGAGCTCAGGGCCAAGTTCCCTGAATTATGGCTCAGTTTACTACCATGTCTCATATACTATACACATGTTTAATATGTACTATATGTTATCTTAGCACTGCCCTTGAAAACAGAAGAACAGTGATATGGTTTCACTGATTCTTAGGTACACTAGGCTATAAATTCCTAAGTCTTTATACCGTTAGCTATTTAACTTAATTAACAATTAGAACGGTATATTTTTCCTCAAAAAATGCTAAGGCAGATAGGCAAAAATCTGTCTGCTTGTGGAACTATTTGTTTTTTTCCCATTTTGTACATTTTAGAAGATTAACAGCCATTGCTGTACAGGAATATGGAGAAGAATACTAAATAGCCTCTTCACTGGAAGGAATTCAGTTGATTTCAAAGAAAGCATCCTAATAATGTATCCCTTTTTTTCTTACCAAGGAATACTTTTAATACTTAACCAAAATAAATATTTACCTAGTCTCTCTCTCGCCCCCCAGCCACCTTTACAAACTGGCTTATATAGTTTACATTGTCACTGTTATTACCTAGCTATATCAGGAGACAGAGTGGAAATAGTCCATTATTAATGACCAATGGCCCAATTCAACAAGGTACTTGAACACGTGGGTAACTTTATGCATGCAAATAGTCCCGTTAAGTTCAATGGGACCACGCGTGCATGCACGCACACTCTCTCTTTCTCTCTCAAGTATTTAGAAAGCAATCTCAGTCCCATTTCAATAAATACAACTTTGAATTTTTCCAGTTCAGTGATACATTCTGGAAACTTCACTCATGTTGATTAATATGCTACTCTGCAGGTAGTCTTGCTCGTTTCAAATGGGACTACTTGTAGAGTAAGATACTACTCAATGCAAGTATGGGTTTCTTAGTCCAGATAAATATCTATTGTCATTAGAATGACTATTGTAATAGAAAATGAAGCCATATAAGAGAGAGTTAAATGGAAAAAGTAAATACAGTACATGGTCTTCACCCTGACTATTTATAAATTCAGTTGCCCCATTGTCACCCCCATTTGATATTTAAGTAACTACTTTTCACATGACTCCAGGCTCGCTCTTTTATTGTTGTGGCATGGTGTTTATTGCATTTTTGGTATGGCATTTTATCAGAATTATTTGCTTCCTAGGAATCATAATGATTGGTTATCCTCAAAACAGATTGAGTGAAGTGCAAAGAGAAAAAGTTACTTTTTTTCTCTTCCTTCATGTACCTTACTATAGTAATTAATCTTTTACTGAGTACAATAGCACAAATTCAGTTCATTTAATCAGAGATCTCCGATAATGAGACTTTACATATTGCATATAATTTTTTTAGAGTTAGCAGTTTCTCAGACCACAGGAGAAAACTTAAACTGTTTATTCAAAGGCTTTGTTTCTTGATTATGGAATCTGCTAGCAACATCACACTGAGCTTAAGCTTTATGTTCACAATTCAGTCTGTAGCACTGTTTGTTTCACAGAGCTTGCATGATATTTGTGAAATGTTTTGATTTCCACCCTCTATAGCACTATGCTGAAATACAGGCATTATAGTCCAATTTCAAAATGTCAATGGTTCCATAATTTGTCTGGTGTAAATTGATGGGACTTATATGCCAAAGAAAGAGTGTAGCAAAAATAGCAAACAAGGAGGTACAATAAAGAATATTCCTGATTAATCATATCTATGAAAGATTCACTAACCAGGAATTAAAAAGACAGCTGTACTAACTTCTGCTACTGACATTTTAATATTTTGACTCTGTAACTGCAAGAATTCCAAAGTTGAAGTGAAGCTCCATTGGTACCTAGTACATGCCATGATTTAAAAAAAAAATTATCTGGAATTGGCAATACAATCCTATACTGTAACTTTATCTTCCAAAAATATGAAGGCAGCTCATTTTAGGGTCTGACCCAAAGCTCACTGGAACAAATGAGAAAACTCCTATGATTTCCATGGCCTTTCAAATCTCTTTAGGATTTTTAGTTTTGTGTAAATTTATTTATTTTTTTCATGTGATAATACAGCCCATGAAGTTCCTAGCAGACACATGCATGACTTCACCATTCCTAAACATTATTCTCTAAAGTACAATCTACCCACAAACAGAAGGATATGTTTCATTTTTAATAATTCAGTGATATGCTGGTCACTGATATTTAGTGATATAAAAAGGGAATAAGTACTAAAAGGTGAAGTAAAAGTGTATGCAGCTTCAGAATACAAACTGAGGAGTTACATTACAATTTTTATTCAGGTATTTAAGGGTCCATTTTTATTGATTCTCATTTTAGGGAAGGGATTCTCCATATCCACCATCCTTGTACTTGATATGAGTTATACAATAGTGTGTACTTTTTGTTAACCATGTTTAACTTAGTCCCAGCATATCACTGAGCAACCATGTTTCTGCCCATCTACCTCTTAAACAAAATTGTGATTATAAGGAAGATAACCATAGATGTAGCAGAAAGGCAACACGAATGTACACACTGATTTCATAGTGAAATTGCATACAGCTCTATGAACATGCAACTATTGGCTAATGACTAATGTTGGGTAGCACTTGCAAGAGAAAGAGAGGGCCCTATTCCTCCTCCTCTGTATCCCTAAATGTGGAACCCACACCAGCACATCTGAAAGGTTGAAAGTCCAGTTCTTATGCCTTCCAGTGCATGGGGCCTGAGTCTCTGAGAATTTCCATCCACCTGTGATCATCTTTCCATCAGTACTTGATGGTGTGTGTTTTTAATTTAATTTAATTCATGGAAGGCAGAACCAGCCTTTTGGACCTGTGAAGACTACAAGTTTTGAGGAGTCTCAAAATGTCCACGCTAATTTCAAGTTCTATTATTGGTCTTTCTACCCTTCCCCCTTGTGAAGATAGCCCTGAAAGTTTAAAACCACTGCTAGAGTTGAAAGCTTCCCATTGTATGAGTCTTTTTTACCACCACTTGCTGGTCATCACTGATTCTCCCCCACAGCTGAACACTGCTGTTTTTTGACACCCACGAAATCCATTGCACTACGTCCCTTGATTATTTGGCCAGTGGGATCCTCAACCACTTCATAATTAAGGGTGCTGTTCAGGATGGCACTACTCATACTGAGGATTACTGTAAATGCTACCACCTAGCTATTTGCAGCTCATATGGCCCTTTCACTTAGTTACCAGTGTAGCTCAAGGGGAAAGAGGCAGCTCATCAGCATGAAATAAAATAGGTCTAGGAGAAAAGAACTCCTGCTTCCTGATGTGATCTGATGAGTCCCTTTTAGCCTGCATCAAGTCACTTAGGTCAAAGCTTTGAATCCTGGGAGTCTGTTAGGCACTGAAGGCTGTATTTAGCCACCACATTGTAAACATTTAACATCAGTAGAAGCCATTAATTTAGGTGCCTACATATAGAGTTGAGTGCCTAATTTTAGACACACAAGGCCAGAGTTTTTTATCTTAAGCTTTTAGACTTCTCATCTGGAAAATGACAGGTGGGTGATGCATGCTGCCGGACAGATGTGACAACTGGTTAGCTTTTATAAAGTGCCTGATACTATGGAGATGGTCTCACTGGGTAGACTTATGTATGAGTCTCAATACAAGCAGCTGGGCTCCAAGTGTGAAGTAGAGAAGGCTGCTGGCTCCCCAGATTTGCTACCACCCATTCATTGTAAAAAGGGAGTAAGAGTTCTTATGGGGAAGGAATGGCTGGGGGAACCTCAGAGAATTGTCTCACTGAACTTGTTCACAGGCTGAGGCCAGTAATAGTAATGGGCTGGAAAAGAGAAAAATTAATATTTGTTTTTCAGGCACATCCCAAATTCTAATGCTGGAAAGAATAAATACCCCTGCCATAGCTGGAAATTCATATAGGAAAAAATCTCCTATGCAGAATGAGGGAAAAGAGGCTGTACCTCTGCTTGGGTGTCCTCTCATGCCAGTTGACAAACCAGCTGATAGGGAGGCTGGTATCATCAGCCTGACTGTTGCCAACTGGGGGGCAGAAGAAGCACTGAGGTGCTGTGAGGTTGTGACATCATAGACACCGGCCCTGTCCCTTCTGGGCAGTGGGGGAATGAGAAAATAGCTGCTCCTTTTATTCTTGCTATTGCTGCCCCTAGTAAATCCAGGTGAATTAACATACCAAATTAACCGTACAGGTCTGGTTTGACTTTGCCACAACTCTTCTCCCTCCAATGTCACTTTTATCTTCTTAACTAGAAAAGCAGCCAGTGTAGGGGAATATCTACTATATATTGAAAATATTACATGGGAAAATAATGATTCCAGGTATTGGACCCTGGGCAAAAATATTTTCTTTAAATGTTTTAAGAACTAGAAAACATCCCCATTATATCTTCACTGGAGTTTTTTTTCTTTCCTTTCAGAGACTGCTTTATTTCCCATGGGCAGTGTCTCCATGATGTTTTAACAATTCTTATTCACAAGTTCCTTGGCTTTTGTTGTAAAGCTTCTGGGTGGACAGAACAAAACTCAAGGTGACCTCTTTTTTGCCTATATTGCGGTTTCTCTAAATAGACATTCTCCACTCACACGAGTAGTATGTTTTGCATTCTTCCTCCCTCACCCGCCTTTTTGCTGATCTCAGTCTTTCAGTAGGTTGTATGCTTTAAGTCATCTATGCACATGAGAAGGGAGTTTTGTTAAATAAGAGAATCACAGACTTTGCTCTTTTCTTTTGGAAAGCTCCTTTTGGCACAATACTTTCTTCAGAGTAAAGTCAATATTGTAACCGGACTGATGCAGCCAAATGTGGCGCATGAGTTCATAAATCCTGCCATTCAGTGAGAAACTATTTTTGTAAATCAGATTTTTCAGAGAATGTAGAATCCCATTTTCTTGTGTGTGTGAATGCAGTTTGTCACTTTTTCCAAACAGTGTGGCATATAATGTCCTCATTTAGATAATTAACGCAGATTATGTCCATTTTAAGGTGTTGATCCTATATGCCACTGAGAAATGTTATTCTAATTAGAGACTATAATTTACTGGGAAATCAAGGGGATCTAATTGGCTTCTGTTGAATTATAACTGAGAGATTATGATATTGCAATCGCACTACCATCTTATGCATCTAACTCTCCAGACACTGGCTGAGATAATTTTAAATGCTCTTGCCCATTTTGTTTTTATTTTAGAACATAAATCCATTCTATACCTGTAATAAGGTGGTATTTGGCAAGAAAATACTACAGGGTATGTATTGTTGTTCTACATTCACTCTTCGTTGGTTGAAAGCAGTTGGC
The DNA here is from genome assembly GCA_007922155.1 of Mesoclemmys tuberculata. NCBI lineage: Eukaryota > Metazoa > Chordata > Testudines > Chelidae > Mesoclemmys > Mesoclemmys tuberculata. The sequence goes on from ML675646.1 coordinate 19,546,692, forward strand.
CTTTGGCCTTGTGCTTCACAAGACACCCATGCCAATTGTGGTACAACAATGAGCACCCTGTCAAGTCTTATTACCACAGTAGCTGTTACAATCCACTATACTAACATGTTTGTTCATTAAAATGGATTGTTAAAGCCTCTTAAATTTTATTATTTAAAGATTCTGAAATAATGATTTGATTTGATTTTTTTAACAAAAGTAAGATTTTATGGCATTCTTTTTTAAAGTGTTTGTTAATTCTGAAATTGGGACCTTTAATCTCATTCGTGAGCATCTCTGTGAGCCATTCCCTGGGAACCACAGTCAACTGAAAATTATTCTGTATTTACTTGTTGTTTTTAAGCTTGATTGAACCTAGGAAATTTTTAAAATGTCAAACATATCTTTTTAGTGATAACTTCTTAAGACTGTTATTCACTTTCTACCATTAAAATGTATAGAGATCCTGTGCCATTTAAAAAAAAAAATCTTTAGCTACCATCCACTCATGCTACTAAATAGAAAACGGAATTTAAAATCAAATGCACTTTTTATTGCTGGATACTCTTTAATTTGTCTCCTTTGAATTTGGATGAACTTCTTGCATTCTTCTGAGTTAGATTTTAATCAATTTCTCTTCTAGCTCTCATGTACTACCATAACGCTGCAATGTTTGGCTTGCAATTAATGAAGATGAATAAAATTTAAAAAAAAAAAAATCTGTTTCTGGTAGGTCTTTTTTAATCATGGGAACATTTGTTATTGCTCCTGAGTTTTGTAAGAACTTGGGTTTGTCTTTTTGATTTTTGTTTTAACGTTAACTATATTGTGTTCCTAACAGTGCACTTTTTAACAAACTCAGACATATTAGTCTTAAAGTCAATGGCATCTTTAACATCAAGTATCAAACGCCTATGGAAGTGAACTGGTGCATAATTCACAATATATTTTTAACTCCAAAGAAGTTTCCTTTCAGAAATCCTTTCTCCCTGACACCATTCTTTCCTTTCCTTGACCCTCAATTCCTTATCCTGGTTCCCAACAGGCCTTCTTTTTATGAGACATTTAAAAATGGGTAATGTTGTCTAGAACAGCTCTCTGGCCAGCTGCTCTCTTGAAATCCTGCATACTCCAGGGCTTTCCTATGGGAGAAGCATCCTAGAATGTACTGGATCCACAGATGCTCTAGAAGTCATGTGATTCTGAAGATAACAGCCAGTTCAGGCATTGCCATGCTGGCTGATGTCCTCAAATGGATGTCAGCAAGGGTAATATCTCTTTGGTCCCACTCCCTATGATGCTAACATTGGGAACTTGAAGCTCTAGGTATGAATACTGGGGTACTGAACAAAATATTTATGCTTTTAGATCAGCCCCCAATTTGGCTGCAGTTTTAGTATGCTTTTATTTTGTCTGAAATGGCTTACCTGTCTCTAATTAAAACTCTACCTATAAGTTCTTAAATGCAAGGGAATCTTCTGGTGGCAATAGAACTATTATAAATATAGCACTGTAAAAATCATCATTGCAAAAAACATTGCATATCTCTTTCACCATGGAATTCCAATTCTACTTGCAGAAATGCAATAATTAGACTATATGTAAAATGTATTTATACTAAGTGTGCTTAATTGAAGGGGCAGGTATTTCTATTATAATAAATTAATGCATGTAAAAGTGCCTTCATGTTTTGCTTTGCTTTATTAGCTCATTTCACGAGCTCTCTTTACAACTTGAAAATGAAGCCCTCATAAGCATAAAATTTAAGCACGCTTGTCCAGAACAGCAACTAAAAGCATTTGTGTTACTGAATTGTGTAATCTAATAATGTGCTTCACAGGATGCTTTGTGACACTGCAGTCCCCCACAAGGCTTCCACTCCAGTGCAACACAGGATTTGTTAATTATGTGTCTATTATTAATTTATGTTAAAAGCCACTTTGAGATACTTTTGGCAGATTGACTACACAGTAAAATTACATCATGGGCGATTGAATGTTACTCTAAGACACAAGTATCTGTGTTATCTTAGAATAAAGTGACATGACCCAGTATGTTGTGAAAACACGTGACCCTTAAATGTTTGATTTCTGGCCAATACGAAAGTTTTCATAATGAGACAAATAACTATGTACCAGATACTAATGTTTTTCAACTAGGGAAACCGGAGTAGATCTTATGAATTGAAAGGGGAATATAGGGTGAAACCTTCTTGCGTCTCACTGAAAATGTAATATTTGATCTTTGAATTGCAAACATGATTTCACTGTAACCTACGTGACACATCACATTACTAACAAGTTCATCAATAAGGCTAACGGATGAAATGCCACTTTCTTTTAAATTTAAAAGTAGTGCACATTCTTCCACTTCTGAAAGCTCCTATCACTTCCTAGACCTGCTTTCTCAGAAGAAAAATGGCAAAAGTGCTGTGTAAAGGTGGTATGTTTATTATAGGAGAGCAGTTTATGGACAGCTATGTGGCATAAGATGTCAAGTCCTTCATGATATGAGGAGAGGACAAGGACAGTTGTGCTGTGATCATAAAACCCATGCTACTTTATAACAATCTGCTTTAATTCTTGACTGGTGAAAAAAGACAAATAAATCGAAGGTTGTAGTTTTATTTCCACATACTTGATAAATAGTATTTATCTGTTTTCATAAGTAATGAACCAATGCAATCAATACAGTATATATCCATATTTAGTTTTGCTTGATTATACGTTTTTAGGGTCTGAGGCTTTAGTACATTTTGTATCTAATGCCTGGGTAGGATTATAACATGCATATGTATACATACAAGAACTCAACAGAAGAGGCTGATTCCCTTTTGCAGCAACTTTTAAGCTTGTGAAATCTGTTTTTGTTCTGCATTGGAATAAAACCAAAACATTTCCAATTTTTTTTTTTTTTTTTTTTGCCTAAATGGAGTTCTCGATGTCCATTTTTAGATTAAAAAATCTGAGCTTTTCAATTCAGGAAGGGTTCTGTAATGTGGTGATTAGGGCATTGCTTTGCCTGATTTAACCATTCAGCTTTGACAAAATGAAATTTCATCTAATATATTATTATTATATAATATATATTCAGCTATATATTATATAATTTAAACATCCTAATAAAAAGTTAATGTTTGAACTGTGTACTAGCTGGGGATAAAAGGTTCAGCTATATGGCTAGAAGAATGAACAAAGATGATTTGGGGTGTGTGTGTAGGGGTGTATTTGAATATGTTGCTTGATTATAAATGTGTGACATGTATTACCTGTGACAGCCTTAGCACAAAAAATATTTTCAGGGTTTTGAGGCCAGTGGGGGGGAAAAAACAAAACAAAGTAAGACTTAAATAAATGAAATAAAATGTAATGAGAAATGGAACTCCTACCCCCCAAAAAGGCTTAGCTTTCAGAATCCAATAAACTTTATAACAATGAAGTTGTGGTTATGATGAGTTTTTGAAGTATTTGCACTATAGCCATACTGGACAATACGCTATACCTAGTTATTTTCCTTTGCATTGTGCCTTGCTAATTGGCAATTTGTCACTCCTATGTGGAAAATGAGATTTATTTGTATTAAGAAGGCAGGGTTCAGGGATTTCAAATGTCTGAGGTGCACAAAAGTTTTCTTGCATTAACAGGGGAGGAATTTTGGATAGATGGGAAAAGAGATTTAATTTCTAATTTAGTTATTTGGAACATAAAGCAATGGAAAGAATTTTTCCACATACATATGTAGGAATTTGGGATAATAGGAGCACAGCCTGCTTCAAAATCCAAGAGTTCATATTGTTACCAAAAACTTGTGAAGTCCTGTATTGGCATAAACGTTCAGAGTTTTAGCTAATTGTAGTTCTAGGTATCTATCCGGCAAGGATAGATGATGTATTCAATAAAACTACTTGTAGTTTACGTTAAATAGTTAGTCTTTGCTCTCAAATCTTCAATCCCTTTTCAATATTGTATGAAAGAACATCAGGCATCCTGATGTGCAACGTGACCTTTCCATGATATTCTAAACAAAGACTTAAGGTACCGATCCTGCAAAGACTTATGCACATGCTTAACTTTATGCATTGTGAAACTAAGCACATGCATAAGTTTCTGCAGAGTTCAGGCTTAAGCCTTCATTGTTGGACAAAGCATAGAAACTGAGAACTGCTACCATACAAATTGATTCTGATATTTCTGATGCTTGACAAAAAGTGTCCTCCATAGTTTTCAGGGCCCAGGGTATTGAAAGGGTTTTTGTAAATCCTATTGGTATTTGTAAGCTCTGGGCCTCAACATGCTACTTGGTAGTAATTCATAAGCTCATAAAAAATATCAAGGCTACCAAAAGTTGATCAAATATGTAATTGATTTTTAATCAATTAAAATGAAAAATGAAAAAAATGAAAAGTTATTTTCATATTAAGCTGCACTTGTACACCTGGGATACGCTTGATCTAAAGAGAGTTGGAGCTGCTCTTTTGTTCAAACAAATTATCCTTCTTCTCCCCCTTTTTTTGGATTGTTTATAAGAATGGCCAGGCGCGCTCAATAAGAGTATGGGCAAAAATATATATTTTTTAAAAGCCTGATTGTATAGGTCCTCTTACACAAGTAATAAAATTAATGACTGTCCAACAACCAACCAATGTCCAACAAACTAAATACTCTTTGATCTGTCCATAACCAAAACTTTCCCAAAATTTCCAGTCTACGTTCTCCAGTAAAAGAGAATACTTGAGACAGAACTATCATCTAATCCTGTCCTCAGTGTCATCTTGACACTGTCCTCCTAAAAAGGGGCATTGATCATCTCCTTCATTGATTAACTCATTCTGTCCTTGCTAGATGTTTAAGACTAACTTTCTGTTTAAAACTTGACTATTCTAAGTGCTCTAACATATAGTTATTTGGATTGCCTTGAAATTTGATGTGCTTGATAGGGGTTCTGGGTAGAGTTAGTAATTCAGATTTGAGGCCACTTTGCTAAGGGGTCCTGAGATATAGGGGACACCCCCCCCAAAATAAAAGCTTTTCTTAGAGTTGATCAGGCTGTACTTTTTTTGCATACAGATAGAGATCTACCCAATCATGGCACCACAGTCTCCAAAGATCAAGGGTTATCCTCAACAGAGTTCCTATCCCCACCAGCCCTATGTGGGAAATCAAATTAAAATGTTTGAAAAAATTGGGTTCTCCCATTAGGCTCACATGTCAAGCGGATTACACTGTCCATGTGCAGAGGAAGAATCTAAGTGTCTTGAATACTACCTCCACGTTACAGGACCAGTGTGGATCCTATGGTCATGGAATCAGAGCACCACATGAGGGACTTTGAGTTTCAATTTAAGCCAGGGCAGAAATCTGAAATAAAAGGAGGCAGCTTGCTCCAATCTCCCCCTTTGTTTTTTTACACTGGGGAAGTGTAGGGTGAGCACAGCAGGTGTATTCAGAAAGCACTGAAACTGTTTGTGTAGCTTTTTGTTTAGCTTTTTAAAAAAAGAAAACAAACATGCTTTCTGGGAGGATGACTGGGATGGAAGAGTAGGTGGAAATAGGGAGAAAGGTTTGTGGGGGTGAGGGGATGGGAAATGGGGGGAACATTGGGGAGAGGTATACAGGGAGTGATAGGAGGACTGGGGAATAACAGGAAAAGGGATTCCTATCCATCCCCACATTCCCTTCGTATGGGCTAGAGTTTGGGGGGGGCCCAGCCCATCTGAAATTCTGGCCTTCCCTCCTCTCAGGTAAGGAGGGGGGAGAATGGGAAGGTAACGGAGGAAGTTGGGGGGCTAGGGTTGGGGAGCTTGTCAGCCTTGAATTTCCCCCTTTGGTGTTCGCTGGGACTGGGGGGAGCCCTACCCCTTGGTGTATCTGAGCCCTTCACTCTCACTCTCCCTGTGATCTGGGATCAGGGGGTGGAGGCTGAAAGTAACGTACATTTAAACATCTGAAATCCAGAAAATGAATATTTTAAGATAAACATCACCTCTGAATGTGGAGGATATGGGTGGGCTGGCCAGCGTATGGTGGGGAAGGGTCTAGTTTGGGAAAGAGGCGAAGTGGGGATAGTCCTGCAGCGTGGCTGGGGAAACCTAGCTGAAGCAGGGGCAGGTGTCCAGCTGGGGATGGGTAATGGGAGTGAGGGGCCCAAATCAGCATACAGCCCAGGCTACATAACAAGGGTAGTGTGTAGTCCTCCAGTAAGCTGCTGTCTGTGATGTGTACTCATCAGCATAAGGCAGGAGACAGCAAGGGCCAACTTTCTGCATGTTAATGGCTTCAACAGTGCCAACAAATGTCTTAGTGATATGGGGAGGGAAGGGGGAACTGGAAATATCAGTGTGGGAGGTTACAGGTTGCAGGGAATGGGGAGACAGGGCTGAAGAAGGAGACCCCTCTATCTTCTCTCAAGCTTAAAGCGACTATAACCACCATGTAATATAACTGTCAAGAGTTTGGGACATAGAACGTGAATGAGATTTATCTCACTGACTTTGTTGGCATGTGCACATAGCAAAAATTTCAAAGCACGACCATTATCTCCATTCCATTACCAGAAAATGTATAGGAATGGGGAAGAGCATTTAAGAATTACATGGCAACCGTGTGGCCTAATAAAAAGGCCACTGGTCTAGGACTGTTCTTAGGTGGGTGACTTCAGGCAAGTCACTTCACCTCTCCATGTGTGTGTCCTATTGGTGAAGGGGGGATAATGATATAAAGTTGTTTGACACACAGAGATGAAAAGCACTTTTGACTATAACTTAGCCATAGTAATATATTGAATGCAAGCCTATGTGAGAATTAATAGTGCCTAAATGACCACTAACTCCTACCAACGAATGTTTATCTGTGTTATAAAAACTAGGAAATTAAATGGCAAAAAACTTGTTAATGCAGAGTTAAGATTGCCTCATGATAGCTGGCTCCCTTCCAGAATGGGAGTTCAGCAAAACTCAAACATTTGAAAAAGGAAATTCAGCATTAAGAAAAATGCCCACACAACCTTAACTCTGCCCTCCCTGAACAATGCCGCATAACGCACATACTCATGCTGTGCTTTTCCATGTAATGGACAGGAACTCCCTGCATTTGCCCAGTGCTTAAGCACTGAGCCTACTCCCCAAACAAAATACCACACTGGTAAAAATTTAACCAGCACTTCAAAATCTCTTCCTGACCCCTTCACACTTGCACACAGGAGACCACCCAAACTTATACTTCCCTCCCCTCCCCCATCTATCATTTAGTTCACAGTCTGCTCTCATTTCCCATCTCACTCCTGACAATACCCATAGCTAGAAGATCCCAGTGCTCTGAGACTGAGACAACCTACACAATTCAATATTGAAAGGATGCAGACTAGCATGACAAGGTACACACGCATCTCTTTCCTTTGATCATGCATGCGGGCGGGGAGGGACTCAGCCCCACACATCACTGTCACAGTTCTTCCAAGCTGCTCCCACAAATTCTTCCACCATTCAGTACAGCTAGTTAACATAGTGAATGGAGCTGGAGTGCATGCAGATAATTCCCAGTTGCTATTGCCAGCTTCCAGGGGCGAGCACAGAGAGGGAGGAGGGCTGGGGGGAGGTGGTGCAGTTAAGGTTGAGTGGGCATTTACCATAACCCTGTATTTTGGTTTTCAGAAGGTTGAGTTTTGCTCAACTCATTATTCAAGAAGGGTATGCATTATCAATGGTCACCTTTAACTCTGTATTACTGATTTTTTTTTTTTTTTGGACTTTAATCTAGCTAGGAGCAGATGTAGGTCTTAATTGTAGTCAATGTCATGAAGCAATTCTAGATCCTCTAAGAACTCTGTATATTTAATTTGCTGCAGTGCAAAGAAAAAACACCTTGATTTGCCCCCTTTGGAACTGGCTTTGCCCTATGTATTTCAAAACCTCAGACCAAAACTGAGTCATATTAGATGCACAGCAAAAACTCTTTGCATGAAATACTCACCTATGTCATTTAATGGAAATAGTAGGTAATTAGGTTTACTACCTGGAACACATCCGTTTTTCAGAGCTTTGCACATGCTATACCATAATCAAGAGACTCTTCACTTCCTGCATGTGGACTCAGTCTGCAGCTTTGCCCCAGCTGCTCCAGCTATCTGTCTTTGGTTGCCTGAGAAGAGTTAAGCAAGGTGGAAGGTTCTTGGGAATTGCTGTATCAATAATCAGTAATGGGGGGGAGAGGAAGTATTATAATGTGCTACCACGTCATTGGTGTTGGTCTTTTTGGCTTGTCCCAGATGAAGCATATTTACAACTTGTAGTCAGTATCCTGAAGCTGTTCTAGTTTCTTCAGAAACTCAGCAAGTGAAGCTCCACAGAAGTTTGAAAGCAATTCCTACATGAGTCGCTAAGGACAAACAGTTTATATAAAAAAAAATTTTAAAAAAGGGGGGGAGAGGGGAAAGGTCCTTTGCCTCAATAGGAATGGCACATCTGTGTTTTTAATTAACTTTGGAAGTTGGTGGCCAATCCAAAACAAAGCCGTAACCACACCACTCCTTGTGATAGGACAGAAGGAACACAAGATCTAGATTGTCACTGTCTATATGACCTGAATTATAACAGCCTAGAATAGTCTCATGGTTAGCAGTCTGTGGACATGAAATCCAAGTTAATTCTGAAGCCACTATACATATGAACATGGACGTCCTCCAAAATATTCAGTTTTAGAGACTCAAAGGCTACCACTCTGAGAAGCTGCACGAGAAAGGTTACAGAGCATGGATTTCACCGAGGGAAATTATTCACCAATATGATGCCATTCTAAATCTATTATCAGACACTCGTCCTAAGTGGACAAATCTGTATCAGAACTGTTTAGCTCTAGAGACTTCCTGAATTGAATGGCTGATACAGCTTCCATAAGCAATGCTGAATGAATACTCAATCACTTTCTGCCAGAGTTAATAGAAGTATTACAGGATGAACTGTTTACAGGATGAATTGTTATGCATGCAAAATCAGGCATGTTAATGATCACATCATAGGTATTCACTATTTGTTTAGTGATTAGATCTCGAAATTATAACAGCATGAATAAATGATCCGGGGCTGTCTCTCCTGATCACCTGTTCCTCAGATGATGGAAGCCAGGGAATGTATATTATACATTGATCTCTCACAATATGTACTGACTTGTCCTTCCATTGCCCACCATGTATTAAGGGTCCCAAGTCTATGCCCTGGCCTCCTTTCTGTATTCCCAAATGCACAGTTTGCTGAGGCATTGTTGAACCCTAATGCCCATGCTGTTAGCTAATGAAAAACTGTAGTCAGGTTCCCAAATAGACTGTCCCAGAGACAGCTTATCAATGTTGTCTATCTGCAATTATCTCCTTGGCTTGCCAAAGCCCTAAACTAAACCTCCATTAAATACAGTTAACCGTCAGCACAACCCCTCACTCTTGATTCATCCACCTCCAGTTCCTCCATAATGTGCTCCAATGCCCATGATGCTCTCTTCCATGACATCAAGCAGATCACCTCGGGCCTTCTGCTGCATGTCCTTTTGTCAACATGCTCATGGTCTCCCAGATATGTCTGAATCAGTGAATTGGATGGCAACCTTTGAAGCTCTACACTGAGATGAGGGTAGTGAGCAAGGATGCACAAACTGTTTTCACAACCAACGTAGTCTCCTCTCCTACTACTCAATACAATGTCCACTTAAAATTTTCCCCCTTAGCTAGACCAACACTTATAATTCTTACCTCAACCTTCATGGGTTGGACAAAAAAGATCTTGCTTCCCTTCTTGTGGCCCACTTTTTTTTTTTTTTTTTAACCATATCAGATTAACCTGGTGCTCTCTCATCCATGGGCCTAGGCAGTAACTAACCTCAAGCTCCTTTACATTGAGAGGATACAGTCAGCTAGAGTTTAGGAAAATGTTAACTGTAATCTAATCTTCCTCTACTCCCCCAGTCAGTTTCCATTGAACTCTCTTCCTAACCTTTCCCCCTCAGCCACCTCAGTATCTCCAATTACCACTCCAGTGTCTGTGGATCACTCACTGCCATGAATGGGAGTAGAAAGAAATCATTCACCCCACCTGATCCAACTGCTTCACCATAGTCCAGTTTTCCTGGGTGTATTAATCAGAAATTACCCCTCCCGCTTTTTCCCATTTAAATGTGGATGGTGACCCAGGATTCAGAAAAAGATAAACTACTGGCATAATCACACACTTTCTTCTTTGATTTTATTTCAATAATACATTCCTCCCTCATCTCCCTTAAGAATATAATACTCTTTCCTTCTTCCAGTCCCTGCAGCGTACATTTCCCCTGTCTCTATCACAAATATTAAAATCTACTCAAACTGTCCTTTCTGATCTATGAAGCGATCTAATTGAGCCAGACTATTCAAAGGATAGCTAGGAAACTTTTTGTGAAGGTCTCACTACGACTGAGACATCTGTGGATCTCTGACAATCTTTGAATTACTTCCATCTGACCTTTTACATAGGCAGATTTACTGCATCATCTCTCCAACTGGCAATCCTTGAATACATAGAAGAAGATTCCTTTCAGAGCACACATGTTCAGTGATGATGAAAGTCCTCACAATTCAACCCTGGCAATTGCTGTACTGAAGTTTTGGAGGAGATTGCTGTTAAAACCAGTGATATGGAATCTAGTGTCCTATTGCTACTGTGAAGAAACTAATGAAAAACAGTATTTTGAACCAGATTGAGCCATTAATAGAAACTTGAGTATTCCTTCCAATGGCGGCAAATATGAGCGCTCAAAAGAAAAGAGAAATAAGACATGTTTTTTCCTTCACTGTCACAGAGACAAGTTTTGCACTCATCTGGACAAGACCACATTTAACAACAGTTCATCTGTTTTGAAAAAAATGCTGGTAAACTCTGACATTTAGAGTGATCATCTATGGAAGGTACAAGTGCCCAACTTTGAACTGCCTCCTGGAGATTTTACCGTTTGGTTTCTAAACCATTTTGAGATAATTTGGAAAGAAAAATACCTTTGTATTTTTTTTTTGATTAATTCAGTTTATTTTTGCTGCTTTATGTTATCACCTTTTAAGAAATGTGTTTCTTGGTTCTTTTCCAAATGTGCAACATGATCAAAACTGAGAAGATACATGGTAGCATTTGAAATGAGAGGTGCTTTGTGCCAGTCTTTCATTCAAAGTAAGTGAAAATCGAAGACCATGATGTATAATAAGTTATGGAAGAGATTTTCAAGATATGAAACATTTTGACTTCTAACAAGAAGAGCGAATTCTGTAGTGCCACCATCTTTTAAAGATCAAATGCTTGAGATGTTATGGCACTAGATCGAATACAATAACCATTGTTCATACTTTTTGGATGACTTAGAATTTTGTGCTTTTTTTAACATCCTGAAACTAGATGGAATGTTCAAAAATAAACTTCATTTTGTATTAGCCAGATGTCTGTCTTGCAGAGTGGGGATAGTGTAAACTTATTTACTCTCCCTTTTTTTTTTTTTTGGAAGAGATACTAAAGATCTCAACAGGGCTTTGAATATTTAATTTGAGTAATTAATATGCTGCACTCGTCCTGTGATCAGTTGTCTTCATTTTGGTTAGCCTGACATGCTTTTAGCTCCTGGGTTCAATATGGACATAGATCATATCATGTAGTCCAAAACTGGTAATAAACACATCCCTCTGAGGTCATTACTTTCTAATTGTATGGGCACATAAAACATAAATCAAACTTGAGACTAAGTGGATATTCTAGCAGATGGTGTACATGTGTGTACACACACACATACTCAGTCTTTATGGATGTGTCTGTAGCAGAGAGCAAATGGGATAAGGCTCAAGAGCAGGCTACTCAAGGACAAGAATCTTTATGCGTTCCTTTAAAGCATCTATTATGTTTTCGTAATATGTAGTGATTTCTAAAATATGACTGCCAAAGCGTTTATTTTTGCATGACTAAGAGAAACAGAAACCAGAGAGGTTTTATTCTTTAGGTCAAAGCTGATACAAGGTTTAGCAAATAATGCTAAAATAAGTTCAACAGAAAATAGTGTTTAAAAAGCACTGTTATGTTCTCCTATCTCTAAAAATACTAAGTCATTGCAGTTATGCTACCTTTGACCCTTAAGAGAAATTCCACTACAGTGGGTTTGAAACAGAATGTATGGAGACTGGAAATATGTTTAGACAGCTGGTACAGTCAAAGGCCGCCTTAAGGAAATGGGATACAAAACATAGGGTCTTCATTCAGATATGTGCTCATAATGAAAGTGCCCCAATGACTCTGTATGTAGGATGACATTCCTCAGTGAATTTTATTACTTGGCATGAAATAGATTAGTTGAAAAGTAAGTCCTTCTTCATGTTTTTCTTCTGTTCCACACTGAGTTTGAACTCAACTTAATTCACATTAATGCAGCAAAATGTAAGCACAGTCATGTTTCTGCATTTAAAATATTAGATTAACTAACTCTCTCTCTCTCTCTCTCTCAAAAAAAAAATAGACGTTGTATGGTCCCAACTTTCTGCATGTTCCCATCTGTTCTGCAATGCTAATTGGAGAAAGGAAGCAGAAAGTCCACCAAGGGTGTATTAAAGTAGCAGAACAGTGACTCCTATATTCTGGAAGATCCATGTGTTTTGGGACAAAAAGAGAAAACTAGGCAATGCCCACTTTATGTTTGGAGGCCCTGTAGATTACTTCTTGGAAATCACCTTTCTCTGTTTTGCCCACAGTTGAAGTGGAGGGGAAGTCTTTTTTCTTTGATTTCAGTGAGCTTTGAATGAAGCCCTAAGAGTTCACAAGGCATGAGGCCATGCTACAAGCTCCTTCCATTAGGCACAAATGGATGCATTTCTTGGAAACCCAGGGAGAAATCCTAGGCCTATTAGGTCAATGGGAGTTTAGCCATGGATAGCTATGAGGTTGGGATTTCACCTTTGAGTTCAGATTGGATTTTTCCACAACAGGGGTTTGCTTGACTAGAAACTCCAGCAAATGTGAGGCACATCAAGCATGTCAGACAGTTTGATTGCATCTCTACTAAATTCCTACTAAATCTCTCCTAATATTTAAGTCTCAGAAGATTTTAGTCATCTAGGGAGTAGAGCAGGTGCTAAAACATATTGTTCATAAGACTGCAGTTGCGAGAAGGTATGAACTGACTATTTGATTATCTGATTTGTCTTCGTATGTAGTTGGCTTAAGTTTACTAGTTTGCAAATGGCCTAGATAAACTGCTTTTGCCATGGTAAAAAGTGATTTTGGCCGCAGTGTATACACCAATATAATTAATAAATGTATAGTCATAATTTGATTTTATTTAAAAACTCTGAATACTTCCCTTTCCATCAATATATTATGGTATCTTTTGTTAGTAAGACGATTCACAGAACAGTTATTTGTTATACAGTAAGAAACATGACATTTTCCTGCACTTCAACCTAAACTACATGTGGACTTGCTTCCTGTTCTTTTGTTTTTTTGGGGGAGGAGGGAGGGTCCTATTTATAACTAAGAGTTAAGGATTTGGTTTTATTTATTCATAGTTACAGCAACCTGGTCTCCAGCAAATAGCTTTTTGGAGTGTACAAGCTTTGACAATTTCTCATGTGGCTTGTTCCTCCTTTACTAACTGAATGTGTCCAATATACTTTTCTGGGATGGAGTCTTATTAAAAGCCCAAAATTGTGATATTGAACTGGTTGGAACTTCAGACTGAATTTAAATGTCAGTGCCAATCGAGCTGCCATAATGAATGGTGATCTCCTGAATGAGGTTATATAAGTCATGATTGTATTCTGAGAATGAATTTTTAGTATATGAAGGAAGAGTGTCTCATGCTATGTGGAAGGAACTATTAAAAAAGGCATGAGGGAAGGGTGGATCTGCGATGTGAATTTAACCACAAAATAAAACTTAAAAAAACTCAAACACATGACACCAATAAGGGAGAAAAGAGGAAGTTTGGATTTAGAAATAAAATGCTGACAGATTAATCCTACAGACTAAGATAACTGAATGCTTCATATTTTGACTCATTGAAATTTGTTGAGACTAAATGTTAGCTTCCTTGTAAATGCTTCTGTTTGTCGGTTAAGTTTTCTCCTAGTTTTGTAAGTCTGGTAGCCTCTGAAAGAGTAAATTTTGAGTCCATAGCCTAGTGGATTCATTATATGATTCCCATTATCATGAGGTACTGTGTACTTGTGCACACTGTGTATAAACCTACCTGGAAGTGTGTAGTACAGGCATAGATGCAGGCCCTGATGTTCATGATGCTTCTTGCCCAGAAATACTGTACTACAAATGTTTGAAATTCTAGCTACTTTTAGTAAGAAAAATACTTTGCAAACTTACTTTTCCTGGTCTGTCAAGGTAATATGAGCAAAATCCTGTTATTGCAATTTAGGGAAACACTTCAGAGGCTGGGGCTGGTGTAGAGCTCTGTTGGCTACAAAGTCGACCAGAATCATCCTGACAATACAAGGCAAGATAGCTCAAGGAGGCTGGTGGGAGTAGAGGTGGAACATATGAATGAAGTGAAACCTGACTGCTACTTTTAAAAAGAAGCAAAATGTGCTCCTCCTAATCTATTCTGCTCACGTTTCCATGTGGTAACTATCTTGAGCATATGGCTGCAACCTTGCCTGTTTGCATGTGCATCTCATTTCTCTGTGAGGAAGTAAAGAGGAGGAGAAGGCATGGCTTCTGCACAGAAGAAGGCCATTTATTTTTTGGGGGGAAGGGGAATCTTCCTTTTTAGTATTAAAAATAAATGATGAACAAATGAAGGGAAATACTGGAGCTTATGTTATGATGAAATGTTATGCAGAAATAAATGTATGAGTTCACCCCTATACTATTGGATTAGTTTCTGTTAATATGGAACTGAGGTTAAATGCTAATTGCTGCTCAGAGAAGGCCTGGTCTTGAAACACTTTTTTTTTCCCCAGGCAAAACTCCCATCGAGGGCTCTGGTAATAAGCTTTTAGGGCAAAATCCTGGTTCTTCTGGCAAAACTGCCATCAGTTTCAGTGGGGCTAGGGTTTGTTCCTAAAAGCGTATATATCAGACATGCATGCTGTTGGTGTACATGGGATTAGTCCTTCGCAGTTATAGTTGTGATAACAAATATGAACTATTGCCCAAACTACATCAATCAGACAAAATAGTTTTGTTACATAGCTAGTTCAGTAAGTAATAAGGGCTGAATGAAATTTCTAAGGAAATACACACAAGTCTAATATAAGTCTTTTTTAAACAAAGTTTTGTGTGATATGACCTTGATATTCCAGCTTTCTGTCAAAAAAAAGTGTTAATGTTTTTAAGCACCTATTTGCTTGTCTTGCATAAAGGTGTTTGAAGTGTTTGGAAGCTGTGTTGGTGCCAGGATATTAGAAAGTCAGGGTGGGTGAGGTGATATCTTTTACTGGACTAACTTCAGCTGGTGAAAGAGACAAGCTTTTGAGCTATACAGACCTGAAGAAGAGCTCTGTGTAGCTTGAAAACTTGTCTCTTTCACCAACAGAAGTTACTCTAATAAAAGATATAATCTCACCCACCTTGTCTTTCCCGAATAAAGATGACTGGCTAAATTCCGTTTTGTATTCTAATGTGGTGTTTCCAAATTACTGTAAAATCATACTCCTTTAAAAATCTCATCTTTCATGCAAACTTCGGGTCATCAAACTCATTCTTTAAAAAAAATGTATAGTAGTTCTTTTAGGATTATTTTATTATAATGTTGTTAACTAACTGAAGATAACTTAGTGCTCTCTAGTCCGCAGTTTGGGTAGAGATTTGTTTCCCATTATGGGCAAGATCAACTAGCCTTCTTGAAACCATTGCCAATCGGACATGGAAGGCACTAGGATACCATGGTGATAAGTGGCATTTGGGAGAGAGGTAATAGGTATAGGAGAAAGGTAATAAAATATTCCCATAATTTAGTAATTTTAAGTATTTATTGCAAGTTTAATTGACATCTAGGATGTAAAGACAAAATAAAATTAAAGTGCAAGCACTTCTTAGTATAAAAATGTCTGCAATAACAAAAATCTAGTGTCTGAGTGGGTGTTTCTCATATACAGCAAAACCAAAATTGGTGATCTTCTCACGTTGATGGTACATGAACATAGTGTATAATACTACTTCATTCTGCTTTATTCCAATACTAGCTCTTCACTGCTATATGTTTCCATCACAAAGACAAGATACATCCATTATCTGATCCACAACATTATTTGAATTGTCAGCTGTGCAAAAAATACAATTTGACAAGTGTATATTTGACCTTCAGTGAAAATGAATCCCTGCATTAAATCTGCGTCTTGAAAACAATCCATGTAATTTCAGGGGGGAAAAGGAACAGTTTAGGTAGAAACCAATTCTAGTTCCATGGTATACTACCATGTTTACATTTAAAGTCACTTTAACAATCTGTTTCTTCATTTTAATTTATTCTCAGACAAGCAATATTGATGACAGACTATTGATATATGTTAACAGCTGCATTGTTAACAGGAACACTCTGTGCTGGAAAAAAATGCTGTCTAGTTTTGGAAATAGATTTTGAACATGCCATTCAAGACCCTAGTTTCCATATTTTTCTGATATTCTTGCAGTCCGTACATTACAAATGGAGATGAGATCAGAACACAAAACAGAGTTTAAACCTTTCCCAGAACTTTGGGAAGCTTTGTTGACTTGAGCCTTCTTCAAGAATAGGCTGACCTAGAATACCAATTCCAAAGAACCTTGAATTCAACCACACCACCCATAAGTGAAATGCAGCCACCCCTGGGGTGAAACACAACTGCTGCAGCACACACTTCACCAGGCAACAGCGTAGAGCAAGGAAGCTGCATCCAACTGAAACTACAATGATAACATAGGTGGAAAAAGTTATTGATATATTTAGATTTATCGTAAAAAGTAGAAAATATTTTTAAAAAGACACTTGTATTACCCAAGGTACCTTTGATATGTTTAGAAAAACAGTCCAGCTAAAATCTTTAACCCAATACAAAATTCAACCTGCAGCTGACAACATCTTTTAAAAAAACCCTGAACTTTAAATCCTCCCCAGACTCACCCTACCCAAATATTAAAGTGAAGAAGCGGGCCTTGGAAAATGCCCTGAGGGTCAGCAGAAATGGGCTATTTTGAATCAATGGTGGAAGTAGGTTCCAAAGAGTAAGAACCCTGGCAGAGAAAGCATTACCACTCACCCACTCTTCTAAATCAAATCCCTTTGCTCAATGTAACTGTAGCAATCTGGCACAAGAAGAGAGGAGGGGTCTCTTGGATTGGCTGAAAGAAAGCTATTTAAAGCTTTATAGGTCAATAGCCTGCATAGCTGCCCCTTACCAAGAGAGGACTGTCACCTTTTTAAATTTCCAGCTTGATGTTTAATTCCTACGCCCATATACAGTGCATTTCTCCAACTGCATCTTAAGATGAAAAAGGCATGATTCATTTTAGCCAGGTCCACACCTGAACAAAAACAGTCGCAATCTCTTAGCAGGTCACAGGTTTGAGGGGGGGGGGGGGGGGAAATTTAACCAAAGCAGCTAGAAAAAAAATCCCTAATCTTACGGAAAGTACCATAAGATTTTTTTATGGACACATCAGTTAGGATACCATTTTTACATCTTGAATGAAAGATGGTGACACTTGTAGCCTAATTTAGCATATAGGCAATTTCAGTACCTATTTATCAAACTCCATAGGGGTACATACATATGTAAAAATATTACATGGTGAGTGCACTATATGTCATGTATAATATATGGCATATTTCGTTTAATAATGTTTTTATTGAAGGTACACCAGAAAAGGTTCATCCAGTTATTTTAAAAAATCCAAACCTTAATTTATAGACTTCATGTAATATTGTTCCCTTTATTACTAGACTATAAAGCAGTTTTTCTCAGTATTTATATCAGCTAAGGTATAATTAATAACAGTACAAGAAATCAATTTGCTTCTGAGAACATGAGTTAACCAAAGTGCTTCAGCTGCTTCGTAGCAATATGTACTCTGGTTTTTGTTTCACATTTCCATAGCAAAGAGAATTAATTTAAATGAGATCAATAATGTGTTTGCTGTATGTTGCATAGCCTTACTTTAATTTACTATACTGGCTAATATGTCATACAAGTTAATTTAATCTTGTATTTGGCTATTTAGAGCTACAGTCTGAGATACACAAGAAGGAGAATTATTTAAAATATGATTTTGCTCTTTATTAATTTAATGTGGTAATAGCTATTGTAGGGGGAGGGACATATAAAACAAGTCTCTGTGCACTAAATAAATAGGCTATTGGGGGGAGGGACACATAAAACAAGTATGTTTCTGATGTTGCTGTGTAAAATACTCTGTGCACTTTGCAGTGTGTGTGAGAAACCTGCACCAACTTTCCAATAAAGTTTAAAGCACTTGCAAAAATGTTGCACCTGGAGCAGAGGGGGAGTGAAGAGGGCAAAGGTCAGTATTGGGCATTAAGGCACTGACTAAACAGACTTCACACTCAGTGAAAAGTCCAGACAACCCCTGCAGTGTCATCTTACAACTCTGGTTTTCTTCTTTTCAAGACATAGTAACCCATAAATACACTCAAGTCGCCAACAGCTTCACTCTTTTAAAAAACAAAAAAACCAACTCCAATTTTCCCACTTATATGAAAATCTGAAATGTTAACCCCTGGGTTTTCTTATAAACTTTGGGAACTGCTTCTCTCTCTCCTTTACTGTTAGTCACTATACTGTGCAAACTATCCTTCTGGGAAAATGGTTTAAAATGATCTAAAAATAATACTTGGAAGTTGAAGTTAAAGCTCCGCATATGGACAACATGTCCTGGAAAATCACCAGACTTTTGAAATAACAGTCATACAACCCTGCAAATAATTCAACTACAATCTTCTTCTGAAGGCCATTTTAAACAAAGGCTTCACATAATATTTCATGGGAAAAAATTGTTCGTTTCAAGCTTATTTTTGTGGTTAAAATAAATTGATTTCAGTAACGACTTCATGGTAATGATATTTAAAAAAAAACGTACGGAGGAAATCGTTCTGTATACTGAATAAAATTAAAGGTAAAACAAAGTGATGCTTATGCTTTCATTAAATCTTTGTTTCTCATGTATTGCTTTATGATATGAAATCATGAGACAAGCCCATTATAGACATCCACATGATATAGTCTGCAGAAGAGAGGAGTGAAGGGGGATTTGAGAGCAGCCTTCAACTACCTGAAGGGGGGTTCCAGGGACGATGGAGCTCAGCTGTTCTCCATGGTGGCAAATGACGGGGTATGTCCAGGTTGGATATTGGGAAAAACATTTTCAGTAGGAGGGTGGTGAAGCGCTAGAATGGGAGGTGCTAGGGAGGTGGTGGAATCTCCATCCTTAGAGATTTTTAAAGCCCAGTTTGACAGAACACTGGCTGGGTTGGTCCTGCTTTGAGCAGGGGATTGGGCTAGATGACCTCCTGAGGTCCCTTCCAACCCTAATCTTCTATGATTCTATGATCCTATAGTTTAGGGGACTGGATAAACTGCTAACATTGTCTGGTGCCTTGACAGTAAAAATAGGCTGGTAAAATACATCCTTTCAGTAGAGCTCAGCCGACACATTTTAATTACTTCCTCTTTTTATCCTGTGCATCGCATTAGTCTGAAGTTCCACACAGGATATTTCACCTCAAGCGTCTTTCTCATCACCTCGCCCATTCTGAGAAGCCGAGGATAGATGGACACACAGACCTGCTACAGTTTCACTTTCCAAATGGGTTTTAATAACCTAAATAGAGCTAACAAGACATTTGAAAGAATGTGTATGAGTACTTCTTTCATACTGTGCATGAATATTGATTAGCGCAATAACTCTGCAGAGAATGAGTGTTTTCTTCTTTTGTGCAAAGCACCATCATAGTTGTACTTAGACAAAAATAAAATTGTTCCAGTCCTATTCATGTGATTCAGAGAGCAATTTCACTTCACCACAAAATGGCGGCCTGGAAGAAACCACTATTTAGTCTCATGCTCTGTAGGCTCATTAGATTTCTGTTACTGTGCAGTGATTTTAGAAATGCTCATCCATGAATTTGTGATTTAGATCAATTAAGAAATGAAATCTGTTACCAAATAGAAAACAGAAAGGCTAAATGCTCCTCTCAGCTTTACTCGTACAACCCTACTTCAGTATAGGAAGTGTAACAGAGAGCAGAATCAGGTTAAGGACACACAATTGTTCAAACTATTGCAGGGATTTTGTACAGACTAAGGACTAGTTTCTACAAGGTACTTAAACGTGCTGAACTTTAAGCACAGGAGTAGTCCTATTGAAGTCAATGAACTACCTGTATGCTTTAAGTTTAGGCATATGCTTAAGTACTTTGCTGAATCAGGTCCTAAACGCATTGATATCCAAGGTAAAAATAAGAGGACCAGTCTGCCACCCTCACTCACATTGAGTAACACCTTACTTCTCAAGTCCTCCAGATGAAGTCAGTGGGATAACTTGCAGAGCACTATATCGCAATAGTAGGCTTCCGAATCAGGCCTTAGGTGACTATATTTTATGCTGTAGATGAAACTATCATGACAAATGTAATAATCTCTCTCGCTTATCTTCTTAAATACTAATAACATTTTGCTAACTGCAGTGAAAATACTATATGCCCAAATAGACTAAATGTTTAAGTAAATTAAATGAAAATGGAATATTGTATGTAATTAAAATTGCACACTTTCTACCTGTCCAGCTAAAGAAAGTATATTTTTGTTTAATTATTAGGCCCAATCATACAGTCCTGGAGCCAACTAACATGGAAGTCAACAGGAAATTTCTCTTCATATTCTGTTCTGTGCTGCTTATGCCTTTCCCTGTGGTATTTGAGTGTTGGGCTTGCAATAATAATTCAATGTTCAATGCACTAATTAATCCTTTGTGAGGTAGATAGGTGACTGTTAATCTCTGCCTCAGTTTCCTCATCTGTAAAAGTTAGGGTAAGTGACTTGCCCACAGCTCTATAACAACACCATTGGGAGAGCTGGCACTAGAACCAAAATCTCCTGATTCTTAGTATCATTCTCTTACTACTAGACTGTGAAAACGCAGGAATGGCCTTAATGTGTCTCTTTCCCATTTGATTGTTTCAGGCATATCTACTAGTTTGTTCATACTTTCTGAATCATTCCTAAATGGTATATATAGATGTATTAAATGCCTGGTAATTTTTGTTCGGCTGTCTTTCCCCTTTGTCTCATTCACCTTACATGTGAAGAATGACTAAGGCTTTAATGAAACTTCCTTCAACTGGGAAAAAAAAAAAAAAAAAGAATATTTCATAGTGGCATGTAAACATGCATTCATTAGCAACCAGAAATTTAGGAGGGAAAATCTCTTGATTCAGGCTCATAGTGATGCGTGATTATTGAAGCATAACACTAATCTAGGACTTGAATGGTACAGAAATTTTGTATTTATGGATCACAATTACAAATTTATTAATGTCTTTGATATTTCTTTAACTGTTGTATAGGTCCCTGTATTGGTTTCAGTCAGGAAATTTTGGTCCCCTTCTAAGGGGTCCATCCTATCCACTTAGCTTGTCTGCAGATTTAAGGAATTTGTGGATTTAATATAGTATGTATTTCTTAAATACAATAATTGTTAAATCTCAATAAATGTTCATCCACAATAAATCTCTTATTAAGCCTAAATTAAATTATTGACGGGGGACCTTGTGGTGCAATGTCATTTTTATCTGTAGAGTGTGTGTGTGTGTGTGTGTGTGTGTGTGTGTGTGTGTGTGTACGCACGCACATTCTCATGCACGTCAGCTACAGATGATATAATTTTGACAAAGCTTATATTGCAAGGTTGTAATCTAAAATTCCGCTTAAGAGCGTGTATGTAGCACATGTACACAAGCTACTAATGATTACATGTTTCAGATACTATGTTGGTGTGCGCAGTTATAAAAACTTAAGTAGTTTGAAATTACATTTTGCTGGCAATATTTTAAAATTATTGGATTTTTTTAATTGGAAAAATACCAACTCACTTGCATCTTCCAACTTCAAGAGGCAATGGAAAGAAATCCATCATTCCATAATTCACTTGTTCCTTCCCTCAACTGTAATGCATGTTTGTTTAGGTTTTTGAATAGTGGACAATGAAAGAATGGAGAGAACCTATTTGCCTGGAGAGTAAAACAGAACTTTTTTTCTTGTCCTTCCAACAGAAAAAGGAACTTGCAGTGATTTTTGCCTGAACACTTCTAGCCTTACAGTTGTGTAAGTAATATAAATTAAATATTCTTAATTATTTCAGCTCTCGCTAGAAAGGATACAAGACAAAGGGGAGATTGATGCAGCATGCCTCACAATGGCACTACTGATTTCTCTACTGGCCCTTCTTCTGCACATGGTCAATTAGAATTGAAAATTCTGTGTTGATTTCATTTGCTGGAATTTTAAAGCAGGTCAGGAATAAAGATGTTATTGAAAGGAAAATTCTCATCTAAATAAGAAAAGAACACGTGGCCATCTGGTCTAACTATATCATGCCGAAAGTCATTTAAACTCAGCTGTAGTCTTGATCTTTGCAACAGTTTGCCAAAAAATCAAACAGGAATCTGTTTGGATTAAAATATCCTAAATGTTTTTATCTATGAATATGAAATGTACAGTTAATTTCCTATCTGTGATGAATGAGCTTATTTGACCCCATTGCCATACTAAGCTGGACTGCATTTCTGGCAGGCAAGGTTTCAATCGTGCTGATGCTACTTTTGCTTCATAAAGGTATAAGTGAAGCAACCCATTTTTTTTCCAAGTTTATTTGATGATCCTGAGCAATTTCTGTTCATGAGTGGTGGTTTGCATTTATACTTAAAGGAGGCATACCGAAGTCATATTATTTTTTTAATTCATTAGAACTTGAAGTTTCTATGCATTGTGCTGCAGTGTTTACACAACTAATTGCAGTCCACTGGCTTAGCAGACCATGTGGAACAGACATCAAACTCCTCATTTTGCATGGATTAGAGTCATAAATATGTGTGACTATTCATGACTGCTTTGTTTCAGCATCAACAGCTATTTACAAGTTTAAAGAAAAAGTGAGTTATCAAAAAACACAGGCCAAAATTTTCAATTTTAGACTTTTTGGTTACAAAATTAGTTTCCCAGGTCTATAGTTAGTGCTTCAATAAAAATGGCTTTATTTTCAAAGGTGCTGTGCACCTGCCAACTTACACTGTTTTCAAAGGTATTTGTTGAATTCTCAGCACTTACAAAAATTGAGACATTTTTGTTTAGGCACTTAAATATGTACCTCAGGCCTAACTGTAAATACCAGGACTGAAAATTTTGGCTTATATTTCCTGTGACTCAAAAATGAACTGCTCAATCTAAGCACATGATGTACATCACTGTATATTTGCTAGGTGGAAAAAATCCACTCCAGTTTAAAACTCGTGCATAATCCATACCTTGAGTTTTTGGTAGGAGGATTGATTTTTTTTGGGGGGGGGGGTAGCATTTCAGACTTTAGGAAATGGGGGGAGAAACCCGCCACTAATTGTAATTATTACCTTTCGAAATACACATCAATATTTCAGACTGTAGCTATCAAAATGATTGAATTATATTTGTGAAATATCAATGTAGAGTTTTATTTTCAAGCATAACACCAGAAAAAAGAGATGAGCAAATAATGCAATTATAGGAAAAGCATGTTATATGTATATATTTCTCACTGGTACATCCATCAATGTATTGAAATAGCTACGGATATGTAATGCCTTTTCAAGTAAGCTATACTAAATTGTTCTTTCTGGAAAGTGTTTAATTATTTGTATTAGAATTTATATTTATTCAGTTTGAATAAATAAGTCAAGTTCATTATCTTCATTTCTTTGAAATATGCTCTAGAAACCTGTAACCCTGTTTGAGGTACTGAATGCTGTTGCCATTAGGTGCAACTTAATCTTATTTTCTCTTGGTTTTCCCGTTTAAGCTACTTTATTATAAAGTTTTATAAACTGCTCAGCTCACCAAAAATAATAAACATATGGCATGTCCATATTGGGGTCCTGTTCCAAATCTAAATTTCGTATACTATTTGCTGTAGTGGGCTGGTGATGACACAATAAAGTAAAATCACTAGAAGTCATTTTTTGTTTTCCTAGAAGTCACCTGATACTTTGAATAAACCATACTTTCTTAAACTTTGACAGGTGATATGTTTGGTTTTTTTAAAATGTATATACTGTATGCAAGTGGTTTTAAGGTGTTACGCTGAGTACTTCCATTTAAGAAAGAATCTCCTTTCCCCACCCGCACACTGTGTATTCAGTGGCAATGAAATATATAAGAATTTAAAAGAATAAAATTTAAAAATTAAACAGAAAATGGTTCAAAGAACAAAAGAATCTTCTTTTCCTCTGTGTCTGTGTTAGCCCCACCCCTGGCCACACCAAACTAATGTGTGACCATTTTTAGGAGTACTGTGTTCAAAAGACAAAGTTTCTGGAAGCAAGAAAACACAGCCAATCAGTGTTTCTCCAGGGAGTGCACTAAACGCCTGACTACTGGAAGGCCAGATTCCAATAGTTAGACTGACTACCTCAAATAGCCCCCCCTCAATTTCGACATGGGCTACCCACCAGTTGGAAGGTGCTCAGAATACCCATCAGGTTGGAAGGTGCTCAGAATAATCTCAGAGAGTTGCTAATTTCTCTAAAACCTAATCTATTTCTAAATATGCAAACTTTCAAAAGTAGGTCTCTGAATTAACATTTGTGTGTGTTTTGTGTATTGTATATACATGTGTAATATACTGTATATACATACCGTGTGATTACATAAGTGTATGATCTATATGAACAATGTACTGTATGTAATACATATAGCGTACAGGAGTATACTATTTGTAAACAAAGTAAAAATCAAGATACTGGATGTACAATGCATGCATACAGATATAGTACATCATGCTACAGGAATATTGGGGTGTGTATATATAATATATATTTATACAGCTATTTATAAGTGCATTTATTTCATATATCTAAAGTAATACAAGACTTAAAGCTGAGTCCACTCAAAGAAATATTGTTGGTCTTCAATGTTGTTGCAACATGGATAAGACTTCTATGCCTAGTCTACACATAGCAGAGGAATAGGCTTGCCGTGCATTGCGTGCAGGCTCCTCGATTGTTGAGGGGGGAAAAAATCTGGCTGGAATCCAGACAGGCTAGCGTAGCGCTCTGTTGATCATTATGTCTAGCCTTCAGGTGTCTCAGCTCACAGTGGGCGGCAGTTGGGGGAGGTGTAGATAACAGGAGAGCAGACAAAGAAAAAAATGGTGTACGTAAAAGAGATTATATGAAAATTCATGTCAAGTTCTCCTTTTAAAAAATAAATTATTTGGGTTCCTCTCTCCACAATGGGAGCATATAAACATCTGCTCAGGAAGATTTATTTAATCCATACTTAGTAGTGTCCGAGTCTTTCGAAAATTTTTCTTTATTGGAGTTAATATTCTTTTTCATGCTTTAAAAAAAAATCTGTTTTCACCTCATGTTTTCTTACATAGTCAGACTAGCTAGGTCTGAATCAGGTTTCTATTGTCTTTTCTCTTTTCTTTTCTGTTAGGCCTGTAAAAATGCTCTCAGAATGTAACTTTTAAAAAGAAGATTTGGACTATTCAAGTCAAAGATTCTATGACTATTTCTTAATTTAAATACAAAAGGATAAATCAATATGCTATTATCTACTTGGATTCAATTTTGTTTCTAGGGAAGGCCGGGGGGGGGGACTACCTCTGCTTTGTCTGTTGCTTCTCTTTGAGAACTCTTGTAAATCTTACACAGAAAGCAACTTAGATCTCTCCAGATCTCCTGACGAGCAATGATCTTGGTAAGCTATCAAAATGCATCTCATTATGAATGTCTTATTATTTCTTCCCCCACCCCCACCTTCTGACATTATGCTGTGAAGAGCCTCAGACCCTTACCCAAGCCGTCAGGAATCTGAGTGAATTCTTTCTAAATGGAAGGCAGGATTCAGAAATGTTTAAAGCAGCCTATCCAAGCCCCTTTTCGCACTGAAAAATTCCAGATTGAAATATTTATTGACTCTTTAAAAAAAAAAAAATACAGCCATATCCCCTCTTCCCCACCCCGCAAAAATAACATTGGAAGGCATGGGCTGGGAACTTTGCTTGATTTCATTGTTCAAAACGTAAGAGCTATTTGCCCCATAGTGTCTTTGCTGTCTCTCAGAACTAATTATAATAACTGTCAGATGTCTGGAAAGTCTGGACTGTCCTTGCCAACAGAGACAGCAAAGTTTGTCTTTATTCTTTCCCCATTGGGGACAGATCAGGTCTGATTAGACAGAGTGCAAATAAAAGTGAACAACATACATGTGCTGGCCTTTTTTGCCTTCATTTTTCTTTATGAACAAAGCAGCACACTGGCTATGTTAGGAAGCAGTGTGGCATGCAGCTCTTATGCAGGCACTGCCCTGAGGGATAACTGATTTCTCCCCCCCCTTCTTTTACTGAAGCATGCAGGAAATATTCCTGAAAGATTCCCAGTGGTCTTAGATAATTTTCAAGCTGTATAGCCAGGAAAAAATTTTAAGTGTATTTTAAAGATATGATGCATGCAACATGTAACCAGCATTACAGTGCACTTTTGAAGGATGAAAATAAAAATTGATACTCACAGTTTCATACTGCTAAGATGTGCTAGTCACTCTGTTTCCTTCAGTGGAGATGAGTGTGGTGGGCCAAGGATGCAGGTCCCAATTTAATGCAGAAGGAAAGTACGAAAGTGCTTCATAAAGTCACTCGGAAGTCATCCCATTGCTGCTGTGCAAGCTGTACTATCTGCAGTTCTGAATTGAACTAAATACTGCCCATGTGAAAGACAGGGGAAACGCTGTCATGTGGGACACACAAACCCACCTTATTGGCTATGAAGGCACAACTTAGGAATCCTTGTTTTTCCACTATTGGTTAATAGTTAAAACTGAAAGACTAGGTCTTCTAGTGAGTCTCTCTACCCTCTGTGTATGGAAGAATGAGTGTAGGATTTTACAGTGACAGGATTAGTTAAGAAAGGAACTGAAGTCATCCTTTGACTGAGACTGGTGGGTGGGGACTGGAGGCTGAGCTTTTCGTGTGTGTGTGTGTGTTGGAAATTAACTTTGGAGATGAAACTAAAAGTTCTTGTTCAGGGATCAAGCGAGGATTTTTGTTTTTAGATTAAGGTTTGATGCTGCAGATTGTAGTATGGTGATTTTATTGGATTCATTAGTGTTGTTCTAGCTGACTAAACAAGCTACTTATTTTCACAGATTTTAAGCCCCCGAGGGATCACTATGATCATCTAGTGTGACGCCCCGTCTAACGTAGACCATAGAATTCATCCAGTGATTCCTATATCTTGCAATAAAACTGTGGTTGAACAAAAGCATAACTTTTACAGTGCTATCCAACTGCACAGAGCTATTATTATGCTAAAATTATTACATTTAGTAAGCAACTGAAATTTCATCTCACTGTTGCCAAGATGTGGTAAATGCAAGAATAATGAAGAAATTATTAGAATTAAATGGGGGAGTGGGGGAGATCTACTCTTCTCTATTTAAATGTTCTGTCCATTTGCCTGATTTAGTTATGCAGGCATCAGCGGTAATTTGAAACAGTATTCAGTCATGCGTGACATACTACTCCAATTAACCCTTATTAAAAAGACCTTTCTGAAATCCAGCATGCGCACACACAATCACAGAAATTAGAGATAGGAGAGATCTATCGGAGTTACCTAGTCCATCCTTCTGTCAGTTCAAAATTTTTTCCCTCTTCTACATTTTAAGGGCTTTAATCCAGTCTGGTTCTAAATATCCTAAACAATGGCACTTCTGTCAATTTTGTGGGAGACTATTCCTGAGTGTAAAGGCCCAATTCAGCAATCAAATAGCTTGTCCACGCTTGGAAATTTATCAATATAGTTATTTCGGTAAATTTCCAACTGTAGACAAACCCACAATCAGTTGGAGCGTCTCCTCTTTAGGTCCTATTCAGTATCCCTTATTCAGATCTTGGTGTCTGGAAATTTTACTGCTATTTAGCCTAACAGTATCCTTTTATTTATTTATTTATTTATTTTTCATTCCTGCTAGTTAATCACCCTTATGTCACCTTTGAACAATACCTTTTGCTCCTTGGTGCTGATACTCTTAAACTATTTATAGACTTTTATCATGTCTACCCTTGTCATCACTTTAACTAAATACAGTATTCCAGGTGTAATGGCAGAAAAGCCATATAGAGTGTGGGGCTGTTCTTTCCTTAGTCTGTGATGTATACGTGATTCCTCCACAACAAATATGTTTTTCGTGTTACGAAGCCAGATATCATGGAAGAAGAATATGTTGTAGGTAGTTATATCATGATTTCTCAATCAGGGAATGAAGCAGAAACCAAATGAATGAATGTACCAAATGCAGCTTTTCATATCTCTGCTGTATTAAAATTGAGAGGAGGGATGTAGATGCATGCATGTATTCGATTGCACAATGGATGGTATCTTTGAAGCTAGGATTGTGTCTTCTTGTATTGATCTATATCTCCAAATACAATGGGTCCCATTCCTCATTGGGTCTGTTGGA
Organism: Mesoclemmys tuberculata; assembly: GCA_007922155.1. Taxonomy (NCBI): domain Eukaryota; kingdom Metazoa; phylum Chordata; order Testudines; family Chelidae; genus Mesoclemmys; species Mesoclemmys tuberculata. Next base: position 19,575,375 of record ML675646.1, read on the forward strand.
TATTAGCATTATACAAATAATTAATACTAATGAATCCTTGCAACACTGTGTACACCATTCATTTTTCCCATCATCTTTGCTCCAAATCTGGCTGGAGTTTAGTCATTCATGTAAATGACCAAATAATTTGGGCCTGAAGACAAGCTTCAGTTGTTTCGGGGGACTTGCAGTGGTGTAAGTGTTGCCAGAATTTGGCACTAGATCATGAGGGAAATGACCAGCAAAGAAAATGAAAATGTCTTTTTTAATGTTTTCATGTTACAAAATTCAGGTGGTTTCTACTCGATTTTTCCTAGAGGGTTTGATGGATGACTGAAGAACTATTAGGGTTGCGATATCCGTACCAAGAGAGTGAAAACTGAACCTTCAAGAAGGGAAAGGATTTTTATTCAGACTTTTGTAAAATAGGTTTTGTTTGGTATTTTTAAACATCCATTTAAGGCAAATTCTGGACAAACATGAGATTAAAATCTTTCCCAGCTCTTTCAGTGAAGGGCTGAGAGCCCCCATCTTAGTTCTATGGTTCTATCTATTTTTCAAAACAGGAATAGCGATGAGAGTTTTTAGGCCTTTTGCTTATAAACAAGGAAATGCCGGGTCAATTTCTCTTCTCGGTGTAGGTACCCTTTAAAAATACTAAAATAGTTGGCAAAAAAGTAGCAGAAAATAATTTCTGCCCATTTAACAAACTGAATTATAGTAGCCCTCATAAGGACCGGTATGTGCATGGTTTTAATAAAATGAGTCTAGAGGAGTAGCATCAAAACTTTTTCTCCTCCTTCCGATGATATGTTCATCTCCAATAAGCCTTTCACATCTGGACTCCAGAACACTGAGGGGGCAGAGCTGCAAACCCCGGGAGACTCTTTCTTTTTCTTTTTCTTACAGTGCTGGTGGTCTTTGTAATTTTGGTTACTTTTAAAAAATCAAAGTGGGAAAAAATACTATGAAAGAAACCTTACTCCAAAGAGCAGTAAACTCTTTGGGTCTTAATACACAGTCTTGTCTTAAATATATTTTGAGCACCAGTGTCAGGTTTTGGTTTTGAAATGTTTTTGTGAGGGGGGTATTTCAAGAGAGCAAATAAACGTCTGACTCCAGTTAGTATTGTCTTGTGCTTTCCTCAAACACACCAAAGATGAATGGCAGCATTTTCAAGGAAATGTAGGGATCTAAAGGAGTGGTAATCCACCTGTACTTCTCAAGCCACATCCTGGTCTTGGAGGTGCCATATGTACATCTAGCACAGGCCACAGATCTGACTAATGTCAGCATGAAGAGAAACCATTATGTGATACACATGCAGATGATATTTTGATTCTTTTAATTTCCAAGAACTCTTCCAAAGGGTCTAGAAGCAAACATTCTGCTCTCAGTTACTAATCATAACAACAAACAAACAATTATCTCTGCAGACTATATCAGAGTTAACACATATATACACATATGTACACACACTGTTCTCTTGGGGATCTTAACTGTGTTCATTTCAATGGTTATCTTGCAATTACACTAATTTCTTTTAAATTACAAGTACAGTTTTACTCTGTGTGCATAAAGCTTTCTTCTTCCTCTTTTCTACCTCCCCTTCCTCATTGCTGAGAGAGCATGTATATGTGAGAGAGCCAAGTTGAATCAGAGCCAGAGAATTATCATAGTAGTCAACATAGCATTGCTTTGCTAAAATACATTTACTCTCATGGTGCTTAGATATGATGGCACTGAGTCATGATGACATGTCATAGTATGAATATGGTTATATACTGTACATATAGTACCTATTTTTTCCCTCTACCACTGTACATAATTACACGTGTCATATATTGAAGGGCAAGATTAAGGATTTAGATTACATTCCTTCAGATGTATGTAGAATAAAAGCAGGGTTGGAACTGGTAGGGTGTCAGGTACTGTACTGTATGAAGTAATTGATCTGAAATTTTCACATTCTTAATTAGAAAATCAAATGTAGTTCAATAGTGTGTGTACTGTTAATTTTAATTTTGTCCAATACTTCTAGCTATTTTAATAATTTAATCTTTCTGCAAGAAAATAATTGACCATTATTGTGGATTGTAAGCTTGTATATTAGTTTACAACTTAATGAGTAGTGTCTGAGGTTTAAATCCATGTACCTCTTGGCCACTACTACTAAAATCTCTATTGGGATTCCATTGCTGAAGAAGGAAGCCATCACAGAACAAGAGCTAAGCAGGCGTCTGGAAGGAGACAGCAGAGGGAAAGGCAGTGTCACTGGAAGCCCTTGTATGGGAGAGGAGGCAGCAGAGGGAGAAAGGAAGGCATCATGGAGTCAGTGCAGCCAGGAAAGACTAGCACAGACTGGAAGCATCAGACACAGCTTATTTGTGTTCCTGTCAGAAGCTGTTTTATCCCTCGGTTAAGAACAGTCCTGAGTTAATATGAAAAAAAACTTGAATTACGGTAAGATAGGGAAGGATGGCTTTTTTTTTTTTTTTTTTAGAAAAATGCAGAGCAGGCAGGCTTGCATACTTTATTAGAATGCCTGTCAATTGTTAAAATGCCTTCTGATCAGGTAAGCCACACTATGGAGTATCAAGCATAAGTGGAATGAGCGGTAAGAGTGCATAGTTTCTATTTAGTTAAATAAAACTGCCAGTGCACTCTTTAATGATATAATTGTTGGTTTTGTATGGCTTATGTGAGTGACAGTGTTTGTTTTATACCTAGTTTAAACAGCGGATGAAGTTGCATGTGTAATTTTGAGGTACTTGGGAGATTTTTTCAAAGGTCAAAAGAATTGATGCCCAACTCCCATTAAAAGTAAAAGCTCTAGCTCCTTTTTGCACCAATTGAAAATCTTTTTGCTTTTTCCCTATCTTTTTCCATATTGATCAATCTTTTTCAAATCTTTTTCCATATTGATCAATTCCTGCTGTATAATTTAACCAACCCTTACCCAGAGAATCACCTCTTAGTCCAAAAGTGCCTCTGATTCAATGAGTCATGTCTACATATGGTGAAATTCACTACTACTATCGAACATATATGTCTGATATATGTTGTTGCTTCACATTTTCCGCACCTGATTCTGGTGCCAGGATATTGTAATTGGGTATTTTTCTAGAGCTTCACTAGACTGATGTCTCCAATTCAAGTTTTGGTCAGCAGTTCAGTGATTCGTGAGGCTTTAAAAGCTCAACTAACTCAGGCTTAAATTTTATGTGCGTCACTATTCTTAAAAGTATCCCAGAAGTAAAAGATGTTGAAATGCTTTCTTAATATTATAGATCTGCAAATTCCAAAGAATGGAGAGTCTTTCATTAAGCTTACCTGAATTTTTTATAGTCTTCCTTTCTCCTTTGTCTCCAAATCATTCCTTTTCCTTACTCCTTTCATCTTTAACATATTCTTGTCCTTTCCCCAGCACACAGTTGCCTTCTCTCCATCATTCAGCAGGTCCCTACTTCCCCAATCCCACCCAGTGATCAGCAGGAGACCCCATTTCCTCAATTCCTTGGTCTAACCACTAATGTCTCCCTGATTCTAAATATTCTTTGATCTCGACAGACCTGATGTCTCCCCATCCCCAATCTACACACTCCCAATTTTTAATGCTATCCCGTCAAGGAGATCTCTGAGTTGGTACTTTGTCCATCTGTTGTAAGGTGCTCTAGTGTTTCCAAGGCTTAAGGCACACCAGAATGAACTTCCTCTTTTCTGACCAGGGGAAGCTCTGACAGTTACTGTTGTGGATTGGAAGATGACAGATATCTAGTTTGGGTTACTAAGCCGAATAAGACCCTGAGAGCTGAGGCCTGTGTTAAGGGCTAGGGAGAAGGAGTGGGATGATATTTAATTTCTTTTCAAACCTGAAAGGAAAAAAAAAAGGGAAGTGGCATTGGTTTAAATTTTAAAGTTAAATTTGGTCTCGTTCTTAATCGTTTTGCACTGGTTTCTCGTCTTGACTCAGGGTGAATCATTTCTCTTCTAATAAAAGAAACAGACAACTGAATTTTAATTGTTTTCAAATTATATTTAAAGAAAAGTAAGTAAAACCCCTATCTACAGTGTTCCACCCTCAGCTGCAATCTCTCCTAGAAAGGAGCTTGGCTAATGGTGTGATCCACAGCAAGGACAGAGGTCAGTAAATATACTGTGGTTTCTTATTCAGTAAAGTAAAGCTGCTTAAATGTATGGTAGTTTTTTCAAAATAAGGGTTTACTTCTGTTATATATTGTTACTTGTCACAGAGCTGCTGTGCCCTGGCGCAGGCGTCAGTTCACGTATGCGGGAAAGGAAGGGAAAAAGGCTGTGGGTTTACACCTACTCCATTAGGTTCTCTTCCAGGATGGCAGCAGGGCAGTCCAGGTCACAGGTGGTCGTCCCTTCTTCCGGGTAGTGTGGCCTAACGGTCTGAGTTAGCAGGGCAGCCCTGTAATCAGGGCCATGTGGCCTAGTAGCAGGAGTCTGTAAAGCAGCCTCCTCATCGGGGCAGCATGGCCTAACAGCCCGTTGCGGTAGTGGGCCATTGCCTGCAGGGGTGCAGCACTCAGGGTGTGGGGGCTCAGGCCCACCCTGCTCCTGTGTGCCCCAATCTAGGGCCCTGTCGGTGTTGAGGTTTTTGACCACCGAGTCAGCAGGGCTCCACCCAAAACAAGCTAACGGTGACTCTGCCGCTCCCCCTTTTAAACTGCTCAGACCCCGGGGCTACTTTCTACCCTGTTGTTGGCGACACTCCCTGCTCCTCCCGGGTCTGTGGGGCTCCCCGTCTGGGTTCCCCAATTGCTCAGTCCCTCTTCAGGGCTTGCCTAGCAGCCTGGGCTCTGGTTGGGACTTGGCAGTGGTTGGCGCTGCCCCTTCCATTGGCAGTGGTCACCTGGAAAGAGCCGGAGATGTGCTTCTTCCCTGGTCAGCAGTCGGCACCAACTAAGCTGGGTGACTGGCTTTTATACCCCTCTTCCCAGCTGAGCACGCCCTGCAAAGGCAGAGGGTGTGGCTTCTTCAGCCTGCAATGAGTCCTTAACACTCGCTATACTAGTGCAACGCTGATACGCCCCATCATAGTGCTCGATATGGTAAAGTCTGGAGTTGAGGGTTATTTCTGTTGATTTTTTGGATGAACCGGGCATTCTAATAAGATCTCCTATATCAGGTCTTTTAGTCTCTTCTGACCTCTCACTGTTTTGGAGATGTGTCTAGGTAGTCTGTCCCCATTCTTGTTCCAGTTTTTGGGTGGTCTCAAATTGGGATAGTTCTTTGAAACTCCTTTTAAAACCATCTGCCTTGCACATTTTCCCCCTTTAATGAATGAAATTATTTCATGCTTTACTTAAGGGAAGTTAATACCCCGAAGAGGCAATACCAATACCATAGCTTTCATTGCAAGAAATCAAGCCCAGTGCTTGGCTATAGAAACACATTTTTTCCTTTGTACCTTATGAAAATTTAAATTAAATTGATTTAATAATTTAAGCAGAGTAGTCTGTCTTCCAAGATTCAATCACGAGGACTCTGAAATTGCTAGTAAAATACTAGGAAATTTAGACATTATAGTTGGATTCTCTGATGCTTTTTATGGAGCTACCTTTGCTAGGTGCACAAATACCCCAGGGACAGGATATTATAAGAAACAGCGTAGAATATAGTAAAATAGGTTTGCTAACTAGCAATGAATTGCTAGATTCTTATACACCAAAAACAAAGAATTCCTTCTCCAAGCTCGTATCAGGGTTGAGTAAAGAATGGGGGAAAGGAGTGTGTGTTTGTTTTTGTTTTTTTTTAAAAAGGTCTGAACACACAGCTCATGAAAAACACAAATTGAAACACGTTCACATAACTACTATTATGTGAATATGCTCAAACTATTTCCTACAGGAAGTTTAGAAAACAAAAACAAAACTGCCCTCCAAGCCCTCAGAATGTATTTATGTTCTAACTGAGTGCCGTGTGATCTCTGTAGCCATCAATTTTCTATAGAGCCAACCACAGTAGTTTTTGTTACATCTGTCCTACTTCTCCTTTTCTTCCCTAATGTCTGATTATTGGTCTCATTTATGTTAAATTGAGATTGTAGGTTTCTCACTGCAAGGACCTTGGTTGAAATCCTGGCCCCCACTGAGTCAACGGGAGTTTTCCCATTGACTTCAGGGGGGCCAGGACTTCACCCCTTGTCATTTTCCAGTATGTTCTTATATACTACTATAACTAAAAGTAACGTGTTTGAACAATGTCAGATGATGAACCAATTTTTACAAAGTGAAACTTTGTAGAAAATTAAGACAGCAAAAACAAGGCTAAATCTGTAAATTATTCACAATGAATAGTTCACCCAGCTCAACTTTTGACAGAGGGAAATCTGTGGTGGCATCAAAGTCTCTACTCTTATAAGGCACTGCTCTGATGCAGATGTCAAATGACAAGTCAACATGAGATGAACAGATGAGTCTTCTTCCCTGCCTTGCTCATCTTGAGAGATCTAAAAGGGTGGCCATACAGATTCCAGAAGATCCTGTTAAAGCATCCTTTAATTGTGAAGGATAAAACTGGCCAGGGGCTAATTTATGTAATTCCTTAAATCTGCTTTTCCAATGTTAAAAAGGATTGGGAGCCATTTCATATCTACTGCCTCATGGAAAAAGAAATTAAAGGGAATGAGGACTGCTTGATGCTATCTTCTCTTGGAATGGAAGCAGACCTGCAGGTTAACAGGCACATTCTCTGTGTTGAAAATGGAAGAACTATTGAATTCAAAAGGGGTTTTGCCCATTTACACTAGCACAGAATTTGACTCTAAAGCTCTTACTGGACTTTACTGGGCTCCACTGGAGTTATTTTGGGGTTGGACTACAATGATGGAAGCTGCTGAAGATGTCCTGATCAAATACATTGTAATCCAAGCTCACTTATGGCAGAGATGTTCCCACTGCTCAAGATTTTGGAAACTGACATTAAAATATCTTAATTTCCTTTGGAGAAAATGCCATCATTTGTAAAGTACTGTCATTTGGGGGTTGTAATCCAAAGCAGAAGTGCAAGAAACGTGTCTAAGTCATCATACCTCCTGGGACTACTACTGGCTTGGTGCAGCTTATACACCACCTGCTTCTCCGGTCTGTGCTTAAAGAAAGAATGTATCCCTTAGCCCATTTTGTCTGGCATGGAGTGTTGAGGTAGGGAAAACCCAATAACTTTTAAAATTCTTTTAAAATTCTTCCCTGGCTGGCTAATGTTCAGTCTTTTGGGGAAGAATCTATCTTCATTCATAAGATTCATTTCCCAAACTGGGACTTTGGGTAATTGTCTGAATATACTCAGTGAGTGAATCAGTGTGATTGCAATAGAGCTATATATGGTAATTGGGTAAGGTGGAGTCACAGACTTTGTTGCTAGAAAAAGAAACCAATAGTATGCTCAGTTCTGTTTTTCATAACTCCTGGAGAACAGAGTTTTTTTCACAAGACAAATAAGAGACGCCTCCTTTGTAGCTATGGAGCCTAAGTCATTCAAAGATCTTCCATGGGCCAGCAATCATGAAGGCTAATTTTGCCTTCCTTGGGTCCTACAGGTTTGAACAGAAAACCTGTGTGTTGATGACAAAATGGTATAAATTGGTAGCTTGTTCTTTAAAACAACAACAAAAATGAGTGTGACAAGTTATTTATGCTTTTTGCCCTTCGTTTTTCTACAATTCTCCTTATTACACTTATCTTTGTACTGAACATAACATTTGAAGGCACAATTTGGAATCAATGTAACTTTTAAACAGAATTTTTCAATTCTTTTGTTGCTATTTGATGCCTATTGAAATTCTGTACAATGAGGTCAAATTGCAATTTACAGCCGTTTGTGCATATTGAAAATGCTTACTACTTCTGTGATATGTTTTCAATAGGATAATATCCGTTATCTTATGTTGGTCTAAATTTAATTTTAGTAGCTTTTTATATATGGCATTCCAACTTGCTAGAATTTCTGGAAATGCATCTCTCTCAAAGCAGCAGAGTTCTACTGAGGATGCATTTTTATCCTACTGTTAAAAACTGTGCATTATAGACAAACAATTCATGGAGAAATATGCGTTTGTTCCTTTGAGAGAGGTGAACAGACAAACTGTCCAAGATACAAGGAAGTAGAGCATGTATAATGCTGATTTGAGAGATTCTGTTGCTTAAGTGATGCATTAAATCAATATTCTGCAAAGCTTTTTTTCTTGTTAAGTTATTTACTTGGCTGCTGTCACAATTCACCATCATCTCTTTTTAACATTTTTTCTTTCTCCTGGCCTAATTTAATTTCACTGAAGGAAAGCAAGAATTTATATAATGAAACTGCTTCAAATATTAAAATTTTAGCATCATTTTAAATTATAATTTTGTATTAAATTCAATCTCTTGGCTGCTAGAAGAAGGAAATAATTTACTTTCAAGTACATTATTAGTTTACTGTATTACATCTATAATGATACATAAATTATCATCCATAATAATACTAGAAATAGGAGAAGATAGTGATAATCTAGTAGCACATCTTTGGAAGTACTTTAATAAAGTTATATGAACTAGCTACTTCCAAAGAGAAATTATATTATTTCATCTATGTACTATTTTGATTTGAGGGTATATTTGCATTAATTAGAGCTCAAGTATCCCCTTTACTGAACTGTCAAAATAGCCCATTCAAAAATAATTATGGGGATAATAAACCTCTTATTTTAACAGGAGCTGAAAGTGCGCTCTCAGTAACAATGCAGCGATCCCTCAGGGAAGCCTTCATCTTGCCACCACTAAATGGCTGAGATGTGAAGTAAGTGCCATGGAACTTCAGCACCCCAGAGGTACTTTAGTTTGTCAAAATATGTAGACATCTCCTTGATCAAGAATCACCTCTGCTGTGCTAGAATTTTACTGAGCTCAAGATAACAAAATCAGTTTAAAACATGCAATTTATACGATTAATTTTTCCTCTAATCAAGACTTAAAAGGATAAGATCACTCACTTCCTATTGTAAACTGTGTTATGGTCTCTCATCTATGCAATACTGTCTGTGAGATACTATTCACATATTGTGTAATTAATCACAGTGCCAACAAAAGCATGTTGCCAAGACTGCATTTAAACTTCAGAAGTTTGCATTAAAAGAATTGTTGAGATATTTTTAATTACAAATGACAGCCAAAGGGGGATTTAGGTTGAAAATTGTCCATTTTAACTTTCAGTTGGACTTGAAAATCTTATTGTCAGAGTGAGATTTTAGTTTAGATTGATTTACATGCAACAGAATCACTAAAACGACATGTATTCTTCAGGGATTGTAAAAGTCCCTATCCCAAACCAAACATAATATCTATTTTAAAATTCATTCTAAGTAAATGCTTAAAGAAAGGTGATACCAGTCTTAAATTGGATAATTTTTATTTTAAATTTATGACGTGGCCCAGGAAAGGACACGGACCTGACCATATGAACACAAATTAAATGTCCTCATCTTCTTTTGAAGTTTTGCGTTGGGGGCTGCAGGAAACTGTACCTCCTGAGTGAACACTGCATGTGGTAGTGTTAAATGAGAGAGAGGGACCTCTATAATCCTTTTCTCTTAACTAGGTGGAGTATTCTCCCATCAGGAAGTGAGGAGATGTATTCAAAATTTGAGAACACTCTCTCACACCCTAAGAAGTTTCTTGGACTATGAAGATTTTTCAAATGAAGCACTGTTTTTCATTTTAAAATGTCCTTTTTCCAAAAATGAAAATTTTCATACAATGCTTTTGTTTGTCAATGAAAGGACTTTTTTCTTAAAAAGCATGGTTTTTATATTTATTTTCCACCAGCCAACCTACTGTCTTCCTCTTTTTTTCTTTTTCACAAGCAAAATGGAAATGAGATAAAATGGTTGTGGGGGAAAAGGGTGGAGTAAATGAAAAATAAAATAGCAATACTTTCAATTAAACAAAAATAATTTGTTTTGAAAACCTACAGAAAAAATATTCTTATATTTTAAAAATGTTTACTCTTCTTTTTGTTTTTGTTTTTGTTTTGTTTTGTTTTTTTTTATCTAACTGGCTCCTCTGTGTACCTCTTTAAGATTTAGTTCTTATGAAAAGTTCCAATTTTGACAGATTGGGAGAATGGCATAGCAAGAAGCAGTGCATATTTCCCATTCCCATAACTCTTCACCCATAGGTTGAAACATGAGCTTTCAAATTGCTGCTGAGACTGTCAACAGGATCACCAGTTCTGGTGGTGATTTTGTCATTGTAAGACCTGTCCACTTGGAAATAAACTGAGATCACAAGTTCATTTCAGATAGGCCACCAAACCATCATCAGAAAGTAGTGGAGATGACTAATCTGATCTAGACAAGATTAGAAACCGTGACCTGCAGCTCAATATCCCGTTTGTAATCCCTTCTATCTTCAAGTGATGATGTAGTCTCTGTTCTGAAGCCTTGTTCTTATCCTACTGTTTAACCAATCAGACTGCTACCCCCTGCAGGTGAAAAGCAGGTTACAATTATTTCAGAAAAATCAATAATTTAATGTAAAGCTTTTCCACTGTAATTTAACCCCTGCTAGCATTGCTTTTAAATGTAGTGTCATTGTGGTGTTATATAAACGATATATTGTAACTACTGGTTATTTAAGCAACTGTGATTTGTTTCCAATTTTTATATAACAGGGAAAGTAATATTTTACTCCTTCCTTTGAAATACTTACAATGTCTGAAATATTAATGGCAATCATGTACATAAAGATTTTACTCATCCCATGTACGCCACAAAGAAATAAAACATCATATTGTGTGTGTGTGTGTATTTGAAATCAAACTTAAAATAATTTTAAACTAGGTTTGCTTACAAGTTGCTCCAATAAAAATGCCTTCCCAAATGAATATTGGCAGATTCTGACTCAGTTTCATCCATATTCCATATATTGTCCGTGTCTACTCTCTCTTACGTGTGCCTGAAATAGATAGATAGTGCCTTTCAGGTGAAACCCTGGTTATTTTAAAGCCAATATGAGTCTTGTCATTGACTTCCTGGGGACAGAATTTCACCCTAACATGGTGAACTACTGGTTCTGTGAAAAGAATAATAGGGTCTGAAGTAAATAAACATGCTTATGTTTTAACTCTATAAAAAGGAAGAGACTTATTCTTAATTAATAATTAACTGGTATTTACTTGTTTTTTCATTCATTTCCTTTCCTCTGTTTGAATATCTTATCTTATTCTATATGGGTGCAGACTGAGTATCCATGTAACATTTTCCATGCGATTTCAGTTATGCCCATGGATATAGGCTAACTTGGTAAAATGTGCAGGAATTTTCAAGCCCACTAGAAGAAATTTTGCCAGCCTTATTGAAACTTGATATTATTTATGGGATGGCATATATTTATTAGTGATTGAAGTACAAATACATGTATCAGTGCTGTCAATAGCAGAATCTTCTAAAGGAATATGTCAAAAAGAAAAATTGGGGTTGGTAATAAACAGAGCTGAATGAATAATTAGCAGCAAATCATGTAATCAACTTATTTTTCCTGTTTTTCTGTTTGCAGAATGAACACAATTATTTCCTCAGATATATTTTATTGTTAGATTATTGTGAGGTTTTTATTCTATTTTATTCTGTAACATAATTATGAACAGTAGATACTGAAATTTGAGCTAGCTTGGTTGGTTATAGTTGGTCACACAGTATTGCCTCTGTTCCCTAATTTGATGAGTATAACTTTTTATAATCAGGAGAACTTGAAGACGATACAGGGGCTGTCAGAGAGAGAAAGCAGCTAGGAAAGCTTAAGACCTTTTGCTTTCTGGACCACATAACCCTTGTCCAGGACATTATTCAAAGAAAAACTAGGCTACTGTAAGATTTATTAGGGATGGGGGAGACAATGTGTGTGGAAGCACAAACAGGTTCTTTGTTAGGAGTATTCCTGTAAAGAAAAGTCAATTGTTTCACCTCGGCGGTAGATTCTATTTCAGCATGTGGACCAGAAGGGATTGTGAAGAAATTCAGGGAGACCTAAACAAGCTAGGTCAATAGGCAACAGGACACCAAATGAAATTGAGTGATGATAAATGTAAAATAATGCACTCTGGAGGGGAAAAAAACCTGAAACTACTCATACAAGTTACAAGGTTCTAAATTAATATATCAACTCCAGAAAGAAACCTAGGCATCACTGTAAATAATGAGCTTAATGAGCAAATGCAATTAAAAGCAAACGATGGTAGGATGCATAAGGAATAGAATGGTGAAAATGGCAAATATTATAAATCTTCATATAAATCAGTATTGTAGCCTTATCTGTGTGTGCCGTACTGGTCAACCCATCTCAAAAAAAGATATTGTTCAAAGAACAATGAAAATGGTCAAAAGCATGGGAAAACTCTGTCATAAAGGGAGATTGAAAAGACGGGATTTGCTCATTTTAGAAAGGAAATGAATAAGAGGAGACATGATAAAAGTCTTTAAAGTAATGAATGGTCTAGTGAAGTCAGGTCAGAAATTACTTTTCTCCCTGTATTACAACACAAGAACACAGGGACATCTCAATTAAATTAAAGGTGGCCAATTCAAAACTGACAAAAGGAAATACATTTTCACACACTGTGATAAAACTGTGGCACTCATTGCCATAGGAAGTCACTGAGGCCCAGAACTTAACAAGATTCAGAAAGAGATTCAATATTTGTATGGATAATGAGACTATCCAGAATTTTCAGAATTAATGATAGTCCAAATTTTAGAAGGGACATTGAACCTCATTCTTAGGTCTTTAATCAATCCATAACTATTTGAGATCATGAAATGTATTTGGGGGGAGAGGTGGGGACAGATTATCCACATCTGCACACTGTAGTGTTCTTACATCTGTCTCTGAAGTCTATGGTATTGCCTACTGCCAGATACTGGATACAGGGCTGGATGGTCCTCGGGTCTGATCCAGTGTGTTCCTCAATTTGTTCCTTGGCAGAGACAGGGGCTGGGAGTGCCTTGGGAGGTTTCTTGACTCCCTAAAATTCTTCTCCTTGCCCCTCTGAGTGTATTTTCTTTTATTCTGTCTTTTTCCTCTGAAGCTCCTGAGTCCCCACATCTTCCCTCTTCAGCTAGGTTTCTTTTCAATATGTTCCCGCTCCAGCCATATATCTTCTAGCCTGGTTTTGCTCCCTACAAATATTCCTGAAGTCTCCATCTCTAATTTGTTTCCTCTGTTTCCCTTCTCTCCATCATGCCTCCTTCTAGTTTACCTTCCAATTTGGCTTCCTCTTTGAGCTGATTTATTGCCCCACCACCGATCTCTGATTCTGTCTTCTAGCTATACTACACTAGACATGGGAACTCCAAAGAGGGAAGCAAAGGTGGATTTAACCACCTTTCTGTTTTCCCCTGTTTACAAACCACCAGGAACTTTGATAGCGTTAAGAAGCAGCCTTAAGAAGCCATCAGGAGCATCTTAAACCTAGGTTCCAGCTGTTGGGGATATCCAGAGCACAGTGGTGCTTTGGCCAAACAAACTGCTTTTACCCCTCCTCCCCCAACCTGTGCTTTCTACACATCCCTTGTGCATGGGGCTACAATGTGAAAGGCTTGGCTATGTTGGCCTTATGCCACCTGAGTTTACCCCATGCCATGGATATTCCCTGGTAGGGTAATTGGCCATCTTCACTGTTCTAGTGGAGACCAGGGGTTGTAGAGAGGGACCATAACAGAATGCACTTCGATCCACTCCTTGTTTCTTTCCCCATTGTTTCTTCTTTCCTTCACAACTGTCATCTGTGGCTAAAGACTCAAAGGCAGAAAAGAGAGAGCTGCAGGCTAAGTAGTTTGTTGAGCTGGCAGAGGCTTCTTCTCTGGTCAGTCACTCACCCCCTTTGAGCTCTGTTTGCCTCCTCACCTCCAATGCGTAAAATACAACAGAAAGCAGGGGAGGGCCTAAAGGAAGGGAGTGTGTGCATGTGGAGTGACTAACCAGGGAATTGAAAGAAGGGAGGGTCAGCCTGCAACTGCCTCACAAGATGAAGACACTGCTGATCATCCAGGGAGCAATGGGCCATGTTTCATACCAGCTTGTAGAGTCACTATTGCACCTGAACTATTAAAGGAGATGTGTCAAATAGCAGCTCTTTGATTGTTCCTGATGGATCAAGGAACAAAATACATGTTAGCGCTCAGGGAAGAACGGTACACCTTTTATTAAACAGAATTGGTAGCATCTCAGTCTGCTATCCCCCAGACAGATGGCCTTGTAGAGCAATACATCTAGATCAGCAGAGTATAGTTCTATTTTTTATTTTTTTTTAAAGCATCTAAAATGGTGTCTTCCTTCTTAACAGGGCTTCTCCCTGTGTATTCAGAATCCTATCTGCCTGCTTTAATGACAAATACATTTTTAATGCTTTTTTACTTGTGTATTTATTTGGTAGGCTTAATCAACACAGTTTTTTACTATTTCAGGGAACAGAAACAATACCATGTAGTCTATATGTCCACACAAAACTAACCAACATAGGGCAAATTCCATCTATCAGATGTAACCAAGCTACAGATAAAATTTTTTTAATAAGAATTTTTTGGCAATAAATTTCAAATAAAATATGTGAGAAGACGGTATGCCTTTTGCAGACAATTCAAAAACCAAAAAAGACTAAATTAATTGGAAAAATTATTCACTATGAAGTATACAGTTGAAATTACTCTATCCTTATGGTTTATATTAAGCACAGATTGGGGCAAAAAGTTAAAAACTGAAGATTGAAATTTCAATCTGGAATTGCCCCCCCCCAAAAAAAGAGCTACTCATGAAGCAAAAGCTGGATCAAAGGTGACTTGTGATTGTAAATTATTTCTTCCCATCTGAATAAATCGTATTGGCCATTTACTGCAGATTTACAATGAGAGATGCTCCTAAACATTACTTAAAAGGGTCTTATTGAAAAAGTTCTGACTAAATGTTGTTTTCAGTTCTGAGTTCAACAGGCAAACTTATTGCTGTGACCCATCATCACAATGGATACCCAGTTATACACAATTTTCAAGAGTTCATTTCAAAACCCTCCCAGTTTTTTATATCAGGCATATTCACTTAGCTACTATATTATTATAACAGTGACTAAAGAACAATATTTTAAAAGACTCAAGTTAACTTGTTTTAAATATTCCTAGATAACAAAAGCTATGTTACGGTAGAGTTAAAGCTGAGAGTGTCTTGGAAACTTAAAAAAATTACTTCTTCCCACTCCTGAAAAAGTTTACAAACTCAGATAATAAAGGTTAAATTTAAATAAATTCACACATGATAAATGACCTTAAACCTGAGTGATGCCATACAATAGCCATGCAATGGTGATTAATACATTTTAGTATATGGCCCTAGATTAATTGAAACTATATCAATTAGGGTTTTTCTGATGTTTTCCCTTCATGGTGATCAGCACCTTTTTAGTCTTTTTTTTAAATGGTTTGAAATATGCTTTTATTATGATCTGACTCACGATACAGCAAAAGTAATGCCTCCGTAATTGACTTGTATTCTTGCCACATTAATGCACCGGCAACATGTTCCTGGTGCTCATGTCACTTATCAAGGTATTGTCAAATCAGAAACATCCAACCTCCAAATTGTTTAGTTTAGGTGAAGCACCCGAGTAAAGGAACAAAGACATTTTTGTAAAGAATGAAAAAGAAAATTAGAGGTGCCCAGATACTATGGTGATGGGGCTGTGTAAATAGAATGAAGATTTAAAAAGGTCAAACTGTTGTCATTTGAAGCATTAGTATATAATTGTGTATTAGAAAATAAGGCAATTGGAGCTGTGCTATAATAGCTGTTGTGGAAAGTGCTGTGTAGGGGGATTTTTTTAATAGTTTCATATGCACTATAGATATATCATGTATTTCCTCCTGTAGCTGGGAGAATAAAAGATGTCATATTACGTAAGGTGTTTTTCACCAAACCCACTACGCTGTCCTTCACTTTCTTATATTGCATCAAATACAATTGTTTTCTCTGTATGAAAATTGAACACAATAAAACACTTGCTGTCTTTTATATATTTGTATGCAAGGTGCAAAGGACATAAAATGCATTGGTTGGTAAATTTGTAAGGAAATACAGAGATTGGATGGGAAGAGTGAAGCTTAGCACTATTCTGAAAGTTTTTACTGTACAGTCATTTAAAACAGAAGCGTAGCTCACTGAAATGCAGTGAAAAACTCTCATTAATTCTCCTTAAGTAGGAGAAGATACTTGCAGATTGTATCCATTTCCCAAAGAAAGTGACTACTATGTTTATCCTTAATATTAGGTACAGAGAGAAGAAAGACATAATAAAAGATACAAACAGACTAATGCTTGGAATCTGATTCATGGGATTTCAACTGTGTCAAAAATATCTCTTGCATATGAGACTGCAAAGACAGATTGTACAAATGCACTCAGCACAGGCACAAACGAAAATTGTATCAGACTAATGAGGCTAACTGAGGCAATGAGGAATTATTTACATATGGTCTTGATGGAATAAAAATCCCAAGAAAGGGAAACAAAACAAAATGTTGTCCTTTAAATTTTTATAGGATTTCCATTAATAGCTAAAATTATGTGCTTTGTACTGTCCTGTGACTCAGTTGTCTATAAATGATTTTGCATAATGATTGCATTCTATGTATTTTGTGATCTCTTGTACAGAGTGAACCCCATGGTATAATTATCTAACATAACAGGCATTGAGAATGAAAAATCAGCTTCCAGTTTGGCAAACTATATAAGGAGCCAGAAGGCAATTGTCAATGCCATAAAGGCAGCTGTACAGTGTACAGCATAGACACTTTACAGTACAAAAGCAAAATGGATCCTTCACCAAATGAAATGCAAGCAGATTAAGAAGAGAGGGAATACCAGAGCTCACAGAAAACAAAGCACACCAAAGGAAAATGATAGAATAACTGAACTGATGAAAACAAAGAGTTCCAATGAACCAAATTCACCAGATTCAAAAATGTAAAGTATTGACCTCTGCTGACCTCAGCAAGACATTAATTACTAGAGGATTAACACGCTTTCCATGTGACAGTGAGCACAAGCAATCAATAGAAAATAATGTGCACGCAATCAAAGAAATTTTAGGGCCTAACAAAGGATTCTAAAAAAGGAACTTTCTGAATCTAACAGATGGACACATTATACCTTCCAGTTTTCAGCTTCAGAGAAGGTCCATTAAAATTTAGGACAAATGTCCAAAATCTAGAAGATGAAAAAAAGAGTACAGTGGGCAGATCAACTGAAATGGAAATATCTTCTTGTATAAAAGTCCTTAATTTCAAAACTCAGCATATATAATGTTAGCATTTTGCAGCAATAATTATTGGGAAAACTTTGGGTAAGGCACGTGTCTGGTAATTTCTCAGCAAGGTTAAGGAAGAAATTTGTCAGTCATTTTGTGAGAGTATTCCCCATTGTTGACTTTGCTGTAATACAGGGGATCAGAAAATATTCAGAACAGTTCTAAAAAACTCTTAAAATATATCTAGTTTATATTTTCCACATCTGTGGGCATAAGGCAACTAATTCCTCTGTATATAATGCATGATTTGCTGCTAAAACTGAAAATTGGTGCCAAAAAATCACTAAAACACTCTTCCTCTTCCTGTTCTGGATCTGGCATTGCATACAAAAGGCTGACCAAGGGCTCAATGGTGGTTTTAACATGTTCCCAGGGTAAAGACCAGCATGCTGTTGTGTTTTCCCAGCAGTATCTTCGGAGAGAGATTGTGACTCTCAGAAGCACAAATGCCCTTCCCATTTCCTGGTTTCTCGAGGAAGGAAGGAAGCTGGGTTAAGCCTACAGCCAACGTTCCCCAGTATGATGGCAAAGCTATGTTGGCCAGGGAATTCAGGAGGCAGAGCCAAGGCTTCACCCAGTCCCTTCCCTGTTCTGTGCCCTGCATAAGGAGTGGGAAAAAATCTTCTCTGAAATCTTTCTTGTGCAGCTAATCATGATGTGAGCGACCAGCACAGAAGAATAAGTGGATGCCTCATGTTTGTTTTTCGTCTCCGCATCACTGTACTAGCCAAACCACAATTTGCCTCCTAATAACTGAAGGCTTAAATCATTCTGCATATATTACAAATCCAGATATTCCAAGGATCTAAACAGCAGGGTGTGGAGACTGAAGCAAGAC